>CM035407.1:188361434-188418934 GCA_020310875.1 Ceratopteris richardii
AAAGAAAGAAAGAAAAATTTTATTTATAAAAAATAAAAAATTAAAAAAAAAAAAAAAAAAACACACACACACATACACACACAAAACAAAAAACAAATAAATAATAAAAGTAAAATAATAAATAATAATAAAAATAAATAGTTAAATAATAATAAAAATAAAAAACTAAAAAAATTAAAAAAAGAACCAAATTAAAATAAAAAATATAAATATATAAAAATAGAAATTAAATTAAAAGAAAATAAATAAAAAATTTAGAGAACATCATTGGAAAATATACAAGTTGAGAAAAAATTCTTAGCACTGGTAAGTACAAGGAACATGTATGGAAGTTTAGCATTATTTCAGAAAGTAGAATTGCAAAGAAGTTGAATATTATCAATGCTCACTCAACCTTATACTGAACTAAAATGTATAAAAGACCATGGAAGTGAAAACAACTTGAAACTGTTCAGTGTATGAACTCATTCAGTTTCTCATATTGATTTACCAACTCTCTGTTAGGAAGTTTGTTATAACTTACAGTGTTACTCAATGACGAGTAAATACATGTGTCAGGGTTTTGCTGAAGAAAATTCAGGATGAGATTGCTCAAAGCTGAATGATAAGATATTTGTAGGAGATGGTTCCTTCTGGAGCTTCTGCACTGGAAAACCACTTATAGCTTGGAGTGATGATGCTTTTAAGCGCTACTGCTAATGTTATATCCAAGATGCCCCTTAATTGAAGTTTTAACCACTCCTGAAGAATAGCTGTAGTCAAGGATGTACCCTTCATGTTTTGTACTATTCTTGCTGAAAACCTGCAAATAAAGCATTCACTTGAATTATTGATGAATAAAAAGTAATAGTAACGTAAATAGCAACCTGCACATACAGCACTCACTTAGATACTGTTTGGGTTAGGAATCACAATTTTAAATTGAGATAGAGAAATGAGAGTACAGAATTCATTAAAGATTTGCAATCATGTGTAAAGATATTCAACAGAGCTACAAAATGCAGTTCTTTTATCTGCTTGATGGATCTTGAATCTAGATGCATCAACAGGCCATAGAAGTATCATGCCCTGATAATAAACTGGAGAAATATACAAACAACAAAACATAGGGAATGAAAGATGCCCTGAATCACAAGCTGCTCACAACTCCTGAAAAGAACTAGGAACTGGGAGCAGAACATTGTAGCAACTGAAATGGATGCTTCACTATGGACACTTAAAGAATGAATATTCTCATTTTAATATTTTACACTCCTCCAACATTGCCACTGGCATTGAACTAGCATACACATAGACCCTATGTCATAAACACTTAGTAAAAATGGGAATAGCAACTGAGTGTCTGCACAGAGGATGACCTCCAAGCATGGCACTTCCGGTGGTCATCGATCCATACATTCCTGATAGGTCTATTGGTCCTGCAGCTCCTGTTTGAATGTTCCTGCCACCTAAGTGAAGCTCTGCAATGCTTGCAGCATTCAGTTCTCTTCTCTCTGCACCCTGATCATGTAAGATGCCCTTGAAGATGTGACCACCAATCTTAATTTCTGTCTGATAGCCATATTCCTCATGTGCATCGGACAATCTTGATATCCGCAAACATCTGAACAAAGCTTCTGCTTTAAATTCAGGGGGAAAGACCCCTACTCCCTCGTGTCCCTCTGTAGAAAAAGGGCTATGCTCATGACTCTCTCTCTCTCTCTCTCTCTCTCTCTCTCTCTCTCTCTCTCTCTCTCTCTCTCTCTCTCTCTCTCTCTCTCTCTCTCTCTCTCTCTCTCTCTCTCTCTCTCTCTCTCTCTCTCTCTCTCTCTCTCTCTCTCTCTCTCTCTCTCTCTCTCTCTCTCTCTCTCTGTGTGTGTGTGTGTGTGTGTGTGTGTGTGTGTGTGTGTGTGAGTATAATGTTCTCTCTCTCTGAGTATAATGATGTGGACGGATAACGCTCATCAAGGAACTCAGCATAACATTATGTAGGCGTCTGATAACATGACCCTAACTAGAGTGAGATATGATGGACCAATGTAGGATCTTGAGGAACAAATAGTTTGGAAAGTTCAAAACTGGGTTGTAACGTAGCATTTCACTGCACGTAAGAACAAGCTTAAGGCAACAAAACTCCCTTCTCTACAAATTTGCTGAGTCATTGTCAAAACCATCGATGTGCGTTCTTTCCAAACTATAATTCATATTTACCTCTGCATTATTCCATAGATTCTTAACCATTATGAGTATGGCCTCGGATGCCTAATTCCTATTCATAAAGCATGACATACCACCTTCGGGCTATATAAGAAGTACGGGTAAGGTTTAAAATGCGATAATAGGTTCTGACGAGCCGCCAGAGTTGCCAATATGAACGCTTACATTGAAAACCCTCATTGAGTGGCAGAAATATCCGGGAATTGCACATGAATACATCGTAGATCATGAACGTCTCTCTCTCTCTCTCTCTCTCTCTCTCTCTCTCTCTCTCTCTCTCTCTCTCTCTCTCTCTCTCTCTCTCTCTCTCTCTCTCTCTCTCTCTCTCTCTCTCTCTCTCTCTCTCTCTCTCGGAGAAGCACCTTGTGATAGTGTTGGGAATGCTGCTATTGATGGCCCCGAGTTCATATCCGAGCTACGGGGCGGAGTGCCAGTTGAACTGGAGGCACGCGAGGTCGTACCCATTTCGCCTCCAGCTGCTGATGTTTGAAGATGATGATGCCTGTGATGAAGCTGCTTGATGCCGAGAATGCCGCTGGCGCTGGTCGCTCCCATTGCTGTTGGAGAGATGCACGTCCTCGCTCTCTTGAGTCTGCTTAACTTCCAGCTTTCCTGATAGTGCTGGTGGTCCGTGTTTCCTGGAGGACAAGCAAGGAGCCCAGCCTGCTGAAGCTGTCGCTGGCGACGCTTTGAGACGGGAACCCATGTGCTCTTCACGTGAGTAGAGCATTCGAATCCTCTTGACCTGCAACATGTTCGACACCTCATGTGAACACAATCTTTTTTGGCCTGATTGCCGCAATCTTGGCACGCTGTGGAGCCGCTTGAAGCTCCTTCAGCTCCTACTGCTTCCGGCACTATAGTCCGGCTTTCTGATCGCCCACCAAGCTCCCTTAATCGCTGACTTCCTTGCTGTGGTTCAAAGCTACCACATCTCTCTGTCTGCGACTGAAGCTCGGTTGTGTTACCTCTCGAGACCCCTTGAACATCTTTGTTTACTTGAACCAGAGCTAGTTGATGCAGGTGCTGCTCTCTTGCAACTTCTCCGGGAGCCATACTCAGTCCAGGGGAATCCTTGCGCGTCATAGCCCTCGTCTCTACATTTTCGAGCTCCTCGATCGTGGATCTTATCCTCGGCGCAGGAGGGTCTCCTTGTTGCCAGCTCGACTTAACTGCACGTGGTGATGTTGATGGTGCAACAGAATCAGGTCCCTCAGTCCTTTGGGACGCAGAAGTGAGCAATGGTTGCATGGAGCTAGCATCTGCCCCTTCCTCAGCGTTGTAGGCCCTACCAAAATTATGCAAGCGAAACTCCCCTCCGACAAAGCTCAACATTCCTGAGTTTATTCCTGACCGAGCTAGGTTACCAGAAGACGGATCAACATTCACCAATGCAGGATGATTCAGAAGGAGGCCTCCTTCAGGGCCTCCGGAGCCAAGACGAGGTACAGCGGGATACAGTCCCGCAAGATCTCCTCTGACATTTATTAAGTCCCTATTCATGTTGTTTCTAGGATTATGATCATTGACGACACCCATAGGGTCACGAACTGCTGGTAAAGCAGTGGAGCTGGAGCCAGGCATCAGCCGCATGCTACTTAATGTACCAAACGCTGCCGCAAGTGGAGAAGCTAAATTCCGTGCCACCATCTCCTCGGCCGAAATGGCCATGTGGAGTTCCGAACCAGGAAAACGGTAGGGAAAATTGATAAAGCTGCGACTTCCCCAGCGCGATGTCGAAGGTGAAGCACCCGTAACGACTGATCCGATGACTGGGTGTGGATGTGATGACGATGATAACTCTGCGGCTGGTGCTCCAACAGCGCAACTTGCCCTGCTGTTAACATCGATATTTACTGATGCGGACAAGGGAGGACGCTCTTTGAAGACGTTATCGTGTAAACCTGGAGGAGACGAAGGTGGGGAAGCCCACTGATCAGAAGCCACGACTATGGCAGCCACGTCCGGCGGCGCTACCTTAGCATCAACCCTAATCTTCTACTCAGCAGATGATCTGAATTTCAACGCCGGACAATCTGAGCAGATAAGTAACGAGAGGCTGGTCCTGTCGATTTCGAGTTACGCAGTAGCGATGCGTATGCCACTTATTGATGGCATGATTGAGCTACGCTACCTGGATTTCTGCGAGTCCGTATCTCGCACGTTACATTTCTCCTCCTGATCACTGTCTGTAGCGAGGCACTGCTGTAGGGAACATGTCAGAATGCACAGAAAAGGGGAGGTGGAAGAATGATAGCGAGTCGAATGCGACTTCTGTCGTAACCTCTGTAGCATATTGTCGATCATTACAGAGGCAGACTCAGGAAGACCTTCCAGGCCCGACGAGGAAAGAACAGTCGCCCGTTTCCCTTCTGTCAAGGCGAGGGCAGAAGCAAAAACGACGCCATTTGAGGGTACGTGTCTGTCGGGAGCTTGCGGACGCGCGTGAGGTTGAGATTACAAGGCTTCGGACGACATATCCACCAGAGTGACTGTGGATTGTCTGCCCGTTTCGGTTGCGTCTTTTGTTTCTGGAGAGTGGGCGACCAGAGTTAGCTACAGAGACGCAAGGCAAGGTACATCGCATGGACCCCAGGCGAGTGCTGGAGAGAGACAAAGGGGGATAGAGAGAAGAAGGAACTCTTGTCTCTGATAGGTGAGGGCAATGAAGCCGTGAACACTGAAATTGGAAAAGTATTACAGGGATCGATTATCAAAAAGAGGGCGGGGGGGGAAAGAGGCTCGTTTCTCTGAGGCTTCTTTCTCCTCTGACAACATCGTATGCTTGCTAATCCCGCGGGTGTGTGCTGTGTACGACGCCACCCCATGCAGCCCGATTTCTGCCTGAGGAAAGGGCAAGCTAGTGACTGCCCAACTCATCATGACTGAGAATCCAAGTCCTGATCTCATGAAAAAAATAAAGGAATGAAAAAAGGGCAACAGTGCCGACACTGAGGCCGAGCCGCTGCAGCGTCGAGCTCAACTTCATGCAGACGAGTTTCCTCAGACTCGAGCTTCTCCCCTCGAGCAGACCAGGTCACTCCACAGTCCACGACTCCACACTTCCCCCTTCCGAATGCATAATAAAGCTGGGAGGAGCTCTAAACCTATGGCTTGCAAATAAAAACGTAGTATTATGGATCTTTATTCTTCCCTAATATTTTGATGACGCTATTTGTCTCTTATCTTTGGTCTGAGGGCCCATGGCCCATGAATTTCTGCACAATGTGGGAAAGTTCACCTCGGGAGTAGGGAGTTTGGTCGAACTAGCGTACGTGCGCTTGAGGGACGGCATGAGCTGCAGAATCCAGATTGCCGAGAAAGAGACGAAAGCTAATTCGCGGGGATCGGCTCCAGCTCCAGCCGCCATAGTCACTTAATTTAGACTATAATCTCACAGATACTTTACCCAATAATCATCACCCTCGCCTTCGATGGGCCTCGTGCTCCCGCTTCCTGGGACTCGGGAGTGAGTGATACTCGAGAGTCCAGATCCTACTTGTAGGACTCGCCCATCCGGGTTCGCGATTCCGGAACCTTGTCCCTCGACCTTCGTGCCTCGACTACGTACTATGTTTGTGCGTGGTGCTCATCGATTTTTGGCTTCAGATCTGATTCATCGGACCTTGAAGATCGAGAGGCAGGGGGTAATGCAGTGTATATTGAGATCCATCTTCGCTAAGTAGAGGAGCGAAACTAAGTGCTGTGTTTGCGAGTCGACGATCTCTAGCTTGACGGCCGGGTCTATAGTTCATTGGGTCTTCAAGTTTAACAGCAACGGACATGACGCAGTGTTTTCTCTGATCCATCTGCCCTATATAGAGAGAGAGAGACGTTCTTCCAGAGGAAGAGGCAGCGGCTGAGGTCTGATTGCCGAAAAGTAAAGTGACTTCCAAGCTCGATGATAAGATTTGCAATAAGGTGTGATAATATTATTCCTTTTCGGCCGAAGGAAGTCCTGTAGCTTAACCTGTGTTCAATTATACACACTCAACAGCATCTCAGGCATTTAGTAGTCTCTTCCATAGATGTTACTTATCGCGCTCTAAACCTTTTTACGATGGATGGCAAGTAGAAGAGCAGAGAGAGAGGGGTATATGAATGAATGATAAGAGACATAGAAGCAGGAGGATGGCGGCGAGAAGCATCTTCGCCGGCCTTGTCCTTTTCTCTCTTTCTGGATGTTCTATTCTCGACCTTTTCTTCTCTCTGTGCCTGGGCTGGACAAATGGCCCAGAAGTCATTCTATTTCTCTGTTCTCTGATGGCTAGTAGACTCTGGCTGGTCCCATGTCTCCACCTCATTAGCCAGATCCTGCGCAACAGTCCAAGTCGACGGACAATGCTCAGAATTGAAGCCTCCCGAGTCCTAGGGTTTTTTTGTACAAGGCCTTAATAAAATACAAAAAGCATAAAATATACAGAATTTTGTGAATTCTCATTATTTCAACACCCACACTCCATGAGAGTTTTAGTTTAATTCCCAATTCCATGTAAGTTCCTCATCTCAGCTATGAAGGTCATGGCTTTTTGTACAACCCTTGATTAAGGACTGCCCACTCTTAGCTCATCATAATGAAGCAAATGTGGAGATCAAATCTAACACATCACGAGATACAACAACAACAACCAAAGCAAACCAAGCACATGGTGGGAACAACAAGCCCTTTGTGAAACCTCCCTAAAAAATGGAGGTGAGTAGGTTTATCAATACGATGTCTTATTGGAGGAGGAAGTATCTAATCCCTTTGAGTCCACGTCTCCTAGGTGGGTGGTTTGGCACTAGTCTCTTGAGGTGGTCTTGTGTTCGACCTTGGGCTTGACATGTAATGGTTTTGGCTGGTCTATACTAGTTGTAACTAATTGTAACCTTGTTTAACCGTTTCTTTATGGAATATGGGAGGTCCCACGCGTACTATGCCCATTCACCTTTAAAAAAAAAAAAAAAAAAATTCATTTGACCAAAGGTCTTCTTACGATATCCTTGTTGGGGAAAACAAGCAGAACATAGAACCCAATTCAAGTGAAGAAGGAAAATATATGGAAGATAATAGGGAAACTTTCTAGGGTGCCTTTGAAGAGACTCAAGGTGGGGATTGGACACGAATTGCTAACACGAAAAGATGCGCTTTTTTCTAAAGAATTGAACTGGCATGATGAGAATAGCTATAACGAAATGAACCAAAATCCCAATAATCAGAAAGATGTAACTATGGACACCAATGATGAAGGTTGCTCTTTTGGACTTGGGTCGAGTAAATAAAAAAGAAAAGATCCCTTGAGGACCTCTGTTTCAATGGTTAAACCCACTAAAAATTCAAAGAAATGATTCGTGCAATCTATTTCATTATTACCCTATGATGGGAGATGAGTTACACACATCATTCATGTGTTCTTATTTTCTAGTTTTGAAGAGAATTTAGGAGCTTCCAATAGAATCTTTAGAATTTAGGAGCTTCCAATAGAAGCTTTATTCATCACTTTAGCATAGGTGCTCCCCTTCATCTCTTGGGAAAAGGTTGTCTTAGATGTCCAAAAGTTTCTCACTCACTACAAGAATAGGGCCAAGCAAATTAGATCAAGGAGAAGGATGATGATCATGAAAGAGATGAGGAAATAAGGGCTTCTTGCCCTAAAGACATAAAAGTTAGCTAGAAGGCCCTTAAGCTTCAAGAAAATTTGAGATTTGAAGACTACCCATTGGCTTGTGGTGCCCTAGTCACTTCAAGAGACTTTTGGGTTGATAAAGATGATAAACCTAATAAAAGTATGTTTGATTTGATGAAAAAGAAAAAAGTCAAAGATTTTATTCCTATGCTAAAGAAAGTTTCAGTAGCTGCCCTAAATTTTATATCAAGAATGCTAAAGCTTGGTCCAATTTTGGTCTTTGGGTATTATCTATTAACCTTGGATCTTTGTTCCTACAAGCTCCAGGGTAGTGTGCACTATGTGCAAATCTTGGATGGAGGTTAAAAGTTGGTATAAAGTTAATTATAAGTTTTTATCTAATTTTGATTTTATTATGTAGGACTCATTCTAGATTGGCTGGATTGCCCAATGTGAGTAGAGAGATTTCAGTACTAAAAAGAATAAGTGCAAAAAATATGGCTTTGAAAATTGGAGCTCTCTCTACATGAATGGGGAGGTTCTTAACGATTCTGTTATCTCTAACTTTGCTAGTCTCTCTCTTGCTTGCAAGCAAGTTATCCTTCATCATAAAAGAATTATGGAGACTAGCCTAGATCTTTGTCCTTCACACAAGCCTATGTGTTGGTACATTTAGCAAGCCTGATTTCTTGGCTAAATACTTAGGATTACACTTTCTTCTTCTTCATCTCACATGAGGAACTACATATGAACTCTTGCTTGTCATTTTGGCATAATTATCTTGGATAAATGCAAATGTTCAAAGAGAATGGAATCTCCTGGATTTAGGAGAGTCAAGTCAAGACTTGGTTGGTGAAAGAATCAAATCAATTATGTACCTAAAGTGTAGGAACATTTTTAGGTGAGGAAAATTCAAAATTCAAACTCAAATAATGAGCATAAATAGAGGTGACTTAGTCACGAGGCAAGTGTGCCATTTCTGAGAGACTTTGGGCTAATCATTGAGCACACATTGAACTCAATTCATAAATGAGTATTCCACTACACTTCCCTTGTATCATATGTTCATTAGCATATACAATTTGATACAATTCTTCAGGTTCAATATCTCTACCTATTGTTCGTTGTTGCATCTTCATCATTTCAATGAATTTGCAAAAACAATTTCTCTATGTGTACTCAATCATTTGACCCACTTTAACTTGGGTTAGTTAGGTTAATGTGTGTACTACTTGCATATCAATTTTCATCACATTTGGTCCAAAGAGCTCGAGATGAATTATAAAAGATGATTGTGTCTGCACGCCTTCTAGTTCCTGAAATGTAGGGATGACCCCCTTGACTTACTAGATTTATTTCTCAATGTATGATGCCTCTGAATTCATGAAATAATGTGCTTCAGTTAGCTATATTCTCTAATTAGATTTGTGTGAAAGCTCACTGGTCAATTCATACTAGGTTGTGAGCTTTAAGCACAATACTGAGCACCTACATTCCCAAAAATAGAAGGTTTCTTCACATTCCTTGCATATGCAAGTTATCTGTTTGATGCAAACTTTTGGGAGTGATGTTCCAAAGCACTTGGTGGCTCTAAATGCATTAATGTGAAGTCAAAGGAGTCTACTAAGTATCCTTGGAGATAACTTGGCAGGTGTAGAGCAAGTTTTGTGCAACAGCAACTCATCTCTAGAGCATACCAATCCATCTCATCACAGTGGTATGAGAGAAGCAACAAATTAACATGGGAGATGGACTCCTTCATCCATAAAAAAATTGGATTGAGGTAATTACTTGGCTCGGTCACTTAAAATGGAAGCTTATCTTCAAGGGAGAAACCTCTATTGTTACATTTTTGGAGATGAGATGACGCCAATCCTCAGAAGCAAAGGACAACCAACTCAAGAAGAATAAGAGAGGTTAACTACATGGTGCTCAAAGGATGCTCTAGCGAGGTCATATATTCTTAACTCAATATCTGATTTTTTACCTCCACACATCAAGAGTTGCAAGACTTCACAAGAGACTTGGAATGCTCTTGAAGCATTCTTCTCATCAAGTACCAAGGTTAAGAAGAATCAACTATGGATGGAGTTCACTACACTCAAGAAGATGCCCAAGCAAAGTGTGATTGATTTTGTCACCAAGATGGACCTAGCAGATCAACTTGGGAGCATTGGAAAAGTCATTGATGAAGAGCAGATAGTAAGGCAAGTAATCAATGGAATAAAGGTAGATGACAAATGGGAAGCTTTCACCATAGCCATGGATCTCTACATGGATATGTAGGTTCTTGATTTCAACACCCTCGTGGGACAATTGTTCACTCATGAGGCTAAGCTTATGAAGAATGGGGACAACTCAAAAGGTAATCAATCCTCTGCCCTATATACAAACAAGACAAAGAATAAAGATGGTAAAGGCAAGAGTAAAAGTTTAATGATGAACGTAGTACCTCTCAAGCAAACTTTGTGCATAGAGGTAGAAGCTTAAGAGAAAGAGGCAGAGGAGGAAGACAAGGCAGGGAGAGATCTCAAAGCTCCTCTCCATGTGCCATATGTGGCTTGACTAATGACATTGTTGAGCATTGTTTCAAAATTCTAGAAATAAAAGAGGAAGAGGTTACAACAGAGGAGGCAATGGAAGCTCAAGAGGAAGATTCAACAACAATAGTGGCTACAACAACTCATATAACAACAATATTATCAAGGAGGAATATAGAGAGGAAGGAGAGACTACAATGATTATACAGATGATCAAACTCAAGAGGATTCATTACTTCTTATGAATATGACCATGAAGCAAGGTAAAGCAAATGAACATGTATTCTATAAAGACTCAGGTTGCTCAAAGCATGTAGCAGAAAATGTAGCTCTATTCTCAGACTTGGAGGACCCAAGGAATAGACATGAAGTCCAAACAGGAGATGATACAAGGCATTCAGTGGAGAAGATAGGCAATGTGAAGACTTCATATGGTAATATGAAACTATTGAGCAAGGTATTGTATGTGCCAACCATAACCAAAAATCTCATAAGTATTGGTCAGATTCTTGAAAAAGGATTGCAGGTCAGATTCACAACGAATGGAGCATTTGTTGAGGATCCACATCAAGGATTCAAAAGGATAGCAAGAGGATAAAAGTTAGGTAGACTATTTACATTTGAGCTCCAAGACACTAGAAACATTGCATTGTTCAAGTATGGTAGTCAAACATTATCAGAATTGGAAATTTGGCACAAGAGGTTAGCACATATAGGTGAAAGGGCTTTCAAGAAAATCAGCAGGGATCATAGTATGCTTGTTCTACCAAATATCTCCAAGCAATACATGATTTACAAATGCAGTGCTTGTCAATTCGGCAAGTCCCACTCTGACAACCATTCACAAAGAAGGGATACATTCATGGAGATCTATTGGAATCAGTCCATACAGATGTAGGGGACCAAGCAAGGAGCCATCTATCTCTGGATCCAAGTATTATGTTCCTTTCATTGATGATTGTAGCAGATGGATAATATTATACTTTAGGAAACATTAAGGATGAAGTATTTTCATGCTTTAAGAACTATCTTGCATTAGTAGAAAATCAAACAGGAAAGACTTTGAAGAGGCTAAGGTCAGATGGAGGGGGAGAATATTTCTCTCATGACTTTGACTCTTATCTCCAAGAGAGAGGAATCAAAAGAGAGATTACAACCAGGTATACTCTAGAGAAAAATGGAGTGGCAAAAAAAAGAAATAGAACCATAGTGGAAGTTGCAAGGTCAATGCCAAATGAGAAGAAGTTGCCCAATTACCTATATGCCTATTGCCCTAACGGGTTACTTATCTTTGTATATTCTAGTGGTAATACATTCAGTA
The DNA here is from genome assembly GCA_020310875.1 of Ceratopteris richardii. Taxonomy (NCBI): domain Eukaryota; kingdom Viridiplantae; phylum Streptophyta; class Polypodiopsida; order Polypodiales; family Pteridaceae; genus Ceratopteris; species Ceratopteris richardii. The sequence goes on from CM035407.1 coordinate 188,373,098, forward strand.
TTGTGTGTTGTGCTCCAAGCTTCGTCTTCTTCCTCGTGATGTTTGTGTGCTTCTACAGACCTCGAACTCCAACAATTGGTATCAGAGCAGGTCATCGCTTCATCTAGGGAATCGTCGACACCCCTCCAGTCACAGTCTCAGAATCGCACAAAATTTGGTGAGCATACTTAGGGTGATTGGGAGATCATAACTGCTTCACTTTGTGGTGCCAAAATCGTGATCTGAACTCATTTTCGCCTCTAAACACACTATCGTAGTACTTGTGCAGGCTATTTGGTCTTGTTGTGCCAAAGATATATACATGTTTTGATTTTCCATTATAGATGTCTCAAATTTTGCTATAGGTATAGTAGAATTCGATAGGGTAGTTTTGTTCAACTTTTTGAGATACAATCAATTTTCTGCATCGAGGTATTTTAGTTAGTGGCCATGGCTAAAAGTAGTAATGTATTTCGTATGTTTGTTATTGAGGATAAGTTGGACAGTACCAATTACCCATTATGGGCTTATATGATGTGTCATGTATTGGTTGCAAAAGGACTGTGAAATATTGTGCAGGATGTTGAAAAACATCCTATTACACCTGCAAACACAATTGCTAACAGTGATGCAGATGGTGTTAAAGATGATGATATTCTTCATGTTCCTGTTTGTGTTGTGGTTCATGCTATACCTACTGCAGAGCAAATTTGTTGGGATGGCAGAGATGCTCACGCACATGCATTGATAGCCTTGTCTATCAAATGTGCCATTATTCCTCACATTCACTCTTACAGAATAGCTAAGGATGCTTGAGATACACTTACCACTTTATACCAGGCAAGGAATGAGACTCATGTTGCTTACCTCTAAAAACAATTGAAGAGTGAGCACATGAATGAAGGTGATTCCATGGACTGTTTTTTGACAAAGATCAAAGATTTGAAGGAACAATTGATTTTTGTTGATGAAGTCTGATCTGACAGTTCACTTGTGCAGACTGTTCTGAATGGTCTTCTCGATTCAGATCAGAGTTTTTCTTCCACTTTTTTTTTTTATGATGAAAGGCAATCCAAATGCCTTAATATTTGAGGAGTTAGTCTCTGTTCTATTGCAAGAAGATTAGTCTAGGCAGAACAGGTCCATTATGCGTGTTGCAGATTAAACTTTCCTGGCTACTCAGAAGGGCTAAGGTAAATGGAGCTCTTCTACTAGTAAGCAAAAATCTACTAATTTTGCACAATCAAAGAAGGATGATAGAGAAGAGAAGAAAACAGAAAAGCAGAAATTGTTTTGCAAATACTGTAAAGCAAATGATTATGTCATAAAGAGTTGTACAAAACTAGTTGCTAAAGAGGCAAAAAAACAAGAGGTTGGAATGGTTGTTGCAGAGGCCTCTACACCAAAAAGAGAGTCTACTAATCTAGTGCAGAATGAAGAATGGGTGTTTACTACTGTTTGCAGTTTTAACCCATCTTCTCCTGAATAGTGTATGTCTGGAGTAGACTCAAATGTTTGGTACTTTGATAGTAGGGCAACCAAACATATTACCTTGCAGCGTAGTTTCTTCACTTCACTCAAGCCTGGCCCTACATGGAATACTATCACATGCACCAACAACTCCTCTTATCCTGTCATCAGAGTTGGTAAGATCATTCTGACTACTGCGGATGATAGTTATTTTACATTGTCAGATCCTTTATTTGTGCCAGGGATCAAGAAGAATCTATTATCAGTTTTAGCTTTAGCCAAGATTGGCTTGGTTGTGAAATTTATTGATGATAGATGTAAAGTTCATGATTTGTCAAATGGCAATGTGATTATTGCTTCTGGAATTTTATGTTGTGGGTTGTATAAGCTCATAGACTATGAAACATATGTGAATGATTTGGCATGTGTAGTACATGATTCTCAGGCTATGTCAGATGCAAAGCTTGGCATGCATGCTTTGGTCATCTGAATTTTGCTAGTTTGCTATGCCTATAGAAATTTGAAATGCTCTCCTCTCTACCCAAACTCGAGGCACCTAGTAAACATATATGTGAAGGCTATATTTGGGCAAAATGTAGCGTTCCTCATTCCCAAAAGACAGTTTAGTTCGAGCTACTCAGAAATTGCAGCTTGTTCATAGTGATGCTTGTGGTCCTATGCAGACACTCTCTTTTGGGAACTATCTTTACTTTGTGACTTTCATCAATGATTTTTCTAGGCACGCATGGGTATATCCATTGAAAGAAAAGTCCGAAGTGTTTATATGCTTCAAACAATTTTTGCTTTTGGCTAAAAATCTGTTAGCATGTAAAATGGGCATCCTCCATTCTGATCGAGGGGGGGAATATATATCTTCTGACTTTACTGCATTTCTTGCTGAACATGGGATAAAACATCAGTGTACAATGCCATATACACCTCAATAGAATGGAGTTTTGAACGGAAGAACAGATCACTCATGGAGATGGTGAGGTGTATGGTCAAGAGTCAAGCTTTACAACATAGTTTTTGGCTTGAGGTTGTTATGTATGTAGCATATGTACTTAACAGGTGTCCCACTAAAGCATTGCAGTTTATCACTCCATATGAGGCTTGGCATGGTCGCAAGCCATCTGTTGCTCACCTGTGTGTTTTTGGGTTTTTGGCATATGCATTAGTGCCTAAACAATAACACAAGAAATTGGATGATAACACAGTAAAATGTATTTTTGTTGGGTATAATTCTGAAAGCAAAGGCTATCATCAGTATCATCCACAAACTAAATGCATTTTGGTTATCCGTGATGTTGTTTTTGTGGAAGATGCTATTCAACCATTGCTTTCATGTACTAAGGAGGCATGAGTTAGCTCCAAAGACATGTATGCCACTTTGTTGCCTCTTTTTACAGGTGGACAGTCTAGTGCTGGTCCTAATGAGGCTTCTCAGCCTTTACAAGTTTCATGTGATGATGCAAATCATTCCATTTCTGATGCAGATCTACATGTTGCACTTGTTAATGAGAGAACTGATATTGAGGAGGCAAAAACTATGCCAAAATAGCTAGTGCAAACTGTGTGACAGTAAATTAGATGCACCTCTGTCATATCGTACTCGTTCACGCTCTCATAGTGCCTCTTTTGCATCAAATTGCTATGTTATGGCTGCCTCTAGTCTCTGTGATGAGAATGAGCTTGTTTCATTTTATGAAGCATAAAATTTAGAAAATTGGATGGCTGCTATGCAATCTGAATATGATTCTATAATGAAGAATGGTACCTGGTCTTTGTGTGACTTTCCTCCTGGCAAGAAGGCCATTGGCACTAAGTGGGTATACAAGCTGAAGCATAAGCCTGATGGAGAAGTTGACATGTATAAGGCTAGGCTTGTTGTAAAGGGTTATGCTTAGGAAAGAGGAATTGTATTTGATGAGACCTTTGCTCCTACTTGCCGAATGACTACTGTCTGTAGCATGTGTGCACTTGCAGCTTATCATGGTTGGAATGTACATCAATTGGACATTAAAATTGCATTTCTGAATGGTGATTTGCATGACGAAGTGTATGTTTTTCAGCCCTTTGGCTTTGTGTAGAAAGGGCATGAAAACCAGATGTGTAGGTTAAAGAAGGCATTATATGGTTAAAGCAAGCACCACATGCTTGGGATGAAAAGATACATGCCTATCTGATTGCACATGGTTTTGAGAACAATTCAACTGAAAGCACCTTATATATTAAGCATGCAAATGATGTGCTTCTGATCATTGTTTTGAATGTTGACATGCTGCTCACTGGTCTTCATGAGAAGGATATTGCTTATTTTAAGGCTGATTTGCATGCCTCATTTGAGATGTCAGATTTGGGGCATTTGCATCATTATTTGGGCATTCAGATTATGCAAGTTGATGGCGGAATAGCTTTGTGTCAAATGAAATATATTGACAATATTGCAATGTTTTGGTCTTGAAGACTATAGACCTATTCACTCCTATGGAGAGAGCTTTATGATTGAGTCTTCATGATGTTGGAGATGCATTTGATGCTATTCTCTATCAGCAAGTTGTTGGATGCTTGATTTACTTATGCATTACTTGACCAGATATTCAGTTTCTTGTCTCACAGATGAGCAAGTTTATGCATTGCCAAGGTGTGAAGCATTGGCAGGCTGTTAAGCGCATCTTTCGCTACTTGAGTGGTACCCGGGTACTTGGATTGTTTTATCCTAAGGGGAGATCAGTGCCACTAGATTTACTTGTTTTTTCTGACTCTCACTGGGTTGGTTGCTATGACACTCGTGTGTCCACTAGTGGTTTTTGCTTCATGCTTGGTAGCTCATGCATATCTTGGAATTGGATCCAAAGGTAGAGAAATGTATATTCATTTGGCTATGACCTTAATAAAAAAGTTTATAGATTATATAATCCTAGCAAGAAAGGGTCCATTGTTAGTAGAGATATTGTTTTTGATGAAAACAAATCTTGGTTTGAAGATGATTGTAGGAAAATCAAACTTCCCTATGACCTAGAAGAAGACTTTCCAACATTTTCAAAGAGGAATGAGCATACACATGAAGACTCAAGTGATTTTGATGGTAATCAAAAGAATCCAAGAAAAGAAATTAATTCTTGGAACTCCAAAGACAAAGCTAAAGTGCAAGAGTTAAGAGATGTTGTAGAATCATCTCAACAAAGTATAAGGAGGTCTACTAGAGAGAAAAGGAAGCCAGAAAGATGGTTATGACACCTCCTTTGTCACTAAGCATTCCATTTATATTGCTCGGGATACAAACTCAGAAAAACCATCAACATATGAAGAGGCCAAGAAGAAGCCAAAATGGAGAGATGCCATGGAATAAGAGAGAGAAGCTCTACAAGAGAATCAAACTTGGGAATTGGTTCCCAAGAAACCATCTATGAAGGTCATTGGATCAAGGTGGATCTACAAGGTAAAGAAGAATTCAGATGGATCAATTAACAGGTACAAAGCAAGGCTTGTAGCCAAAGGGTTTGCTCAAACCCAAGGTATTGATTATGAGAGACATTCTCACCTGTGGAAAAAATGCCTACAATTAAAGTGCATATAAGTGTAGCATCTTCCAAGAATTGGAATATCTATCAAATGGATGTTAAAAATGCTTTTTTAAATGGTTGGATCTTAGAGGAGATATACATGGCTCAACCTCCTGGCTTTGAAGACCAATCATATCCAGAATATGTATGCAGGTTGAAGAAAGCCTTGTAAGGCTTGAAGCAAGCTCCTAGATCTTGGAATCATAGATTGGTAACTTATTTGCAAGATAAAGGATTTATGGTGAGCAAGGCAGATCCTTCTCTCTTCATAAAGAGGAACCACTCAAAGGCCATATACCTCTGTGTATCATTATAGGTAATGATGCAGATGGAATCAAGAGGGTCAAAGCTCAGATGAAAGAAGAATTCAAGATCAGTGATCTTGGCCTACTCACTTACTTACTCATAGAAAGTACATTGGAGATATGCTTCCCAAGTTCAAAATGGAAAATACAAAGATTGCAAGTACACCCATGGAGGTAAATCAAAAGTTAAGTGCTCATGAAGGAGAGTTGATTGAAGATGTGACTAGTTACCAAAGCTTAGTTGGAAGCTTGAACTATGCCACTCTAACTAGAGTAGATATATGCTATGGAGTTAGTGTGCTAAGTCAATCCATGCACACTCCAAGGAAGCCTCACATGGAAGCAGCCAAAAGAATCCTAAATCATTTGAAGGGCACAATTAATGAAGGGCTATACTACACTTATACCTCTGATATAGATGTAAAATTATTTTCTGATGCACATTGGGTAGGCTCTAAGGATGATAGGAGAAGCACATCAGGATATTTTACCTTTACAAATACCAAATTGATCTCTTGCTCATCAAAGAAGAAACCTGCAATTTCTCTTTCATCAACTTAAGCTTAATATAGAGGACTTGCAAATGCTACTCAAGAAGCTATGTGGATTAGGACTCTATATTCAGATTTAGGATTGAACACTTCTATTCCACACATATTTGGAGACAACATTAGTTCATTACATCTTGCTGCTAGCCCTATCTATCATGTCAAGACCAAACACATTGAAGTTCATTACCATTATGTCGGGGAAAAGATCATGAGTAAGGAGATACAACTCTCATATGTATCTACCAATCAACAATGTGCGGACATGATGACAAAAGCATTGGATGGAAGCAAATTAAACATGTTCAATTCAATGATTGGTTTGCGCAAAATCATGAAGGATTGAAGACTCAAGCATCTTAGGCTTCAAGGGGAGCTATTGGTACATTTAGCAAGGCTAATTGCTTAGATAAATACTTAGAACTACATATTTTTCTTGGAAAAATGTAAATGTTCAAAGAGGAGGGAATCTCATAGATTTAGGAGAGCCAAGTCACAACTTGGTTGGTGAAAGAATCAAATCAATTGTGTACCTAAAGTGTAGGAACATTTTTAGGTGAGGGAAATTCAAAATTCAAACTCAAATAATGAGCATAAATCTAGATGAACTAGTCATGGGGAAAGTGTGCCATTTCTGAGAGACTTTGGGCTACATCATTGAGCACACATTGAGCTAAACTCATGTATGAGTAGTCCACTACACTTCTCTTGTATCATATGTTCATTAGCATATACAATTTGATACAATTCTTCAAGTTCATCTCTACCTACTATTCTTTGTTACATCTTCATCATTTCAAGGATTTTGCAAAAATGATTTCTCTATGTGTACTCAATCATTTGACCCACTTTAACTTGTACTAGTTGGATTGATGTTTCTACTACTTGCACATCAATTGTAATCACATTTGGTTTAGGGGATCTTGAGATATGAATCATAGAAGGTGACTATGTCTACACACCTTCTAGTTCCTGAAATGTTGGGATGACCCCCCTAACTGGCTAGATTTATTTCTCAGTGTATGATGCCTCTAAATTCATGAAATAACTTGCTTCAGTTATCTATGCTCTCTAATTAGATGTGTGAAAAAGCTCACTAGTCAATTCATACTAGGTTGTGAGCTCTAAGCAAAACACTGAGTACCTACATTCCCAAAATAGAAGGTCTCTTCACATTCCTTGCATATGCAAGTTATCTATTTTGATGCAAACTTTTGGGAATGATGTTCCTAAGAATTTTATGGTTCTAAATGCATTAATGTGAAGTCAAAGGAGTCTACTAAGTATCCCTGGACATAACTTGGCAGGTTTAGAGCAGGCTTTGTTCAACACCAACTCATCTCTGGAGCATACCAATCCATCTCATCACACTATGGACCTTGTTGATGTTGCTTCTAATATCTATAGTTACTTAAGAATCAAACCATCTCCATCGATTGGATTGTTGACAAGATTAACTTTAGATGGAAAAAAAGGTGGAGCAGACAACAATGGAAGTATAGGTTTAAGGCTCTATGGGCTTTTCCCCTTGCCATCAAACACTCTTCCCTTTTATGGCTTATTCTACATAATGACATCTAGACTGGTAGCAAGGCAAAGAAGTATGATATAAGTGATGGGAAATCTTCTTTTTATGGCTAGAAGGAGGATCTTGCCCATTTATTCCTTAACTTTCATCATGCTCAGAATTTCTAGAAGCTCATTGATAATGTATGCAGATCTTTCAATATCCCCAATCTTGGGTACCATGAAGTTTTGCTTGGGGCCTGCAATAGAATGCACATCCTTCTCTAGCATCTGTGGAGATCCCAAATATTTGGTACATTTGTGTTGGAAGGAATCCAAAGTTTCATAACAACAATAATAAGGATTTTTTCAAGCTTGTAGGAGAGATCTTAGAAGACTTGCAGATATCAGCATCAATGACATCAATGATGCAATGCATGAAGGTTCTATCTTTTAGGAAATTCTTGATCAAACTAATTGTGGAAGATGGAGAAAAATACTCAATCAATTTTATTATGAGCCTAGCTCTACTATGGCCTTTTCACTCCAATAAGGTCACATGTCTTTTGTATCCCCAATATTTTAAAGTTATCTGAAATCCCTTTGCCACCATGTCTTGTTGGAGATCTCTTGTTTTAAGCTCTCTAATTTTGGCCTTTCTCAATACAAAGTCTAGTGTAAATTGCTGATTTGGTGGCTTGCACCTTGCATAGACTATATCATTGCTTATTAATTCACTTCTTTCCTTGTTTCCTAAACAAAAAACATAAAGTATAGATAGATTTTTGAATTCTCATTATTTCACCACCCATTCTATTCCATGAGAGATTTATTTGAATTCCCCATTCCATCTAGGTTCCATATGGAAAAGAGTCACTTGATGGGAATATCTGCTTTCATGGGAACAAAAAATATTTGGCAGACATCTTTCAAAATAAAAACACATACATTGAAGGGTTTCTTCTTTCAAAAAATGTCATTGACCCTTGTCGCTCATCGTGTATTGCTATACACTGAAGAGTTCAGAGAATTTGCTAGGATGCTCCTCTAGAAGAATATTCCCTCTTTTTCTCTCCCTACCCTACAAGGGTGGTAATGTCTCACATATGCGCTGAGAGATGGGTTCTCAATATTGAATAATTGTAGGTTCTTCCCTTCCTGCCTGAGGCAACAAGTCTTACAAGGTGCTTTGTCAAACGATGCAATAAGGTCCTTTGCAGACAGGATACGTACTCTAGGTCCCCTATTTCCTTCTTTTAAGTGGTAAAGAACTATTTCTATGTGCACTGATCCTATGGACTCGACAGCAAATAAAGGTAAACAAATAGAGCACGTTGTGCATAGAATAGATAATTGTCATGATAATCACATATATGATGAATCAACTATAGTTATTGATAAACTCAGTTATGAATCATAGTAGAGTCAACTAATAGAAAGGGTTCTCATCCATCTTTTTCACAACCCTCCACTTGCTCAAGAAGTTCTTAGAAGTTGGATTAAAAATAACTGGGAAGTTAGGGATCTATATGTGCATAATATAGAGTATCTTTCTAATAACTACTTCATTTTCTTCTTTGATGACTCAAATAGTACCTTAAAAGTTATATCTGAAGGGCAATGGCTAATACAATTGACCCCCATTTCCTTCTTTAAGTGGTTGAAAGGATTTAATTATCGTGGATAAAAACCTTCTATGATTCCTTTCTAGATTAATTCTCTAGAATTGCCTAACCATGACTTAATAATCTTAGTATAATGCTTGGACAAAAATCAAGGGGGGGAGGGGGGGTCAACCTTAAGTGGGATCCCAAAATCTTTGTTGAACTTTGCATTGTTAAAGAGCTAAAATGTATTCTGTATAGTAAATTTAGAAGGAAATGTTAATTCATGAGCAAAAAGTCTTATATAGAGAATTGCCCAATGCATGTTTAATTGTTGTAAACAAGGTCACTTAATTAAAGACTATCCTTTGTTGGTTCAAAAACATATACAAGAGCATATTCAAGCTCCAATTTGGTCTACCTTAGCTAATCCAAGTGAATTTGTTCCTATTCTGAATGGTTCCATGCCCAAAAGAATATTGCCAAACCCTCAATGAAAAAAAGTGGTAAATTTCACAAACCATTTGAAGTCTTATTAGAAGATATCTTTGACCCTTTTGATCTTTTTTTTGATGTATGAAACATCAAAAGAAATGAATTAATGTGACACTAGATAACCTCTATGGTCACCATTAACTCAATGCTTCTCCAAACTTTGAGAAAATATTACTTAAATTGACAACTTTGCTTCTTCAAAAATTTTCAGTCACTAAAATGACATACCTTTAATGTTTTGATTATTTCTCTTAGCACAAATAATATTTTGCCAAGATCTTCTGGTGGATGAGAGTAGAAGAGAAGAGCTTTCTAATAAGCTATTACTTGCTAAAAATTTTGCACTACACACCAAGTTATGGCTTTCACAAATTGACCCTGTATAGGTTTCCAAAATAGAAAACCTTGCCTGTTTTAGCTAAAAACATGTCCCTATACTGCAAATTCGATGCCTAGCATTGACTTGGTCGACTTCCCACATAAAACCTCACTTTTTCAAGCACAAACTCATCAGGTGAATCATAAGTATTAAAAAATAAGAAGTTCTCAACTACAACTCGATGCCAGCCATTGAATTGGTCCAACAACCTCCTATTTTGAAAACCCTTACAATAGTATTTGAAACAAATAGCTAAAAGCAATGACTTATCGTCTCAATATCGATGCCACACATTGACTTGCTTGGAAAACTTGAACTTTTGAACTCATTACCAGAATAGGCAAAGCATGGAGATGGAGGAGGAGAGTCTCATACATAGAACGTCTATTATTTCTTCTGACAGCTATGGAAAATCAAAATGTTTACAAGTGCTTTCTCTCTCATAGAAGCCTGACTATACTCAGTCATACAAAATATCTTATTCTCACATTCTCTACTTCTCTTTCTCTCTCGTCTCACTACATCAGTTGATACAAACTAACTTATAGATTTTCTCAATCTTGTGACTTCTTTAAAAACTCTAGAACTAAAGTTAAGTCTAACTTTACAAATATAGTACATGTGTGAAATTGTCCCTTCACATAGGCACGTGTTTTTCTTCTTAGGCTTTGACCTTTAAATTTATGTCCAATTTGTGATTGGTTCTCCAATAGCTCCCCCTCAATCACTAATTGACATTCTCTGTTTCTTCATATCATCTTCTTTTCTTTTTACTCCTACCATGATTTTGAATCTACTAGTCTTCACACCATCCAAGCTCTTTGTCATTATATCTGCTATCGGATCCTTTGTAAAGATATACTTCACTTCAATTTCTTTATCCATTACCTTTTCTCTCAAGAAATGATACTGTATCTCTATATGTTTTGTTCTTGCATGAAATACTGGATTCGCTGCAAGATAAAGTGAACTCATGTTATCTCCATGTATTGTAGATATACCTTGATTAATGCCCAAGCTTTTGAATAATGTCTGCATCCATATGACCTCCTTAGCTGCTTCTACAAGTCCTTTGCACTCAGCTTCAGTTGATGCCATAATGCTACTGTATGGTGTTTCTTTGAATACCAAGTTACAAGATTATCACCAATGTATATCATGTAGCCATGAGTTGATCTTTTGTCATCTTGATTACCTGCCTAGTCTGAGTCACTATAGGCTCTCAACTTCAAATCTGAAGTAAAAGGATAATATAATCCTTCCTTTGTAGTTCCTTTGATATATCTGAGAACTCTTTGATCTGCAATCCAATGTGGATCCTTTGGACAATGCATGAGTTGTGATAGAGCTCCCACTGCATAACTAAGACCAGGTCTTGTTAGTGTAGCATAAATCAAACTACCCACAAAAGATTATACTTCCTCATATCTTTGTATTCTACACCATCATATTTACTGAGCTTGTGATTAACTTCAAGTGGATTTGAAGCTTCTCTAGAATTTTCCATAGCAAACTTCTTCAATAGGTTCAGAAGATATCTTTCTTGTGATACATATAAGCCATGGTCTGTATAAGTGACTTCCATACCAAGAAAGTATGATAACTTTCCTAGATCATTGATCTTGAACTCTTTCTCAAGTAATCTCTTTACCTCCTTAATTCCTTCATCTGAAGTACCTGTGATCATAATGTCATCTACATAAATACAAATGTAGATTGTACCTTCCTCCATTCTTTTTATGAGTAGACTTGGATCTGCTTTTGAACTTTGATATCCAAAGTCATTGAGATACTTCACCAATCTATAATTTCCCGACGTACTCTGTGCTGAATCTTCAGTCGCTTGAGAAAATATTCAGTGAAAGAATTGGGGAGAGCTATCGCATAGATTATGAACAAATAATTCAAGAGCGTGATGATTCGTAACAAAGGCGGGACATGTTCAGCGGGAACGCATGGATGGGCTTGGATGAGATGTGCTTCAGAGGGTCGAATTAGTAGAGGGTTCATGTCCAGCCCGAAAAGCTGTGGTTGCCTATTAGAACATGGAGTGAAATTAACAAGGAACTTGTAAAGACACCACAAGAGTCTGGTAAGCTCACTTTTTTGCATCTCTGTCAAGCTGCCGAAGAAGGTGAGGAAGGGTCTCCATGCAAGAAACATGTGAACTGAAGAGATTGATTTGTTGAAGCTCGCTACCAAAGAGGAAGTTATGTCAACCGACAGGATGATCTGAATAGGCGTTAATTCCTCAAACTCCCAAGGAAAGTTGCAAAACATTATAAAATTGAAGAGACTTGAAGGATACATATGTGCACAAACCTCACCTGAGATAAGTGTTGTTCTACGCTTTAAGTTTGATGATTTTTTTTTTTTCTGCTATAGATATTAGCAATGTAATTAAGGCACATGAAAGGTGAAAAAAAACTTAAATACACGTTTATGGTGCGTAATTTCGAAATAGTTAAGATAACCTCTATGTAAATCCATGAGAAGGATTGTTTAAGCTTGTGTTCACATTTTTCATTTGAGGAATTTCAATTGGTAGAATTGAATGCTTCCATACGCTATATATATTTGGCGAGACACACATGTAACTTGAACCTTGCACATCATGACGAACCGAAAGTTTAATGAAGCTCAAGGTGCATTTTACAGTTCTATAGAGATTATGCTCGATCGTTCTATGGATGTGAAAGCGAAAAAGCAGTAATGGTTGTTTTATGAGTGATTGTCAACAAAAGAAATTCTGAGTGAGAACTTAAGAGGTTATTACCTTGTTGTGTTACATTCATTAAGCGAAGGGATGAATTTAGACAACGGTACAAGCAAAATTGCCCATCATAAAGTTGGGCGAGTTGAAGATGTTAATTCAAGCCCTCTCAAATACAAAAATTGGGATCAATCAAACCCCAAGAGGAGGTCGTTTTGTGTGTTTTAATACTCCAAAGTTGTTTGCTCTCTGTGGTTCTTTTCCTGTAATTCCATGAATCAAGTCAACGTGAAAAATCCATGTATGTCAATTCTCATGGAGAACGTCGGATGAAGATTATTATTTTTTATATCCTCTTTCACGGGATACTCTTATATATACATATATAAGATGAACTTCATGACACTTAGATCATGTGACGTATTCATGGTAGGAAATATGACTCATGCTCATATGCGTCAAAATCGTGACTATCTAAAGAATCTAACGTAAGAACTTTCTAGACAAAAATCATATGCAACTCTTCATTGAGAGAAAGAGAGATAGAGAGATTGCCAATGTATACAAGAGAAACTGTAAATGGCATGTGTTTAGTTATCCATATGCAGACATGTCTTCATAAGCCTGGACATTAAGTGACTTGTTTCTTTAAGAAGTTGTTTCTTTACATCAAAGAGAATGAGAAACGACAACTCCATTTCTCAACGGAATTGAAGCGTTATGTTTAGTACTTCTACAATGAGTCCCATATCCTTCTCATTCTAGAGCATTATGGGCTATATATAGGCAAATTGCGTGGAAAGACCATAGATTAAAAATTTTGAATGTTTATTCATTAAGGATAGAATGAGCAGCTTCATATAGAACTTACAGTCATGAAGAATATCCAATTGAGATCACTTCTGAATTTTTCCCTCCTTTCCAAGAACTCTACGACATACCTGGTGAACCCGACGTGAAAGGAGGGGGTGAATAAAATATCGAACTAGTTTATTGAAGAATAGAGTTAGCATTCAAAAATTGAGCAATCTAGCAGTTTTGACATGGAAGATCTCCTAGCTTAGTTCATACGCTTTCATGAAGAGGATCGACGTCAAAAAGCCATCCAGTCGCTTCATGACCGTTTAATCAAGCGATGTCGGTTTTTCGATGGCAAAAATATATCAAGGTTCTGCAAAGAATATGAACTCGAGGCCAAATACCTAGGTGTGGGATTGACTTCGATGACAGAAAAAGAACTATGCGAAAACTTTATCTATGTGTCGAGATATGACATACAGGACCAAATAATGCAAATAAATCAAACGACATGGTCTCGATACAAAGCGATACTCCTCAGGGAGTTTATGCTAGAGGACCTTGATAAAGTGACTCGTAAGTCCTTCTTGAGGTGGATTCATATGCCCAACGACCAACAAAAGAATTCGAGAAGCAATTTGAAGATATGTCCGTATATGACCAAAGATGTCTAATGCATGAAAGGGTGTTCTTATTCCTACAAGCAATAGATGTTAGAGCCCGAGAGGAACTAATTTTGTTTCTTCAAGACTTGGATTCTGAGTCGGGACTCACGAGGATTGGACACTCATTCATGATGTTGTAATAAGATATGTTAGAAAGGAGCAAATGTTTGAGAAATTTCAAAATGACTGGAGAATTGATCTTCCTGAAGATAAAGATGATACTCAAACTTCAAGTATTTTACCACTTGTGAATAACTTTCAAGTCCATCAAGTTGTAGAGACCCCACTTGGGCATGAAGCAGAGATGTATGGGCTTTTCATATATACTGATGATGAAAGCCATCAAGAAATTTCTAAAAGTGCGATCGATATAATGTCAAAGGTTACAAGGTGCTAGGAGCCTGTAGACTTCTCTACAATGATCACATCTTCAAGTATTATATGTGCACAAACTCTGATGATGGGAGGACTAAAGGAGCAAGGGGAAGCTAATCAAAATCAAACCAAACTAAACCAACATCAAACCAAACAAACAACAAACATAAAACAAAACAAAAATCAACAAAACCCAACAAGAAATCAAGATGAAGCTTTCCCTACTCTGATAAACTTCTCACATCAAATACAGGATAATCAAACAAATCAAGAAACATCTCAAGATGCAAACAAAGAGATAGAGATATCTAGAAGGCTCGTAGGTGACCGAATGGAGATAAAAAATAAGATACAAATAGAGAACGCAATAAATATGTTTGAAGATCGAGCTCAAGATGCATCCTTACGTGATGATATCGGGCAAGATATGGAGAATGATTGGATGTCACTTGATGGTGATAAACCCCTTCTGACACAAGATTCGGATAGAGCTTCTGATCTAATGATTGAATTACATGAAGAAACTCCCATGGAACATGATGTTAAATCTAAGGACCTGTCAACAAAAGATCTGATGGGTAAGAAAATGGATATGCAGGAACCCACATTATACATGCCTACAGAGATGCAAGAAAATGAACCTAGTTATATGAAGGAGGACATGCAAATAATGAGTCCTCTAGAGATTGAAATGTGTGATGACGAAGATGAGCAGAATGCTAATCTAGAGGATATAAAAATGATAAGTCCTCTAGATAGTGATATGTTTGTCGATGGTGATAAGCATGATCCTAATCCTACGGGTAGTCTAGATCGAGATCAAGATATTGATATGCTTTTGAGCGATGCCACATTGGACAAAGATCCCACGCATAAAAAAGAGGATAAGTTGGATGGAGTTCAAAATAATGATATGTATGTAAATGATGCCACACTCCATGAAGAGAGAAATATGAATGAACATGAGGAGGATGAGAAAATACCATTGATCATTCCTCTAAACACTAATATGTATGTTAAAAATAATCATGGTGAGTTGATTCCACACATTGAAGAAATTGATCATAAAGTGGAAGATGAAATGTTTATTGTGATGTATGATAAATTTGATGTGTGTATAGCGTCGAAGGATATTCAATGTGAAACTATTGAGTCAAACGATTGCATTGATGAAGCTCGATCTGATTTGGATGTATATGTTGAGATTCTCACACATGATGAGATATTCGAGCAAGAATCAATGACTGAAGAAATGTATGAAAAATGTGGTCTAAGTACATCCTCTAAAGAGAATGAGCAAGAATCGATAGAGATGGATGTAGAATCCTATGATGGCATTTTGGATAAAGAAATTGAAGATCAAGATTTTCTTGATTATGAGGATATGGATTCCCTTCCTGTTGAAGGAGAGATGGTTTTGGACCATGAAAATGATGAAGAATTCGTGGAGAGATTAGAGGAAGAAGCAGATACTATAATTAATGGGACTCAAGTAGAAAGGAATCATGATAGATTCGAAGACAAAAATGATTATGTATTATCATCTGAGCATGATGCTCACTTCTACTTGATGAAGGAATCGAATGAATCTAATCAAAACGTATGTTCCGATGAAGATGAAAATCATATTCGATATGATGCAGATGAAGATATTTCCTCAAATGATCCCAAGCATGGAATGAATCAAAATGCATGCTTGCAAGGACTTTTTAAAGATGATTTAAGCATATTAAAAATCAAAACTCTATATTCATATGTGTTTGACTCATCAAGAGTAACCTCACATGATGCATGTGAGAGGATCATGAATAAAGGAGACTATGCTCAAATGATTGAAACATGGAGGTTTGAATTTTCTAAGAGCTATATATGCTAGTCGAGCCTACAAGGAATGGACGAGCGAATGAAATGGCTTGTCCACATATCTAACCTGTTTAAAAATGACTCGCAGATTGATGCGATCCAAAGATGGCTTCTATTCAAGCATAGCCTCTTTGGTGAGCATGTATCAGAGAAGGTGGGGTTGAAGGGAGAGTCTCGTTTAATAAAACTCCATAAATCTTAAAAATGTTTTTGTAAATGGAAATGTATATAATTGATGTTTTTTGGTTTGATTTTTAGAAAGAAACAAGAAATTCAGATCAACAAGTAAAGATTGATGACTCAAAATGAGGAAACAAAGATGATCCAAAATGCAGATTCAAAAGGGATTTTGACACTATAAAGGTGAAATGTTTTTTGTTTCAATTTCCTTTTTCTCTTGTGTATGTGTATATAAAAAGACTGCATGATTAAGCATATAATGCATAAAGAAATGCATAAATAACAAAAAAATTAAGTAGACCAAAAATCTCGTACCACTAATAAGATTACATGTGATGTATAAGGACTGAGATTATATGAGTAAGATTAGAGGACGGACTAGAACTTTCGGGAACAAGAACTAGGAAAGTGAAAGGAAGACCTAAACTAAGAATCTGTATATACTAGTGTTTATGAGCACTTGATGAGTGAGACACTTTGACTTCTGCTCTTGATCTCTCGTCTGATCTGACCTTCAGACAGATTATGTCTTGAGAAAAGAATTCTTATACCAGCCAGCTATCTATGTGTATGTGTATGTGCTGTTGGGTGCTGCGATGAGCTAGTAGGTGGGTGGAACTACCCTGGTCGGGCGATCAAGGCCACGAGCTGACGCTATTTGTGTCGTATGGCCTGACCTACATGTTGTTACGCGCTCATACGGGTTGATAGGTAGGTGGAGTCACTCTGATCGGGTGATCAGAGCCACGAGCTGACGTTGATTTTGTACGAGGCTGACATTGTGCATCATGCGCTATGTCGGGTCGGTAGATGGGTGGGCTAAACCTGGCCGGGTGGTCAGGTCCACGAGTCGCATTCGATTTTGGCATAGGCCGATGTGTATAGCAAAAGAATAAATAAATAAAAATATAAACAAAAATATGAAGGCTGAGCTGGGACAAAGAATTAAAATAAAGAAAATAGAATAAAAATAAGAGAAAAATAAGAAAAGGTCTGATGGGGGTTTGGACGATGGGAGATCAACAGGGAAGGTAGAAGCGAGTCTCATAAATCGAGTTAATGAGGACTGGTATATGCAAATGCTTCGGATAGGCTACTAGATTCGACCGGGTCGAGTTAACGAGAGAGCTTAGAAGTTTTCGATTTACTCATGTGATTTCTAGTCTAAGTGCATTAGTGTATTCTGATATGTTGTATGGGATGCTTTTGTCTATCTTCTTCTCTTGATTTATGCCAAGTTTAATACATATTCAGATTTCATGCATCTAGTTGAAATTTCTTTAAGTTGTGTTTATCTACCATGACTACTTGATGCTTGTTTGTGTCTACTGAGCCGGTTGGCACATCCGGAGGATGTACAGGTTCAGAGGGGGTGGATGTGGTTGAGAATTGAAGATCAACCCTATAAACTAACTCGAAGCAATAACTTTAAATTTTTATCAATATGATTATAAATCAATTAAAAACAAGTATGTATGTTGATATAGCAGGTTGGTTTGATGAGCAAAATTCAACTCTGACAAAATGTGTCTAGTATGATCATGGAATGGTGATTTCTATCCTTTATTGACTCCTTGATTATGTATTAATCACTTGCATGGTTTGCTTGGGTTTGCGCGTGACCGATGGCAAAACATCTGATGTTTCCTCGTATCACTTGTATACATTTTCCACATGAGATGTTAGCAAGGGTGGAAATTCAATTGTGTATGTGTTTCTTATATATGTATGTTGGCAATATGTTTGTTCACATGTGCGTGAGATGTATGTAAACATGTTTATGTGCATGAACCATGCAAATGTGTGTGCATTAATATCGATGTGAGCATGGTTAAATAAATGTCTTTGTATTTATATATGTGCATGTATGTGAGTGGAGTGCATTTACATGCATGTTATATGCTAAAGATGTGTATGAATATCATGTATTTGTGTGTGTATATGAATTTTCGTGGGCATTAGTGTGTGAATGTGAGAGCGAAAGCATGTGTGAACTTATTCCAAAGAAACTTATATAAGTAATGTATGTTTTTTCTATGAAAGATGCGAGATCTTCTGTTTAGAAGGAAAACACGTGTTAAAAGAAGGGAAATACAACCTCACTTTGGGGAGAGGACTCGTAAGAAGGAGCGCTTCAAAAGGTGGATATTGCTGTCTTGCAAAAAAAGGGTTTGTTTTCTCCGCGTGCTGAAGAAAAGCCACGAACGATTAGGCTAGCTTTAAAACGAGTTACGATATAAGATTGGAGGAGCAGGCTAGGACAAAGAGAGCGGATGAACATGATGCAGATGTGTGTATTCTCAGAATATCTTTTCTTGGAGCAATGGCAAGCATAATCACCTGCTTACCTTTTCACTCCCTTATGTTGGAGCCTTTCCAGAAGGCCCGCTTGACATTGTTTCCCGATCCATCAGTTACTCCTGCACGTCAGCAAGAATTGGATACAGGTTTTTGTCTTGAGTTGAGACAATTTGTAGAGAAGGCTTGAATGTGAAACTGGGAGAACTAGAATCATTTCCGAGACATGATTTCCCGACGTACTCTGTGCTGAATCTTCAGTCGCTTGAGAAAATATTCAGTGAAAGAATTGGGGAGAGCTATCGCATAGATAATGAACAAATAATTCAAGAGCGTGATGATTCGTAACAAAGGCGGGACATGTTCAGCGGGAACGCATGGATGGGCTTGGATGAGATGTGCTTCAGAGGGTCGAATTAGTAGAGGGTTCATGTCCAGCCCGAAAAGCTGTGGTTGCCTGTTAGAACATGGAGTGAAATTAACAAGGAACTTGTAAAGACACCACAAGAGTCTGGTAAGCTCACTTTTTTGCATCTCTGTCAAGCTGCCGAAGAAGGTGAGGAAGGGTCTCCATGCAAGAAACATGTGAACTGAAGAGATTGATTTGTTGAAGCTCGCTACCAAAGAGGAAGTTATGTCAACCGACAGGATGATCTGAATAGGCGTTAATTCCTCAAACTCCCAAGGAAAGTTGCAGAACATTATAAAATTGAAGAGACTTGAAGGATACATACGTGCACAAACCTCACCTAAGATAAGTGTTGTTCTACGCTTTAAGTTTGATGATTTCTTTTTTTTCTACTATAGATATTAGCAATGTAATTAAGGCACATGAAAGGTGAAAAAAAACTTAAATACACGTTTATGGTGCGTAATTTCGAAATAGTTAAGATAACCTCTATGTAAATCCATGAGAAGGATTGTTTAAGCTTGTGTTCACATTTTTCATTTGAGGAATTTCAATTGGTAGAATTGAATGCTTCCATACGCTATATATATTTGGCGAGACACACATGTAACTTGAACCTTGCACATCATGACGAACCAAAAGTTTAATGAAGCTCAAGGTGCATTTTACAGTTCTGTAGAGATTATGCTCGATCGTTCTATGGATGTGAAAGCGAAAAAGCAGTAATGGTTGTTTTATGAGTGATTGTCAACAAAAGAAATTCTGAGTGAGAACTTAAGAGGTTATTACCTTGTTGTGTTACATTCATTAAGCGAAGGGATGAATTTAGACAACGGTACAAGCAAAATTGCCCATCATAAAGTTGGGCGAGTTGAAGATGTTAATTCAAGCCCTCTCAGATACAAAAATTGGGATCAATCAAATCCCAAGAGGAGGTCGTTTTGTGTGTTTTAATACTCCAAAGTTGTTTGCTCTCTGTGGTTCTTTTCCTGTAATTCCATGAATCAAGTCAACGTGAAAAATCCATGTATGTCAATTCTCATGGAGAACGTCTTTCAGAGGATACTCTTATATATACATATATAAGATGAACTTCATGACACTTAGATCATGTGACGTATTCATGGCAGGAAATATGACTCATGCTCATATGCATCAAAATCGTGACTGTCTAAAGAACCTAATGTAAGAACTTTCTAGACAGAAATCATATGCAACTCTTCATTGAGAGAAAGAGAGATAGAGAGATTGCCAATGCATACAAGAGAAACTGTAAATGGGATGTGTTTAGTTATCCATATGCAGACATGTCTTCATAAGCCTGGACATTAAGTGACTTGTTTCTTTAAGAAGTTGTTTCTTTACATCAACAAGAATGAGAAACGACAACTCCATTTCTCAACGGAATTGAAGCGTTATGTTTAGTACTTCTACAATGAGTCCCATATCCTTCTCGTTCTCGAGCATTATGGGCTATATATAGGCAAATTGCATGGAAAGACCATAGATTAAAAATTTTGAATGTTGATTAATTAAGGATAGAACGAGCAGCTTCATCTAGAACTTAACGTCATGAAGAATATCCGATTGAGATCACTTCTGAATTTTTCCCTCCTCTCCAAGAACTCTACGACAACGTTTTCTTCGATGTGTGGCATGACGGGATGTGCGACACTCGCATTGAGCGTCGTTAAAGCGACGGTTTAAAAAAGCATCACATAAGCGATACTTTTTTGCATCGCATAAGCGATGCTAACAACGTTGGTTATGAGACACCAATTCCAATGCTTTTTATGATGCCTTACCATTGCTTACATGACGATCTGTTGACGAAAAAAAATTAAAACATTGGAGGCTCTTTGATCGACATGTTCACATATCTGATCGAAGAGCTCTCCAACGTTCGCAATTGCACTGCGCTTACGAGCTGAAACAAGTATATGTAGAATCGTTGTTTTGCCTAGTCTCTATCTTATTGTATCTTTTTGTCTCTGTTTCTCTCTTTCTAAATCTTCCTCTCTTTGAACTCTCTCTCTCTCTCTCTCTCTCTCTCTCTCTTCTCTCTCTCTTTTTATTGTAGGTTATTCAAGAAGCTAACCAAGCAAAAAGTATGGCTAACTATTGTAAGTACAATTTCCATTCTTTGTATATCATTTGAATTGTGTTATTTTCATTAGTTAGCATACTCACACTTATTGATCTGCACATATAAACTTATACATGATGAAGATGCACGTTCACACATATACACATATACACATGCACATATACACACATATATACACACACATACATGTGCACATACACTTACACATACACACACATACACATGCATATGCACAAACATTTCTACAACCACATAAAAAGACTTGCATGCATGCATTATTGCATATATATATATATATATATATATATATATATATATATATATATACACACACACATTAACATATGCTTAAATACATGTATATGCACATTCACATGCATGCACATGGATGCAAATGGAAATGCATCCACACACACATGCATGTTTCATACATATACACATGCATACACACACACACACAACACATGCATACACACATATAGATACACATACATACACACACATGCATACGCAAATATAGATACACATATATACACACACACACATATATATATATATATATATATATATATATATATATATATATATATATATATATATATATATATATATATATATATATATATATATATATATATATATATATATATATATATATATATATATATATATATATATATCCATATCCTAATTCAAAAACACTAATTTTGATATTAGGGTTTTAAAACCCCTAATTTAGAAACTCTAATTCAGCCTTTTAGCCATATGATTGAAGTATATGTACACATTGCATCTATTCCTCCCAACCTTATGCCTCTATATATAGCTACTCAAATCAACGAGGATCATAATATATATAAAGATATATACACATCATGTAGATACACATACATAAATATAAAATGGAGTAGATACATTATGCATCACACATACATGCCTAAATGCACACATAAATATATATACATGCATACATATTTACATGTACACATTTACACATAGACACATATACATATATACATGTACACATCACATATACATGCCTACATGCACAAATGTATACTTATACATGCATACACAATTATAGACACTTGCATATATTACCTGAATACATGAATATTTTACACAAATGCATATGCATATATACATATATGCATACTAACACATGTATACATTTATCACACATATGCACACACATACATATACATGAAATACATATATATGCATACTAACACATGTATACATATAATACACATGAATAGACACACAAATGCATACATACATGATAAAAATTTGCTCCTCGAAGATAAAGCTATATATTAAATAATTAGGCATACCCCCGAGCTTCATGTTCTAACTTAAAAGAACATGATTTCATCTCTCTAGTAGGATTCATTGTTATTCAAGTTGAATAAAGAATCTATTATCTAATATCTATTCAGAAGCTTCAACTTATTGATCGATAACTAGAGTAGAAGTTACTATCTAATCTGTTCATATGTTTTCATTATTGCCATAATTTTGGTAAGACATCAATATAATCTCACCTTCATTATCCTTATTGATTTCAATTATCTCTTCTATTGTTAAATTTGTGTTCTCATGAGTCACATCATCTATTGATGGATTAATATCGATTTCTGGTAATTCCTCTTCCTCATCAGTAGAATGAGCATGTAGAGTATTATCCTCTTCATAAAAAATATTAGTATCATTATCACGTATAATGATTCTAATTTCTCTTTCAGATGTTGATGTATCAGTATCTGATGGTGAATCATCAAGAGGACTTTCTTCAATCTCTCTAACAATAAACTGTTCAAACAATGGCCTACCTCTAGGTTGAACATGAATGACTTGCCACCAAGGATGAACATCTGGGTTTTTATAAAAAAATGCTTGTTCAATATGCCTAGGAAGAATATATGGTTCTTTAGTAGATCGCATTACCTTGGAAGAATCAATTGCCCAAAACCCAGATAATTCCTTTCTTAATGTGGAATTACTACCTTTATACTCGGCTCGAAACAAGTCAACCTTCAAAATGACCTATCGAAATATATAAAAACAAAAACCCATTATTAGGTGCTTAAAGAAATAGCTAACTCTATCATAAAAAATATAAACTTTTTTCTTCTTGTTTGAATGTACAAAATGAAATTTTGTAGATACCAACAACAGTTCCCACATAACCAAGTTTGCCGTTTATAAGGTTTGTGTCTTTTGAGGTAGCACGTGATAGTTGCTTGAAAGAAGCAACAATACTAGAATCCTTTGTTTTATGTAAAGAATCAATGGTTTTGATTTTAATATGTTGTCCAAAAGCCCACATATTAGTGAACATTCGATCTTGCAAAAGAAATTAAATTAGTAAATAAAAACTAATATACATATATGAAAAAAACAAAATATTATTAAAATAAAATTACCTTTCATTCACAACCTATCACTAACTCTCTCTGCTCATCTGATATTTCTTCATTATTTATGTTGGCGCGTTGCAAACGACTATATAGCCAATCCGTGAAAAAAGATATATTTGTAATCTCATTATTACTGAGATTACGTCTATATCTTTTGTTTCTTCGTCTTTTATTCGGAGATTTTGAAGTACGTGTTCATACTCGCTAAGGAATGCTTGCATACATTCGCTATTATATGCTACAAAAGTAGAAACATTATTTTTTTCTTGAAATGTAAATAAAAATGGAACTCCCTTACCTGAT
The DNA here is from genome assembly GCA_020310875.1 of Ceratopteris richardii. Lineage (NCBI taxonomy): Eukaryota > Viridiplantae > Streptophyta > Polypodiopsida > Polypodiales > Pteridaceae > Ceratopteris > Ceratopteris richardii. Next base: position 188,397,081 of record CM035407.1, read on the forward strand.
AATACCTCATCTATTATTTTTGAAGAAGACTCATTGGTCCATGCACGTGGAGCTTCTTCATGTACTCTTTCAAGGTACTCACTAATGTAATACATGCACTCTTCAAGCATCCAACCCTTTGCCATGGATCCTTCTGGTTTTGCTCTTTGTCACACATAACCTTTTAATATTCCCATAAATCGCTTGACCCAGAACATCCACAGAGTGTTGACAACACCTTCAATCTCTATTTATCTACAAGATGGACTAATAAATGAATCTAAACATCAAAAAATGAAGTAGGAAGCTCTTTCTCCATCAAACATAGTAGCTCTTTGCATTCACGTTTTTTTTGTGGGATCGAGTTTTTTTCAATCTCTTTTGATGTAATCCACCTATACATTTCATTAAAAAAATTATAAATAAGTTAATTCAAAAATAAAAGATATCCAATATTCATACATATTAAATAAAAAAGTATCATAATTACCTTATAAGCGATCCAAGACGATAGATCACATCTCGTACTCCTTTCACTGTACATCCATCGATAACCAAAGCTAAAATATGTTTCAAAAAGTTATGTCAGTCATGGGTCTTTAGCCCAGATAAGATCTTATCATCCATAGTAAACATGTTTTGGAAAGATGCTCCATATCCTGTAGGAGTCCTAATCAATTGAATCCTATTGTTGATAGTTTGTATCTCTTTTTCTTTAAGTACCCAAGGAGCAGGTGCATAAGTCGTTTCCTGTTGATGTCTATCAAAAACTGGCCATAACTTTGGTTTTGAGTTTTGATCTTTCAAATCATTCCTTGATGCTATGGTATCTTTTAGTCCAAGAAGATGCTGCCATAGTGAATAATATTCTTGAATATTTGCATAAGATCAAGAAGATGACATACTTTTAACTCTTTTCAATACTCCAAAGAATTTAGCAAGAGCAGCATAAATAGGTGAAATTTATAGATTCGTCCGAGGAAGAGCAGGATGCAGGCATGGTACCGTCAATAACAACCGAAAACAAGAATCCAATCAAGCAAGATGCTGATAAAGATTGGTTTGAGGTAATCATTAACTCACCATTACAATTGTCTTTAGACCAATTATTATCCTTGGTACTAGTATTTTGGGAGAAATTATTGAAGAAGTTGATTGGCCAGCGTTCAGAGCTAGCATTTAGGTCGGTACCCTCAACATCATCCAATAATATTGATCCAGCGGATGTAGATTTTGTCATGCTAGTAATTCAAGTTCAGCATGGGCAAGGACAATTTGATGAAGTGTTGCTTGATGGGGGCTCAGGGGTGAATATATTACCTGAGCATATTTTTAAAGAAATGGTGAAGGGGCATTGGCTTCAGCATCGTTTCAAGTGAAGATGGCAGATCAAACTCGAGTTCAGCCTGTTGGCATTATGAAGCAGCAGCAGATCATTATTTATGGAATGTCATTTATGGTAAATTTTGTGGTCATTAGGATGTCTGAGTCAGCTTATCCATATGAAATATTGTTAGGAAGACCTTGGTTCAGGGTTGCTAAAGTCAAGCAAGATTAGGGTCTGAATGTGGTAATGATCATAAAAGGGAAAAAGCAGGTGACAATCCCTATGCGAGGAAGAAGGAATATGTCGGTGCAGGATAAACCACTTATGGCTCAGACTATTAATTTGTCCGATGAGTTAGAAGATGATGAAGAGGAAAAATTTTTACAAGCAAATCCAACGATAGTACCGGTATTGGAGGTTGATGTCGTAGGAGTATTGAGTAAGGATGATCTGATTGTGCAGAAAGTAGATGGGCCAGTTCTGGGTGAACAGGTTGAAGGAGTACAAATACAGAGGATGTTTGAGAAAAGTATGGCAACTCCAGTGCAGCAAAAGTTAGAACAACAAGAAAAAGAAGTAATAAGTCTAGCTGAACGGATATATGACCAGAAGTATGCAGGTTCGAGAAGGGTAAAGGAGGAAGAGCTTCAAGAAGTCAATTTAGCGATAGAAATTGAACCTAAGATGGTGAGAATCAGTAAAGCAATCGATGGTCAGTTTATGGAGGATCTTATTTGTTTGTTGAAAGAGTATGTAGACGTATTTGCATGGGATTATTCTCAGGTGAAGGGCATAGATCCGGATTTGCATCAACATCGGATTAATTTGAAGACGGATGTAGTGCCGATTGTGTAGCAGCGGTATAGGATGAATCCAAATTTTGCTAAACAAGTGAAAGAAGAAATTGATAAACTATTGGTTGTTGGATTTATTAAACCTGTTAATCAGGTGACTTGGCTTTCTCCTATTATTGTAGTCCCCAAAAAGAATGGGAAACTCAGAATTTGTGTGGATTATAGAAAGTTAAATGCGGCAACAATTACTGATCCTTTTCCTAAGCCGTTTTGTGATGCCATATTGGACGCAGTAGCAAGACACGAAATGTACAATTTCTTGGATGGGTTTTCAGGGTACAATCAAATTAGTGTGGCTGAAGAGGATCAACATAAAACGGCATTTATTACAAAATTTGGTGCTTACGTGTTCATAGTTATGGGTTTTGGATTGAAGAATGGACCACCATCATTTAATTATGTGGCACATAAAGTGTTCGAACCTTACCTACAAGAGTTTATGTAGGTGTTTGTGGATGATTTCTCAGTCTTTGGTAAGAAGGTTCAGCATTTGCAGCATCTGAAATTATGTTTTGACAGATGTCGACAGTTTAGGATGGTGTTAAATCCGTTTAAAAGTGTAATTGCTTCTTCTGGCATCCACTTGTGCATGCTCTACCTACTCTGACATCAACTTGTGCATGCTCTACAAATCCTCTGATGTTCATATTTACCTACTTCGCAATTCCATTTATCTCTTGAGCTAAAAGCTACATTGATTTCATATTTTTAGCATAATTTGTATAGGGGTTTACCATAAGCATCACTATTACTCATTTAGACTCATTTCATTGAATGATCACTAATGGATGTAGATTCTTGCACTTCAGTTAATATATTTTCTACAGAAGCTCCGCTTGTTCAAACACGTCAATCTCATAACACTTGTGTAGAATAGGACACTATTGACATTTTTCTTTCCACATAATTGCTTCCTACATAACAAAATACGCACAATCCTGTAACATTCCTATAGACTAGGAAACTATCGCTTTTTTCTTATTTCCATATATTTCCTTCCTATGGAATAAAGCTAGGCTTCTCCCACTGAAAAAAAAGAACTCTTCCTAAAATTAGTTAAGTTACTTAATTTCTCTGCACTTGCATGTCTTAGATCATTCAAACATTAGCACATTCTCATACTCAATCACCTGAATCAGCTTTGAACTCACTTCCCACTTCCTAAAGTAGTGCAACAACCACCCCGCATGTAGCTATGAAGAGACCCATAGAAAAGCTGGACCCGATGCACTCAGTGGTCTCATTTTACACCTTGACAGTGTCGTCCCTGTCTGACAGGCGGTGTTCACATGTTGGGTGCATTTTCTTGGGGAATAGTCTAACAGGAGGCTCATTGTGCATGCTTCAAGAGGGGGCAAAAAACATTTTGCACATGCGATCGGTGGAGTAGAAGAGGTGGGTCGTCCTGGAAGAAGCATGTGATCGTGAAATGAAAAACACTCAAAGTAAAATTACTCTTCTCAACAAGACTAGATCAAAATATTTTCAATCAATGATTGTGAAAGGATCGATCAATATACAAAATGAATGTCACAAAGTGACCATGGATAATACAACTCTAGCAATCAAATACACCGCTACAGTGCGGATCAAACCAATGTAATGTTGCATCGGTCTTCTTGGCTATAGTGCGGAAAAAGACCTTCACTTCTCTTCCCTCTTTACTTCAATCTTTGGTGATTTGTGTAGGATATTAAGTAATGAAAAGTTTTGTTCTATTGATCGTTATTATTGTTTATATTAAGCATGTGTTTTAGTACTTTAATTATATATTTCATTCATATGTGTGTACGTATGTGCATGTATATGTGTGTAATATGTGTGTACATATGTGCATGTATATGTGTGTAATATGTGTGTGTATATGAATTTATGTACATATGTATATGTGTATATGCATGTATGTGCATGTGCATGTGCAAGTGTATATCTGTATGTATGTGTATGTGCATGTGTATGTGTGTGTATATATATGTATGTTATATGTATGTTCATGTGCATGTGTAAGTGTATATGAGTGTATATGAGTATGTGCATGTGCATGTGTATGTGTGTATGTGTATGTGCATGTATATGTGTAAGTGTATGTGTATATGTGTGTATGTGCATGTATATGTGTATATGTATGTATGTGCATGCATGTGTGCATGTGTATATGTGTGTGTACATAGTGCATATATATGTGTATATATGTGTATGTGTGTGTATATATACATATGTGCATATGTATGTGTATGTGTATAAACATATACAAATGTATGTATATGCATGCATAAAAGCAATGCATACCGTGCATTATCGTGACGATTAGCCATAAGTGTCTGCATCTCTTTTAGACACCACTTATGTGACCATCCTGTCCCAAACTCTACCTCAAGTGAAGTAAGTACATATTTTTTATCCCTCTCATCATGCTCACTACAAAAAGAAAAAAACCATGTAAATAAAACATAAGATATTTATTTCAATTTATATCTAACATTTATACTTACTTCCACTGTAAGTGGACAAGGCACAGGTACGAGTCGCATAATGCTTGCATTCTTCTCTTGAACTCCAATGCATTCCTTATGTACACAATGTTCCCCTCTAGCTCTATATCGCATTCTAGCCCTAAGGTGCCTATGCATGTCCTCATAGGCACCTCTGCTCTACTATCATGATCTGGAGGTGGTATAGGTGTCCTGAAAATAGATAGATAAAAATAAATAAAAATATGTGTTATAATATCATTAAAAAATTTTATGAAAAAGAAACATACCTATGAGCAGATAGCTGTCTTCCTGCATGTGGAGCTGCAGAAGAGCCCTCCTCTGATCGCTGGGTAAGCATCTAGATCGTATAATCCAGCTCATCATCAGACATCTCTGAGTACTCATGCATGATGATCCCTAGAGTATCAGGCGGAACTCTTGCTCTCATAAGACTTTTTATGAGAGCGAGTTTCACCTTTCTCTCTCTACTAGGATCCATAATACCCGTACATATAAAACAAAATGGGTTAGAAATCACTATATATATGTGTACATATGTATGTGTGTATATGTGTATGTAGGTGTATATGTGAGTGTGTGTATGCATGTAAGCATGTATGTATGCATATGCATGTGCATTATGTATGCAAATGTATGCATGTGTGTGTATGTGTGTGTGTATATGCATCTAAGTATGTATGTATGCATATCTATGCATGCATGTGTATGTGTGTGTATATGTGTCTCTATCTGTGTGTATGCATATATATGTGTGTATGTCTCTGTGTGTCTGTCTCTGCATATATATGTGTGTATGTGTCCATGTTTGTGTATGTGTGTGTGTCTTGTTGGTGAAGGGCAATCAACAATTGAAGTTTTGAAGAAGGTTTAAACTCAAGGAATGAAGAAAAGGATCCAGATATGAAGCATGAAGAAAGTACATGTTCAGATAATGAAGATGTGTATACATATGTACATTAATTTAGAGTTAGTTCACTTATACTTTTGTATGGTCACGAGCTTGTAAATATTTACCTATATATACAAGGAAAAATTTCAGAGCAAATATGAGAGTGTGTGTGAGAACAAGAGTTGAAGAGGATTAGAAGTCATTAGACACTTGTGAAGTGTGTAGAATAGCTCTCTCATCCATATGTAAAATTTTTCAGTAATGAAGAAAAGTTGCACCCGGTTTTTTTGAGTGTTCTCCCTCTGTGCTTGATCATTTCAAGAATCCTTTTGTAGGTATCTAATTCCATAGTTAATGAGTCTATGATTAAAGTTTGAGAGCCTAATTGTAAACAGCCTGTGAGAATTATGAGTAGGAACATTCATATGTGAAGAAGTGTTGAGTGTCTTCTAAAACAAGTGCAATTTTGATGGTGAAAGAATTGATCATTTCTCAGTGCACAGTGTAAAGTTTTACACAAATGAGGAGTCAAAATATAACTTAGAAGTTAAGCCATCTATGGCTAAAAGCATTTTCATAAACGGGTTCTAGTTTGAGAGAACCAAGCTTTAGAAGTTGCAGGTGTCAAAGTCGATTGTAAAGAACTATAGTTTTAGACATAGGTGACTTGTTAAGATCATTTCTCAAGATCTACTGAGTCTTTTGGAATGATTTAACTTGGAGGAGCTGTGCAAACTATATGTGACACCTTGTGCGAAGTTTTATCAAAAACCTTATACATTTGATAAATCAATGAGTGAGTTATGTGCAACAGACTTTCTGTGTAGTCATATCTTTCACAGTTTATCCAAAATTTTGATAATTGATCATTGATCCTCTAAATTGGTGAAAGTTTTGAGTTACTCTTGATATAGAGGTGCTCTAACTTCAAGATTAGCTTGTTCGTTTGGAGATTAACACTCTCCATCAGTGGTATCAGAGTAGGAAGTATCAAAATTGAAGAGAGGAGGACTTCGACTGCTGCAGTCATAAAGAATTCAACATTTGAAGATTCAAAAGGTGAAAGCTTGAGAGCAAAGCTTAAGAAGGAGGCCATAATACATCAATGAAGACAAAAGGAACTTCATTCGAAGTAAAGGTAACCTTATTCGTCATAAAGCTTGAAGGATTTTATACACAGGTGAAGAAAGGATGGGAGATTCTCTTCAGATAGAGAAATTGGATAGAGAGAACTTTCCAGCATGGTCAATGAGGATGGAAGCTCATCTTATGAGCAAAGACTTGATATGTTATATTTCAAGTGAAGAACAAAAGCCTCAGTTTAGAGATCCTAGTGTTCCAACTAGGGAGGAATTATCAGATTTGAAGAATTGGATGAAGAGAGATGCTCAAGCTAGGAGCATTATCTATATGGCAGTTAATGACTACTTGCTACCTCACATTAGAGGTCTTGAAAGTGCAAGTGATATATGGAATGCTTTGGAGGAGCATTTCCAAAACACCACAAAGTCAAGGAAGGCATCCTTGTGGGCAGAATTTACCACATTCAAGAAGAAGGCCTCTCAATCCATCTCAGATTATGTAACAAGAATGAAGGACATTGCAGATGCATTAGGAGCAGTTGATGAAGATATTGAGGAGGATAAATTGTTAACGCAAATCCTTACAGGTTTGAGAGGTGATGATAAATGGAAGCCATTCATTTTTTCTACTGAATTATCACTAGATCATTTTACTCATGACTTAAATTAGTTGCTAGGACACATGCTAACCTTTGAGCAGGATGTCAAAGGTGAAGGTCATAAAATTGCAGGTCAAGCAATGTATTCAAAGGATAAGAAGAAGAATAGCAAAGGGAAGCAACAATCAAATGAAGATGAAGGTACAACTAGTCAAGCTAACTTCCTAAGAGGAAGAGGAGGTGGCAAAGGTAGAGGAAGAGGTAGAAGTAATAAAGATGGAGTTAAAGCTTGCTGGATTTGTGGTAAGACAAATCAATTAGCTAATGATCGTTCGCCTAATACTCAGAATAATGGTGGATATAATCAGAATTTTAATTCAAGAGGAAGAGGTGGCAGAAATCAAAGAGGTAATTTCAGAGGTAGAGGTAGTAGAGGCTATTTTGGAAGAAATGCAGGTAGAGGATTCCAAAGTCAGCAATACAACAATACCTACTACAATTATGCTTCAGCTCAGAAGGAGGATTCAACATTGATAATGAATACAACTTGTGAAAGGCAAAGTGAAGACCAAAGAGTCTTCTACATTGACTCAGGGTGTAGCAATCACCTGAGTGGCAACATAGCCTTGATGACTGATTTGGAGAATAAGGTAACTAATCATGTAGTTCAAACAGGTGACAATACAAAGCACAATGTGAAGTCAATTGGATCAGTGAAGGCCAAGGATGGAAGTACTCTCTTGAGTAAGGTTTTGTATGTTCCTACAATTCCAAAGAATCTGATAAGTGTAGGACAAATTGTTGAAAAAGGTTATGAAGTTAGGTTCACTAATGAAGGAGTTTTTGTGGAAGACCCTAGCAATGGGTATAAACAAATTGTTTCAGGGAAGAAAGAAGGAAGATTGTTCACATTGAAGATTCAAGGCAACGTTGGTCATGCCTTGTTCACCTATGGAGGACATAAGATCTCTGAGTTAGATCTTTGGCACAAAAGGCTTGGACATTTTAATGAAAGAGGTATTAAAGATATGGTTAACAATGGTTCAGTGCTTGGATTGCCTAATGTTGCAGGTCAACATATGACATACAGATGTGAGGCATGTCAATTAGGTAAGGCTCATAAGCAATCTTATTCCAAACATAGTTTTATGTATTCAGAGAAGCTTGAGTTGGTACACACAGATGTGTGGGGACCATCAAAGGATTTCAATATCAATGGTTCAAGGTATTATGTGATTTATGTTGATGATGCTACCAGATGGATCACTATCTATGTGATCAAAGATAAGTCAGAGGTATTCAATACATTCAAACATTATCATGTGTATGCAGAGAGAATTACAGTTGCAATTTCAAAGTTAAAGTCCGGGGGAATAGGCCTCGGCCGAACCTCCATTAAAAAAAAAATATATAATTACAGGTCAAAAGTTGAAGAGATTAAGGTCAGATGGAGGGGGATAGTATTTCTTTAATGAGTTCAGTGATAACTTGTGGAATGCAGGTCTAAAAAGGGAAATTACTTGTAGGTACTCTCCTCAACAAAATGGTGTAGCAGAAAGGAGGAATAGAAATCTTGTTGAGTCTGCAAGATCCATGATGAAGAAAAATTGCCCAAATTACTTGTGGGCTGAGGCTGTAAATACAACCACATATTTGGTCAATAGATTACCATGTAAAGCTTTGCAGGGTATGACACCATATGAGGCATGGTGGGGTAAGAGACCTACTCTAGACCATTGCAAAGTATTTGGATGTTTGGCATATGCATATGTGCCATCTCAATTGAGGCATAAATTGGAACCTAAAGCTGAAAAATATGTGTTCATTGGATATGATGATAAGCAGATGGGATATAGGTTGTGGAGTCCATCCACAAAGCAATTCCTTGTGTCTAAGAATGTTACATTTGATGAGCAAGGTACTTGGTATGCAGGTACACTTAATGTTCATGCAGGTGATGAAGAAATTGTGAATCAAAAGAAAGGTAAATGAAAGGTTCAGATATTTGATGAAGAGGAGAACAATGAAGTACAAGTTGAAGTTGAAGAAGTGCTAAGGTTTGATCCAGAATATGATGAACCAGAAACCTCAAGAAGTGGAGAACTTAGAAGGTCATCAAGACACAAATGGCAACCTACAAGGTATAGTTTTCACACTTCTTTTTTGACTACCAAAGATTATGCTTATATGATAAAGGTAGATGAAGACCCTTCTACATATGAAGAGGCAAATGGTAAGGAAAATTGGGAGAAAGCCATGCAGGAAGAGTATGATGCATTGATGGAGAATCAAACATGGGATTTGGTTCCTAAACCAAATAGTCAGAAGATCATTGGATGAAAATGGGTCTACAAGACAAAGAGGTTTGCAGATGGAAGTGTGTCTAGGTATAAAGCTAGACTTGTTGTGAAAGGGTTTGCTCAGACATATGGTATAGATTATGATGAGACCTATAGTCCTGTGGAAAAGATGACAACTATCAGGACACTCATAGCTAACTCTACATGTAAAGGTTCGAAATTATGTCAACTAGATGTGAAGAATGCTTTTCTAAATGGTTATATTTCAGATGATGTTTTCATGGAGCAACCACAAGTATTCAGAGGTGAAAGGTATCCAGATTATGTATGTAAGCTCAAGAGAGCTTTGTATGGTTTGAAGCAGGCCCCAAGGGCATGCAATTATAGACTTTTGAAGTTCTTGAAGGAACTTGGTTATCAAGTATCTAAAGCAGATAGTAGCTTGCTTGTTAAAGCAAGTGATGATGTGTTTATTTACATGTGCATATATGTTGATGATATAATTCTTACAGACAGATGAGAAAGGCATTCAAAGTCTAAAGAAGCAAATGGAGAAAGAGTTCAAGATTAGTGACTTGGGAGAATTGTCATATTTCTTGGGCATGGAGATCTCATACACTCAACATGGACTATATGTAACTCAAGAAAGGTACTTGAAAAACTTGTTGATCAAGTTTAAGATGAATGATTGCAGGGTAGCACCTACTCCAATGGAGGTGAATCACAAATGGAGCAGATATGAAGGAGAAGATTTCAAGGACATGAAGCTATATCAAAGTTTGGTTGGTAGTCTGATCTAGGCTACACTAACTAGGCCTGATTTGCTATATGCAGTTGGAGTATTGTCTCAATTCATGCATTGTCCTAGGAAAGAGCATTGGATTGCAGGACAAAGAGTGTTGACGTACATTAAGGGTACACTCAAAGAAGGTTTGTATTATGGTTTTACATCAGATACAAACATCAAGATTTATAGTGATACAAATTGGGCAGGTAATCCTGATGATAGGAGATCAACTTATGGATACTTGTGTTATGTGGCAGATAAGTTAATTTCATGGTGTTCAAAGAAGCAACACACAGTTGCTTTATCATCTACAGAGGCTGAGTACAAAGGTGTTGAAGCTGCAAAGGAAATGATATGGTTTAAGACTCTTATAAAGAGTTTTGACATCACTCAGAGTACACCTACTATTCATGGAGATAAAATGAGTTCATTGTATTTAGCTGCTAATCCTGTTTTTCATGCTAGGACTAAACATATTGGGATTCAGTATCACTTTCTAAGAGAGAGGGTGATCGATAAGGAGATTGAAGTAATACATACTTCAACAAAAGATCAGATAGCTGATATGCTAACCAAGAGCTTGGATGGACCAAAGCTACAGAGATTCAAAGACATGGCAGGTATAAAGAAGATAGAGAAAACCTCAATTGATGATTGAGGGAGAGCTCTTGGTGCAAGGCAATCAACAATTGAAGTTTTGATGAAGGTTTAAACTCAAGGACTGAAGAAAAAGATCCAGATATGAAGCATGAAGAAAGTACATGTTCAGAGAATGAAGATGTGTATACATATGTACATTAATTCAGAGTTAGTTCACTTATACTTTTGTATGGTCATGAGCTTGTAACTATTTGCCTATATATAGAAGGAAAAATGTCGGGGAAAATATGAGAGAGTGTGTGAGAACAAGAATGGAAGAGAATTAGATGTTACTAGACACTTGTGAAGTGTGTAGAATAGCTCTCTCATCCATATGTAAAATTTTTCAGTAATGAAGAAAAGTTGCACCAGATTTTTTTGAGTGTTCTCCTTCTGTGCTTGATCATTTCAAGAATCCTTTTGTAGGTATCTAATTCCATAGTTAATGAGTCTATGATTAAAGTTTGAGAGCCTAATTGTAAACAGGCTGTGAGAATTATGAGTAGGAACATTCATATGTGATGAAGTGTTGAGTGTCTTTTGAAATAGGTGCAATTTCGATGGTCAAAGAATTGATCATTTCTCAGTGCACAATGTAAAGTTTTACACAAATGAGGAGCAAAAATCTAAGTTAGAAGGTAAGACATCTATGGCTAAAAGCATTTGCATAAATGGGTTCTAGTTTGAGAGAACCAAGCTTTAGAAGTTGCAGGTGTCAAAGTCGAACTACAGTTTTAGACATAGGTGACTTGTTAAGATCATTTCTCAAGATCTACTGAGTATTTTGGAATGATTTAACTTGGAGGAGGTGCAAAAACTATATGCAACACCTTGTGCAAAGTTTTATAAAAAACTTTATACATTTGATAAGTCAATGAGTGAGTTATGTGCAGCAAACTTTCTGTGTAGTCATATCTTTCATAGTTTATCCAAAATTTTGATAATTGATCATTGATCCTCTAAATTGGTGAAAGTTTTGAGTTACTCTTGATATAGAGGTGCTCTAATTTCAAGAGTAGCTTGTTCTTTTGGAGATTAACACTCTCCATCATGTCTGTGTGTATATACATGTGTATCTATATATATGTGTCTATGCATGTGTATGTATGTGTGTAAATGTGTGTGGATGTGTGTATGTGTCTGTGTAAGTGTGTATGTGTCTATGTGTGTGTCTATGTGTGTATATATGTGTGTATCTGTATATATATGTCTATATGCATGTGTATGTGTGTGTGTAAATGTGTGTGGATGTGTGTATGTGTGTGTGTAAGGCTCTATGTGTCTATGTGTGTATGTGTTTGTTTATATATGTGTGTGTGTATCTCTGTGTGTGTAAGTTTGTATGTGTGTATGTGTGTGTGTCTATGTGTGTAAGTGTGTGTGTCTATGTGTGTATGTCTGTGTGTATGCATGTGTAAGTGTGTCTGTGTATGTGTGTGTGTAAATCTGTATGCATATGTGTGTGTATGTGTATATGTGTGTATGTGTCCATGTGTGTGTATGTATCTATGTGTGTGTATGTGTCTATGTGTGTATGTGCGTGCATGTAAGCATATATATATATATGCATATGCATGTACATTATGTATGCATATGTATGCATATGTGTGTGTATGTGTGTGTATATGTGTGTATGTCTGTGTATGCATGTAAGTATGTATGTATGCATATGCATATGCATTATGTATGCATATGCATGCATGTATGTGTATGTGTATGTATGTCTCTTTACGTGCATGTGTATGCATATATATGTATGTATGTGTGTGTCTCTCTCTACGTGTGTGTGTGTGTCTATGTGTGTATATGTATCTGTGTGTATGTGTGTGTATGCATGTAAGCATGTATGTATGCATATGCATGTGCATTATGTATGCATATGTATGCATGCGTGTGTATCTATGTGTGTATGTCTCTCTACGTGTGTATGTGTGTATGTATATGTATGCATGTGTGTGTATGCATGTGTATGCATGTAATTATGCATGTATGCATATGCATATGCATTATGTGTGTATGTGTGTATGTGTGTATGTGTGTGTGTATGCATGTGTATGTGTGTGTAAATCTGTGTATATGTGTGTGTATGTATGTGTATGTGTCTATGTGTATGTATGTGTCTATGTGTGTGTATGTGTATGCATGTATCTATGCATATGCAAGAAGCGATGCTGACACATCATTGAGGATATGGGTCACATCTTCTTCGCATGCCCAAAGTCTCTTTGGCTCTGGCAAACCCTTGGGAATATTCTAAGATTGCAAGAAAAAATCACCTGGAAGCAAGCTCTCCTGAGTGAAGTGATTGGCTTCTCCGTGGCACAGTGGAATGCTATTAGAGGGAAAATCCTCTAGAAGATTTGGATGGATGGGTGTGCATGTAACTTTGGACACCCTCCCAAAGAGTGGTCCTACGAGAAGTCTTTGTTCCTACTTGGAAAAAGAGTCTCCAACTGCAATAGGTCCCCACCTTTTAGGCACCATAAAGTCTTTCTCATCGAGAACAACAAGCTTGTATCCAAGTTGGCCCTGCATGAAGGGGGCTAGAGGATAATCAATCTTTTGTGTAACATTCTCTAGATTCACAAGTTCTACCCCCACTTTGTGGGATTTGGGGGGTCCCAAGGGCACTATCCCCATTCACTTGTATCATTTTCTCGTTTAATTAAAGTCCAGGAGAGTAGACCATGGCCAAAATTACTTAAAAAAAAACTCTTTACATGCATAGGAAAAGTGTTCCTCTGCATCACAGCACAAACATCTCTTTGCTCCTCCAAATCCCCTAGTTCTTCATCTAACTAGTGGCCAAATATTTCACTGATACATGGGATGAATTGGTGGTACAGGGGTCTGTTGAGTAGTGGGTTGTAGTGGAGGTGAAGTCTGAGGAATTTCATATCCTTTTACATTAGGCATTGGAATTGTATTTCTTTGGAATAAATCTATATAAGAATTGCTTGGCTGAGTAGGGTTGGGATCTTGATAACCCATGGAGTATGCCTTATTGTGTAAGCTAGCCATTTCTTTGGACAAAGAGGCTTGCATTGTCATAACATTCTCTATCTGCATGCTCAAGATCTCTAATTGTAATTCCAATGGTGTGTGTGAAGTGGATGCAACATTAGCTGAAGCTTGTGCTACACACACATTCCGTCCAACTAGAACATGTATCTCTCGTGGTTGTAATGGAGCAGTCTGCATAGGTATATCATAAAGCATAGCCTATCATTGCCTCAACTACCTCTACTTCTCTCCTAACCATCACCTAGTCTTTAGCCAGTCCAAATCTCTTCCCATCCTCCTCAATCCTTCTCTCAACTTGAGTCCTATCCTCAAGACTTAGAATCTTGAGAAATGAAATCACAAGGTTAGGATTTACGAGAGTCTAGGTCAATTTGAGAAATTTGAGCATACCTCATTAGGAACTCAGTGAGAATGTGTGCCAAAGATGCAGTGGGTTTCGAGGAATGAACCCATTGCAAAAAACCCTCTCTACTCTACTGAATGAAATATTCCAGATAGAAGAGTTTATGTAGTTCTTTTCTACAATCCGTCCAAGTCTTCTCTACGTGTAATGAGATGGATGCTAAGAGTGACCCTGGTACTACCCAAGTGAAAGAATGAGTCAACATCTCTTCAGGTAATCCATGAGTTTGAGCTTGGTCTTCAAATATGTTCAAGTACTCCATCACATTTAACCCTATAAACTTCCCTTTGTCTCTTAAGTTAGCTTGGACCACTTGAGCCCCTTGCTTTTCTATCATTAACTCTTTGAATAAGTCCTCCATCTCTTTTCTCTAGTTTGTCCTAGTGCAAAGGATAATGTCGAGGGTAAGTGGCTCAACTATTTCTCTTAACTCTGAGTAGAGCTCAGAGAAGAGACTAGATGAGTCTTGATCTAGGAGGTGAAGGTCGATCTAAAAGCTCTCTTTTCATATGTCAAATCAACTACATAAGTACACTCTACTTCTAGGTTTTGAGTGTGTGAAAATATTGAGTTTACTTAGTTTCTTTTCATGCTTCAATCAACTCTAGCTATTTAGCTTTGGCTTTGATTTCTTGAATTTAATTCACTTGAAGTTCACTTGATTTATCTTTCTCTTTGATCTTGGTTACTTGAATTGATCTCTTTCTTGAACATGATCCCTCTAATTTCTTTTTTTTAGATTTAAGGTTGATTTCTTTTTACTTTTTAATTTTCTTTTTGAGTTTAATTTTTCCTTTTTTTATGATTTTTAATAATATTTTTAATGTTTTTGTTCTTTTTACCTAAGCTATGATAGTAGTAATTTTTTAATCTAAGTAATGATTTAAAATAATGCTCAAAATGAACCGTCTAGAATAAATGCAGAATATGAGTGATAAGACTTAGGCAAAAAAACAGTCTTTCTTTTTATGTGTGTATAGCAATGCAACTATACACAAAATTTGATAAAAATGAATACCTGGAACTCTCATATGAAGCCCACATTATGGTTTTATGCAGTGAAAAATATTTTAGACTTTCATATAGATATCTAGACCACTGAATTGTTTGGCTATCTCCCATTTTATAGTAAATCTATTACCTGCCTTGCTAACTAAGGCTTACATATTTGTTTACAAATATAAAATATCAGTTAGCTATGGAGGTATTAGGTCATTTGGAAAATATGAGGACGAATTTATCTTGAAGATTTTGAGTGATGCATGAATAGTTTTAAAGGATGGGCAGATAGAAAGTGTCCATTCAATGCAAGTTCTTGTTCTTACTTTAGCTAAAGTAAGAATAGAAACTTGCATTGAATGGACGCTTTCTTTCTGCCCATCCTTTAAAATTATTTTTCCATCCTTCAAAATCTTCAAGATAAATTTGGTCCTCCTGTTTTCGTAACGACCTAATACCTCCATAGCTAATTGATACTTAATATTTGTATGCAAAGTTCTTAAAAGAGTTAGCAATAGAGGTATTAGTTTGACTAGAATACGAGAAAGAGATGTGTCACGAAGATTCTAAAGGTTGGGTGGACAATTCGAAAGGCTAGATGGAAAAAACATCTTCATTCGATACATGTATGTATAATTTGACCTTACTCTCATAACATGTGTATGTGTGTATATGTGTGTCTATGTTTATATGTGTGTGTATGTTTATATGTGTGTATGTTTATATGTGTGTATGCATTCATGTATAATTATGTGTATGTCTATATATGCATGTATTTATATGTATATATTTATGCATGTATATGTATAAATAGATAGAAAATTGAGAATTATACCTTAATAGTGTCTAAATAGATACATTACTCCATCCAAAACGATTTTGAAGATTGAGAATAAGTAAGCTCGCACTTAGTCGTGTCAAACGACTTCCTTCATATACATGCTTTAGACATTCCTCTCAAAGATATTTCTCATTTTTAGAAATATCAATGCTCTCACTATCATTTATATACCAATCCTCAATTAAATCTTCCATGCCATCATTTTCATCATTGTGACACAAATCTTGTACTTTACCTTCGTTTGAATATAGATCTTTCAACCTTGCTGATTCCACTGGATCACTTTTGCGTAGCCTCCTCATAGAAGCTTCTGATAAATGAGGTCTTATTGGCAATTATGAATGGTGTGGAGGAATATCATCAACATCATACGTTGCAATCCACACACATGAATAAAAATCATTAGTATTCCATAAATAAATAAAAATTAAACTTTAAACATAAAATTAAATATATGAGCTATTAAATATGGTTAGAAAATTTTCATTCTTTCTCTAGCTAAAAGGTGCTCTTGGAGTTCTACGCCATCCATAATTCACTAATAATTCATCATTAGCATGTAATGTAGTAATAGCATTGACAACTATGTATCTTAATACATCTCTACTCATGTATGGTGATCCATGACTATTTTCATGCTCCTCAAGTGTGCAATTAGTCCTTGAACTATTATGTAACCCTAGACTACTGTTTATTAAACTTGCTATATTTCCATGCATGTAAGGTCTTCCATCAATATATAATCTTTCATTTTCTGCATGTGAAATCTTTCTACTAGTAAGGGATGCTGCATTCAAGCATATTCCATAAGTACTCATGCTTTGAACATAATGTGTAAGTCGATGCCAATCTCCCCATCCATATATAGGACAACAAAATGACATAAGAGTGACTTCAGAGTTTGAAGGCACATACAAATCCTGTACAATAAAGAGACCACGACCAACATTAGTAATAGTAGATGGAGCAATCATATAGCGATTACCCCAAAAGTTGAAAACCTCTCTATCTAAAGGAAGTGGTCCTCTATTCTGTCCTCCATATCTTCTTCTATCACATGGAGTATCCAATATGAATAGGACTTTGAGGCGAGACCCTCCTCTTGTTCATATTTAGTGAGATACTCATATGAGTATCTCACTAAATATGAACAAGAGGAGGGTCTCGCCTCAAAGTCCTATTCATATTGGATACTCCATGTGACATCTTCTATCATACGTTTGTACTAGAGAACGATCACGAGCTGACAATGGATAATCTCCTACCGTTTTAGTCTCTAAACCAGGAGGTAGAGGATTTCTAGAAACCTCTCCTTGTAATTGATGAACAACAAGTCTATGACGTGTATGAGGTATATTAACATTATGAGAATTATTATCATCCCAACAAGTCTATGACATGTACGAGGTATATTAACATTATGAGAATTATTATAATCATCATCATCTAACAAGTATTCCTGTATATCAACAGTAATTTGATTTTGTATATGGTTTTTAAATAAAATAATGACATTAATTTATAGAAAAAATACATACCCAAGCATTATCACATTGACCTGGTGGTGGTGCATGCTCAAATATACCATACTCTGCCTCATGTTCAATACATTCCAATCATGGTCTTCGATACATGTGATAGCAAGAGTTACACCAACATATAATATGCTATTGATATTAAAATTCATCATAATTCCTACCGGAGGACACATGTGAAGTTGTTGCATGGGTAGGAGGTGGTGGAGTGCCCTCTGATTGATCAGAATCTGATTATAACAAGAAACAAAAAAAATATATATGTTATGTATCTATCAAATATATTAAAAATTGAAAGTTTGATATACTTATAGTATATAGTCCTAGCACGATTAGGAGACGGTGGTGGAGTTCCATCTGATTGATCGGAATCTACAGATAATGGTATTTGATATTAATAATCTGATTATTTACATACATAAACATTCACATATACATATTTACACATACATACATATTCACATATACACATTTACACATACACACATATACACATATACACAAATACACATTATTGTGGGATAAATGCATGTATTTTGTATGAATGAGTGTATATGCATGCATGTGTATGTGTGTACGTATATATGTGGATATGTATATGTGTGTTTATGTTATATGTATGTATATGTGTATATGTATGCATATATGTATGTGTATATGTTTGCATGTATATGTGTATGTGGGTATGTGTATGTGTATGTGTGTGTATATATGTGTATGTATTCAGATTCTTTTTTTGTGTTTGAGATTAAACTAACAGGAAATATTGTATGGTGGAAAAAAATAAGAGGCGACCTAACATACCACTTGAGATGTGGTAGCTTTTTTGTAGATAGCCACGTCTTCAGGAGTCATTTCCTTAGCAAAAGGTATACAAATTAATAGTTTATATTTATAATTTTCATATATTTTAGTAATTTTTTACATTTAATTTATGTATTTCTTTTTTCTTTAAATAAACAGGTTGCTGCAAAGAAGAGAGTTGAGTCGGGCCACACATCGCACCTAGGCCAAATGGGCCATCATGGTTTTGTAGCTACATTTGTAAGTATATGTGTTATTGTGAGTATATTTTTTATTTTGATTAAAATGCAAGAAACTAATCCTTTTTATTTGTTTCAATGCAACGAAAGGATTATGGCCAATATCCTACGAAACATGAGATCGAGTATCCTACACATTTTGGATATTGGCGTTTGAGCTAGTATATGCGAGATCATCTGGATGTCTTTGTGAGTATTATTAAATTTATTTATAATTATTTTATTTTTATGGATGTTTTAATTGTTTTACTTATTTATGTTTGTTATATGTAATACATGAGTATTATGGAGAGGCAGATATGGATGAGGTGGAGAGATAGACACAGGAGGGACGATCTCGATCATCCTAAGGTGCCCACATAGATACATCAGATCATGCGGATGATCGTGATAATGAGGATGAGGATGAGGATGATCATGATGCTGATGATGATGATCATGATGATGATGATGATGATGATTAGGATTCTTGATTATGACATTGGATATGTATTTACATTGATATATATATATATATATATATATATATATATATATATATATATATATATATATATATATATATATATATATATATATATATATATATATATATATATATATATATATATATATATATATTATCTATATATTGTTCATTTTAGTTATGTTTTGAATTGTGTGTATGGTATTAAGTAATGAAAAGTTTTGTTCTATTGATTGTTATTATTATTTATATTAAGCATGTGTTTAAGTACTTTAATTATATAGTTCATTCATATTTATGTGTGCTTGTGTGTATATAAAATGTATATATGCACATGTAGGTATATATCTATATGTGTAAGTATGTCTATATGCATGTATATGTATGTATCTATGTATATATGCGCATGTATGTATGTGCATATGTATATGTGTATATGCATGTATCTACATGTGCATGTGTAAGTGTATATGCATATGTATGTGTATGTGCATGTGCATGTGTATGTGTGTATATGTATGTATGTATGTGCATGTATATATGTGAAATATGTGTGTGTACGTATGTGCATGTATATGTGTGTAATATGTCTATGTATATGAAAATATGTACATATGTATATGTGTATATGCATGTATGTGCATGTGCATGTGTAACTGTATGTGTATGTATGTGTATTTGTGTATATATGCATGTATGTGCATGTGCATGTGTAAGTGTATATGTGTATGTGCATGTGCATGTGCATGTGTATGTGTGTGTATATGTATGTGCATGTATATGTGTAAGTGTATGTGTATATGTGTATGTGCATGTATATGTGTATATGTATGTATGTGCATGTGTGTGTGTATGTGTAGATGTGTGTGTACGTATGTGCATATATATATGTGTATATATGTGTATGTGTGTGTATATATACATATGTGCATATGTATGTGTATGTGTATAAACATATACAAGTGTATGTATATGCATGTGTATATGTATGAAACATGCATGTGCATGTGGATGCATTTCCATTTGCATCTGTGTGCCTGCATGTGGATGTGCATATACATGTATTTAAGTATATGTTAATGTGTGTATGTGTATGTATATATGCAATAATGCATGCATGCAAGTCTTTTTATGTGGCTGTAGAAATGTTTGTGCATATTGTTAGAAGAAGCATTTTTTGAAGGGAAATTATTTGTAAAATGTCAAAAAATTGTAGAAGTATTTATGCAAATGATGTAAAAATGAGGAAGAGTCTTCCTCATGTAAATTAGAATCATATGTATTTTTTCTAGAATTTTTGGAAGCTCTTTGATAGCATATTTTTAGATTAGAAGGGAAAAGGAACAAAAATCAAGTGTGAAAAGGGACACTTGAAAATGTATAAAATATAATTTCCTCTATTTTGAGAGGGTTGGTTGTATTATTTGTGCTATCCAAGTAAATTGAAGAGCTCTCCTTGCAAAAATCGTGTTTCTTGCTTTCAAGTACTTTCTTTAGATTTGTTGAGTCTATTCTATGTGTATTCCATGGAATTTGTGATCTATAGTTGTGTATTTCTGATGAATGTGTATGAAGAGAGGTCATTCTTAGAGTAATGAGTGAGAAAGTGTTGAAGAATAAAGCTGGAGATGGAAATCATCAGTTTTCACAGAACCACGATTGTCTCGTCTGAGGGTTACATGTATCATTTTTGAGATTTGACTTCATAATTGTGTTCTGCTGAGAAAATAACACACTTTAGGCACCAAGATCATTGAAAATGATGTAGTATTGCTCAAGATAATCAAAACCCTAGAAATTTCTCTTCATCTTCATCATTTCTTAGAAATCCAGTCATTATCCTCTTATTCTTGGATTCCATTAACTAGAAGGGGCTGTGGTCTTTGTATACTTCCCAAATTGACAAATGTAAGATGTAAGCAGAAGGATTGAATGATTTTCCATTTAGAAGGAGACATCAGTGGCAAAATCAGTGAAGAATGCTTAGGCCCTATCAAGTAGCTAAATGCATGAAGAATCAATATGAAGGATATTCTGATCCTCATGCTCATGCTGTAGAATTCACACAATTAATTAGGGCATAAGAAGTTGAGGATTATAAAGTGCAATTTGAAGCATTTGGTCTAACCCTAACTGGACCTGCACTATCCCCTTGAGAAAGGAGATGTATCCAGATATTGAATCCTTCTTTGAAGCTTTCATAGGGGAATTCTCAAAAACTGGAATAAAACATAGTACAACTACCTTGATACATAGCTTTAAACAACAAAAAGATGAAAATGTCAGAGAAGCAGCAAGGAGATTCAAGAAATATATTGACAGATGCCCAAGAGAGGAGGTACCATCCATGGCAAGGCAAGTATCTCTATTTATAGAAGGATTGAGAAGTGCCCAATTAAGAACCCTGGTGTATTATAGGAGATGCCCTGACCTACGAGCATGTGTGAAAGAGGCAATAGATTTGGAGGATAACAGAGGACAAGATCTGCTAGCATTTGATCAACCTAGAACAAATGAAGATAAAATCCCACCAGCAGAAGAATTGGCACAAGCCATTGCTAAAGCTCTAGAAGTTAGTACCAAAACAAATTT
>CM035407.1:188446434-188458009 GCA_020310875.1 Ceratopteris richardii
CCCAATTTCTCTTGCCTTTGGCTTCATCATATGTAGATGGATCTTCATCTGTGTTTACCAAATAAGCATAATCTTTAGTAGTCAAGAATGAGGTGTCATAGCTATACCTTGTAGGTTGCCATTTGTGCCTAGATGACCTCCTAACTTCTGCACTTCTTGAAGTCTCTGGTTCATCACATTCTGGATCAAACCTTGGCCTCTCTTCAACTTCAACCTGTACTTCATTACTCTCATTTTCATCAATTAATTGAATCTTTGCTTTACCTTTCCTTTGATCCACTACTTCTTCAACATCTGCATGTACATTATATTTACCTGCATACCAAGTACCTTGCTCATCAAATGTAACATCCTTGGATACAAGGAATTGCTTTGTGGATGGACTCCACAACCTGTATCCCATTTGCTTATCATCATAACCAATGAATACATACTTTTCTGCTTTAGGCTCCAAATTATGCCTCAATTGAGATGGCACATATGCATATGCCAAACATCCAAATATTCTGCAATGATCCAAGGTAGGTCTCTTACCCCACCAAGCTTCATATGGTGTCATACCTTGCAAAGCTTTACAAGGCAATCTATTGACCAAATATGTAGCTGTATTTACAGCCTCTGCCCACAAATAATTTGGGCAATTCTTCTCTTTCATCATGGACCTTGCAAACTCAACAAGAGTCCTATTTCTTCTTTCTGCTACCCCATTTTGTTGAGGAGAGTACCTGCAAGTAACTTCTCTCTTTATACCTGCATTCCACAAGTAATCATTGAATTCATTTGAAAAATACTCTCCCCCTCCATCTGACCTTAGTCTCTTCAATTTTTGACCTGTAATCCTTTCTGCATATGCATGATAGTGTTTAAATGTATTAAACACTTCTGACTTTTCTTTAATCACATAAATTGTGATCCATTTGGTAGCATCATCAACATAAATGACATAATATCTTGAACCATTTATACTAAAGTCCTTTGAAGGACCCCACACATCTGTATGCACCAATTCAAGTCTTTCTGAATACATAAACCCATGCTTGGAATAGGATTGCTTATGAGCCTTACCTAATTGACATGCCTCACATCTGTATGTCATGTGTTGACCTGCAATGTTAGGCAACCCAAGCACTGAATCATTGTTAATCATTTCTTTAATACCTCTCTCATTGAAATGTCCAAGTCTTTTATGCCAAAGATCCAATTCTGACACCTTCTGCTCTCCATATGTGAACATAGCATGTCCAACATTTCCTTGTACCTTCAATGTGAAGAGCCTTCCTTCTTTCTTTCCTGTAACAACCTGTTTATACCCTTGACTAGGGTCTTCAACATATACTCCATCATTAGTGAATCTTACCTCATATCCTTTTTCCACAATTTGACCTACACTGATCAAATTCTTTGGAATTGTGGGAACATAAAGAACCTTACTCAGAAGAGTGCTCCCATCTTTAGCCTTGACTGAACCAATTGACTTTACCTTATGCTTTGTATTATCACCTGTCTGAATTGTATGATTAATTGCATTATGATCTAGGTCAGTCATCAAAGCAATATTTCCACTTAAATGATTACTACATCCTGAATCAATATAGAACACTCTCATGTCCTCATGTGAGGTTTCACATGTTGCATTCATAATGAGAGTCGAGTCCTCCTTCTGATCTGATGCATAGTTGTAGTAGGTGTTATTATAGGATTGATTTTGGAAGCTTCTTCCTCCACCTCTTCCAAAAGAATTCCTACCACCTCTACCTCTGAAGTTTCCTCTCTGAAATCTACCACCTCTTGCTCTTTGATTAAAATTCTGTTAATTACCATTGTTCTGATTATTGTGCCAACAATCATGAGATAGATGATTGGTCTTACCACATATCCAACAAGCTCTTGCATTATCTTTGTTGTTTCTGCCTCTTCCTCTACTTATTCCATTTCCTTTTGCTCTTATGAAATTTGCTTGATTTGAAGTGCCTTCTTCTTCACCTGATTGTTGCTTTCCTTTGTTAGCTTTCTTCTTGTCTTTAGAATACATTGCATGACCTGCACTCTTATCAACATCTCCTTTGATATCATTCTCAAAAGTTAGCATATGACCTAACAATTGATTCAAATCAGGAGTGAAGTGATCTAATGAAAGTTCTGTAGACAAAATAAAAGGCTTCCACTTCTCATCTCCTCTTAGCCCTGTGAGAATTTGTCTTACCAATTTATCTTCTTCAATATCTTCATCCACTGCACCTAAAGAATCTGCAATATCTTTCATCTTTGTCACATAATCAGAAATTGACTGTGAGGCCTTCTTCTTGAAAGTAGTAAATTCTGCCCATAGTGAAGCCTTCCTTGATTTGGTTGTGTTTTGGAAATGCTCTTCCAAAGCATTCCAAATGTCACTTGCACTTTCAAGTCCTCTAATGTGAGGAAGCAAATAGTCATTGACTGCCATGTAGATTATGCTCCTTGCTTGAGCATCCTTCTTCATCCAATTCTTCAAGTCTGCAAGCTCCTCTCTGGTTGGAACACTTGAGTCTCTAAATTCTGGCTTTTCTTCATCTCCCGTGATGTATCCCATCAGATCTTTGCTCATAAGATGAGCTTCCATCCTCATTGACCATGCAGGATAGTTCTCTCTATCCAGCTTCTCAATTTGGAGACTATCTCCCATTATTTCTTTACCTGTATTGCCAACTCTTTAATCTTTATGAGAAATAAATGTACCTTGACTTTGAATCTCGCTCCTTCTGATCCTTTTGATAACTTCAATGTGTCTACCTTCAAATTTTCTTCAACCTTTATCCTTTTGCACCTTCAAGATGTAAAGATTTGTATTTCTGCAGTAGTCGGAGTCTTCTTCACTTCAATTTTGACACATCCTGCTCTGATACCACTGATGGAGAATGTTAATCTCCAAAAGAATAAGTTGTACTTGAACTTAGAACTCCTCTATGTCAAGAACAACTTCACACTCCACTTAATTTTAGAAAATAATCACCAAATTATTAGAATTTTGGCTAATTGTTGAAAACTGAAATTTCCTGAAAAAGTCTGCTGCAGATTAATCACTCATTGACTAATAAATCCTGTAAAGTTTTTAACAAAACTTTGCACAATGCTTCGTCTTAAGGTTGCGCAAATTTTCCAAGTTAAATTTCTCAAAATGATTGAGAACACATTGAGAAATGTGTGAAACACTTTACCTATGTCTGGAACAGCTTCTTTGCAATGGCGACTTCGACACCTGTAATTTCTTAACACTGGTTCTCCCAAAGTAAATCCCGTTTGATCAAGATCTTTTAGCCATAGATGGCTCACCTTCCAACTTAGATTTTGAGCCCTCACTTGTGTAAAACTTTACACTGTTGACTGAGTAATGATCATTTCTCTGATCATGAAATCTGCGCCAGTTTTGACGACTCTCAGAACATCTTCACATATGAATGTTCCTAGACTAAATTCTCTCGACCTGATTGCAATTAGCCTCTCAAATTCTAGCCATAGATAGACTAGCTATGGACTTAGATACGTGCAAAAAGGATTTCTCAAAAGATTAAACACAGAAGGAGAATGGGAGAGAAGATCGACGCGCCATATCTGAAATTTTCACTTATCTATTTCCTTCATGCATCTGATGGATGATTTGTACAATGTACATCACTAACTTCTCTCAACTTACTTCTCTATCTCTCCTCGTCACTACAAACATGTACTTATATATATATACAAGTCCTAACTCGTAACTACTTCAAGTATATTGAAGTATCTTATAGAACTAATGTACATTTGATCAAAGAACTTTACTGTCTGATTCTTTCCTTCAATTCATGACATTGATCTTCAATCTTCTCTTCATGTCTTTACTTCTAACCTTTGTATAATCACAATTTGTTGATTGTCTTGCTCCAACATATGTATATATATATGTATATGTATATGTATATGTATATGTATACGTATATCTATATGTATATGTATATGTATATGTATATGTATATGTATATGTATATGTATATGTATATGTATATGTATATGTATATGTATATGTATATGTATATGTATATGTATATGTATATGTATATGTATATGTATATGTATATGTATATGTATATGTATATGTATATGTATATGTATAGGTATATGTATATGTACATGTATATGTATATGTATATGTATATGTATAAGTATATGTATATGTATATATATAGGTATATGTATATGTATATGTACACGTAAATGTGTAGGTATATGTATATGTATATGTATATGTATATGTATATGTATATGTATATGTATATGTATATGTATATGTATATGCATATTTATATGTGTATGTATATGTATATGTATATGTATATGTATATGTATATGTATATGTATATGTATATGTATATGTATATGTATATGTATATGTACATGCATATGTATATGTATATGTATATATACATGTATATGTATATGTCTATGTACATGTATACGTATACGTATATGTATATGTATATGTATATGTATATGTATATGTATATGTATATGTATATGTATATGTATATGTATATGTATATGTATATGTATATGTATATGTATATGTATATGTATATGTATATGTATATGTATATGTATATGTATATGTATATGTATATGTATATGTATATGTATATGTATATGTATATGCAATGTATATGTATATGTATATGTATATGTATATGTATATGTATATGTATATGTATATGTATATGTATATGTATATGTATATGTATATGTATATGTATATGTATATGTATATGTATATGTATATGTATATGTATATGTATATGTATATGTATATGTATAGGTATATGTATACTTATATGTATATGTATAGGTATATGTATATGTACGTATATGTATATGTATACGTATATGTATATGTATAGGTATATGTATACGTATACGTATATGTATATGTATATGTATATGTATATGTATATGTATATGTATATGTATATGTATATGTATATGTATATGTATATGTATATGTATATGTATATGTATATGTATATGTATATGTATATGTATATGTATATGTATATGTATATGTATATGTATAGGTATATGTATATGTACATGTATATGTATATGTATATGTATATGTATATGTATATGTATATGTATATGTATATGTATATGTATATATATAGGTATATGTATATGTATATGTACACGTAAATGTGTAGGTATATGTATATGTATATGTATATGTATATGTATATGCATATTTATATGTGTATGTATATGTATATGTATATGTATATGTATATGTATATGTATATGTATATGTATATGTATATGTATATGTATATGTATATGTATATGTATATGTATATATATATGTATATGTACATGCATATGTATATGTATATGTATATGTACATGTATATGTATATGTACATGTATATGTATATGTACATGTATATGTATATGTATATGTATATGTATATGTATATGTATATGTATATGTATATGCATATGTATATGTATATGTATATGTATATGTATATGTATATGTATATGTATATGTATATGTATATTGTTAAAAGTCAAGCTTCAAGCTAAAAATTCGTGGGGAATCTTTTATGGACATGTGGAGCAATCAAAGGAAGCCAAAAGCCACGAGATTCCATCAAGAAAAGTCACTCAACCACTCCCCAAGTCATCTCAACTAATTCCTCCAAATTAGGAGGCTGATTTGGAAAGGTAGTTCCTAGATTTTAGGGGCACACCTCTCACTATAAAAGGAGCATGTATCCCGACTTCTTTTGGGCCATCTTCTTGGAGTTTTAGCTCATGTAAAGTGAGCACTAAGTGCTGGAGTTGTGATAAGCAAGCCCCTTGCTT
This sequence comes from Ceratopteris richardii, assembly GCA_020310875.1. Classification (NCBI taxonomy): domain Eukaryota; kingdom Viridiplantae; phylum Streptophyta; class Polypodiopsida; order Polypodiales; family Pteridaceae; genus Ceratopteris; species Ceratopteris richardii. Next base: position 188,452,300 of record CM035407.1, read on the forward strand.
AAGCAACCCCCTTGCTTGCTTGTTTGTTTTCTTTTAGTAGGCATATCTATGTGTGTGCGCAGGCAGTGTTGCAACTCTCTACCCCTGAGTTGTTAGCATTGGTTCTCCCTCATATGGTATCCATTTGATGTAATTCTTGTCTCATTGGATAGCTATAAGAGTCTATTTTATGCTTACTAATTCTCTGGAGCATTCTCTGAGTAAGCTGGGAGCAACATTCATTTTAGTGAAGTTGTGTGATTGATATCTCTCTCTTTGTGTAGGCTCTGTTGGAAATATTTTGCTCTCTGTTGTAAGGGCTCGTTCTCCTTCTCTATGTATCCATTTGCTATGATTTTGGTGTCATTAGGTAGCTATTAGAGTCCTCTAAAGTTGACATAAGTTTGAGATTCATTCTCTGTATAATCTCTGAGAAAAGTTTGCTGGAGTGAAGTGAGGTCTCTGCTTGACTAGCCGTTGTGAGCATTCAACTATCTCATGTTGTAGACATTGTTTCTCTTTGTGTAAGCATCCATTTCAAGTGAAATTTGTTTTGTTGGAAAGCCCTTGGTGTCTACTACAGGTCTACAAAAGCTCACTGGAGTTCTCTGCATAAGCTCTGAGTAAGAGCATTTTTGGTGTGCAGAGGTCAAAGAAGGATACCTGTGGAGGTCATTCGCGCTTCATCGTTGCTTAGGGGTTGAGATACTTCCCCCATCAGTGGTATCAGAGCATTTGGGTATCTTGGAGGTATCACATACAAGCAAGAAGACCTCTTGGAGTTGGTGGTTGAAGAGTTGCATCACCAAAAGCTTCTTGGAGGTAGCTCACATCAAGGGGGAGCTATTCTACTCAAATTTGCAAGAGCACAAGGTGTCCATCTAAGGAAAGCTTTGGATTGAGGTAACCTCAGAGCCTCATTTTCATTTTACACACATTGGAGCATTAGCCAAGGGCTAGGTCAAGTATCAAAGACTAGATATGGGAGACTTCAACACTCAAATTGAAAAGCTAGACAAAGGTAACTATCAACCATGGAGATTTAGGGTCTCCAACTATCTTATGGGCAAGGGCCTTTGGGGGTTGATTAGTGGAAGTGAACCAAGACCTAGGTTGGATGAGAATCCAACCAATGACCAGAGAAGGGCCTTTAGGGAATGGAATGAAAGAGACAAAAGGGTTATCTTTATTCTTTCCCAACACATTAGCAATAGCATGATCGGCCATATCCAAGACCTGGATTCAAGCATGAAGGTATGGGAGACACTTGAAAGGCTTTATTCAACAAGCACCAAAGCAAGGAAGATCCAACTCAAGAATGAGCTCAACAACCTTAGGAAGAGCTCAGGGAGTAGCATAAATGACTACATACTTAAGGTCAAGGAGTTATCAGATGCATTGGGATCCATTGGAAGCCACGTAGACGATGACGATCTTGTGGCTTATACTCTCAATGGTTTGAGAGATGATGAGAAGTGGAAACCCTTTACCACTTCAGTTTATGTAAGGGATAAGCTTCCCGATTTTGAGCAATTGGTTGCTCTCATGGTCACCGAAGAAATGAACATAGGTGGAAGTTCAACTAAAAGCAAAGATGCACAAGTTTTCTATGCAGGTAATCAAAGGGGCAAAGGAAGACAAGGACAAGGAAGGGGAAAAGGAAGGTTTGGACGACGGCAAGGCCACTCAAGAAATCAAGGACATGACCAAGGCACCTCATCACAAAGAGGGAGAGGAAGATCAAGAGGAAGAGGAGGACGACATCAACAAAACAGGAATCAAGATGGCGAAGGATGTTACATATGTGGCAAGTTTGGCCACTATGCTAGAGATTGCTACCAAGGAGGAAACCAAAGGAACTATAATCAAGGTTCTTCATACAAAGGCCAAGGTAATTATGCTTGTACAAGTTCAGAAAATGACAATCTCTTGATGATGCACATGAATGGGAATTCAAGCAAAGTAGATAACACTTGGTATATTGATAGTGGATGTAGCAACCATATGAGTTGCAATGCTTCTTGGTTTACTAATCTACATGTTCCCAAAGGTAAAGGACATGTAGAAACAGGTGATGATACAGCCCATGAGATCTCCCATGTTGGAGATGTAGCTTTGGATGACAAGGAGGAAGGAAGATGTCTCAAGGATGTCTTGCATGTACCTACCATCACAAAGAACTTGGTGTCCGTTGGGCAAATGGTTGAAAGAGGCTATCAAGTAAGGTTCAACAAAGGTGGATGCTTTGTGGAGAACCCTAAGCAAGGTTACAAGGTCATAGCAAGAGGAAAGAAGCAAGGGAGACTCTTCACTTTGGAGGTAAATTCTCATTCTACTCAACATGTCTACTTCACGTATGGAAACAAGAGGATTTCGGAGTTGGACTTGTGGCACAAGAGGATAGGTCACATCAACATACAAAGAATGAAGGAAATGCAATTCAAGAGGCTGGTTGAAGGTCTTCCCAACTTCCAAGGACAAGGTATGAAGCATTTATGTGAATCTTGTCAACTAGGGAAGCAAGCGAGACTTCCATTCAAGAAGAGTGGCTACATAAGCCAACATCCATTGGAGTTGATACATACAGATGTGTGGGGGCCAACGAAAGAGCAATCCATTGGAGGTAACAAGTACTTTGTCACTTTTATAGATGATTGCACAAGGATGGTTTGGGTTTATTTCATCAAAAACAAATCAGATGTGTTTACATGTTTCAAAGCATTCAAGGCAATGGTAGAGAAGGAAACAGGTACATATATCAAGAAGCTAAGGTCCGATGGAGGGGGAGAATATTTCTCAAATGAGTTTTCTGATTTTTTAATGGATCAAGGCATCAAGAGGCAAGTAACATACAGGTACACACCCCAACAAAATGGAGTAGCAGAGAGAAAGAATAGATACATTGCCGAGATCGCTAGAGCAATGCTTAATGAGATGAATGTACCTAACATGTTTTGGAGTGATGCAGCAAATACCGCCGTGTATCTAATGAATAGGGCTCCTACCTCAGGGATCCATGGCTTGACACCATATCAAGCCTATTATGGTAAGAAACCTGATCTTTCCCACTTGAAGATATTTGGATGTACTTGTTATGTACATGTGCCAAGTGAATTGAGGCACAAGCTACAACCAAAGGCAGAAAAGTGTGTGTTTCTAGGATATTCAAATGATCATAAAGGTTACAGGTGCTTCAACCCAAACACAAAGGACTTGAGGATATCAAGGGATGTAGCATTTGATGAGCTACTCCCTTGGTATAAGAAGTATGATTGTATGCAGGACTATGAAGAAGAAAAGCATGGACATGATGAAGAACAAATCAACCTAGAGCTAAGCGGCCCAAGGTGTTCCATCAATGAAGATAGTTCAAGCATGAACTCACCATGGAGGGGGAGATCTTCATCAAGCTATGAAGCACAATCAATCAACAAAGGCAAAGCAACATTGGTGGAGTTGGATGAAGAAGGTAATGAAGTTGAAGATGATGAAGGACACATGATAGAGAAAGAAGCGACGTCAAAGAAAGAGATCAAGTTCCCAAGGCAAAGGAGGTTTATTCCTCCAAAAGGTGAAGAAAGGAAGTCTTCTAGAGTTAAGTATCCAACTCAAAGGTTTACTTATGATTCATACATGACAACACATTATGCATATATGAACAAAGTAGTAGAAGATCATGAGCCCGATTGCTATGAAGATGCAAGCAGGTACACCGAATGGAAAGAGGCAGTGCAAGAAGAGATTGACGCACTTGAGGAAAATCAAACATGGACTCTAGTGCCCAAGAAGGAGAACATGAAGGTAATAGGTAATAAGTGGGTGTATAAAGTAAAGAGGAATTCAGATGGATCTATTTCTAGGTTCAAAGCAAGATTGGTGGCCAAGGGTTTTGCACAAACCTATGGAGTGGACTTTGAAGAGACATTCAGCCCCGTGGCAAAGATGAGCACTATTAGGACACTCATTGCAATGGCTGCTAGCAAAGGATGTAAGCTCTTCCAATTGGATATCAAGAATGCCTTTCTCAATGGAGACTTGGAAGAAGAGGTATACATGGAGCAACCACTAGGTTTTGTTCATAAATAGTTTCCACATCATGTTTGTAGGTTGAAGAAGGCACTTTATGGCCTAAAGCAAGCTCCAAGGGCTTGGAACCAAAGATTGGTGGACTATTTGATCAAATGTGGTTACAATCAATGCAAGGTGGATCCATCTCTCTTCATCAAACAAAGAGGAGAACTTGTGGTCTACATGTGTGTGTATGTAGATGATCTTATCATTACAGGTAATGATACAAAGGGCATTGAGGAGATCAAGGCAAAGCTTGGAAAGGAGTTTAGGATCTCTGATCTTGGAGATCTTAGGTATTTTCTTGGCATTGAAGTTGTATACAAAGAAGAAGGTATTATGCTCATACAAAGGAAGTATATTCTAGACCTACTTGAGAGGTTTGGGATGCTACATTGCAAGCCTATTTCAAATCCCATGGAAGTTAATGTAAAGCTAAGCTCCATTGATGGAGAGCCATTAGAGGATGTAACTTTGTATCGATCTATTGTAGGCTCTTTCAATTATGCCACAATAACCAGGTCCGACATAGCATATGGAGTTGGAGTGTTATCACAATTTATGCATAGTCCAAGGACTACACACTTGCAAGCTGCAAGAAGAATGTTGCGATATCTCAAAGCCACTATAAATGAAGGATTTTTCTACTCATTTGATGATGATATGCAGGTCAAAGCTTATTCCGATGCCGATTGGGCCGGTTCGAAGGAAGATAGAAGGAGTACAAGTGGTTACCTAGTCATGCTAGGTAGCAAGATCATCTCATGGATTTCAAAGAAGCAACCCATGGTGGCATTATCTTCCACCGAGGCTGAGTATAGAGCTTTGGCTCAAGTCACATGTGAGCTAATGTGGATTAAGAAGTTATTTATGGAGCTTAATTTGCAGGTTGACACATATCCAATTTTTTGTGACAACATGAGTAGCATTCATCTAGCATCGAACCCTGTCTATCATGCTAGAACCAAGCATATTGAAGTGCACTATCACTTCATAAGGGAAAAGGTGATACTCAAGGAAGTTTCAGTACATCATATTGGTACCAAGGACCAAGTTGCGGACATGTTTACAAAGGCTTTGGATGGGATGAAGATTTCAAAATTCAAGCAATGCATCAACATGAAGGAGCTTGGATGAGGATGAAGAATTGAAGCTTGAGGGGGAGTGTTAAAAGTCAAGCTTCAAGCTAAAAATTCGTGGGGAATCTTTTATGGACATGTGGAGCAATCAAAGGAAGCCAAAAGCCACGAGATTCCATCAAGAAAAGTCACTCAACCACTCCCCAAGTCATCTCAACTAATTCCTCCAAATTAGGAGGCTGATTTGGAAAGGTAGTTCCTAGATTTTAGGGGCACACCTCTCACTATAAAAGGAGCATGTATCCCGACTTCTTTTGGGCCATCTTCTTGGAGTTTTAGCTCATGTAAAGTGAGCACTAAGTGCTGGAGTTGTGATAAGCAAGCCCCTTGCTTAAGCAACCCCCTTGCTTGCTTGTTTGTTTTCTTTTAGTAGGCATATCTATGTGTGTGCGCAGGCAGTGTTGCAACTCTCTACCCCTGAGTTGTTAGCATTGGTTCTCCCTCATATGGTATCCATTTGATGTAATTCTTGTCTCATTGGATAGCTATATAAGTCTATTTTATGCTTACCAATTCTCTGGAGC
>CM035407.1:188468009-188470509 GCA_020310875.1 Ceratopteris richardii
CACTGATTTTGAACTCTTTCTCCATCTGCTTCTTGATCATTTGTATTCCTTTATCATCTGTTCCTGTAAGTATTATGTCATCAACATAAATACAAACATAAATGAACCCATCTTCACTTGCTTTCACTAGCAAGCTACTATCTGCCTTTGATGCTTGAAATCCAAGATCATTCAAGAATTTTACAAGCCTATAATTCCATGCCCTTGGGGCTTGCTTTAATCCATACAAAGCTCTCTTGAGCTTACACACATAATTTGGATTCACTTGATCTTTGAACCCATCTGGTTGCTCCATGTAAACTTCATCTGAAATATAACCATTCAAAAAAGCATTTTTAACATCTAATTGAGACAACTTCCAACCTTTGCAAGCAGCAATTGCAATGAGGGTTCTGATTGTTGTCATCTTTGCCACAGGACTATAAGTCTCATCATAGTCCACTCCATATGTCTGTGCATACCCTTTCACAACAAGTCTAGCTTTGTATCTAGACACACTTCCATCTGCAAATCTCTTTGTTTTGTAAACCCACTTACATCCAATAATTTTCTGGCTATTAGGTTTAGGAACCAGATCCCAAGTCTGATTCTCTATCAATGCATCATACTCCTCTTGCATGGCTTCTTCCCAATTTCTCTGGCCTTTGGCTTCATCATATGTAGATGGATCTTCATCTGCTTTTACCAAGTAAGCATAATCTTTAGTAGTCAAGAATGAAGTGTCATAGCTATACCTTGTAGGTTGCCATTTGTGCCTAGATGACCTCCTAACTTCTGCACTTCTTGAAGTCTCTGGTTCATCACATTCTGGATCAAACCTTGGCCTCTCTTCTACTTCAATCTGTACTTCATTGTTCTCACTTTCATCAAGTAATTGAATCTTTGCTTTACCTTTTCTTTGTTCCACTACTTCTTCATCATCTGCATGTACATTATATTTATCTGCATACCAAGTACCTTGCTCATCAAATGTAACATCCTTGGATACAAGGAATTGCTTTGTGGATGGACTCCACAACCTGTATCCCATTTGCTTATCATCATAACCAATGAATACATACTTTTCTGCCTTAGGCTCCAACTTATGCCTCAATTGAGATGGCACATATGCATATGCCAAGCATCCAAATATTCTACAATGATCCAAGGTAGGTTTCTTACCCCACCAAGCTTCATATGGTGTCATACCTTGCAAAGCTTTACAAGGCAATCTATTGACCAAATAAGTAGCTGTGTTTACAGCCTCTGCCCACAAATAATTTGGACAATTCTTCTCTTTCATCATGGACCTTGCAAACTCAACAAGAGTCCTATTTCTTCTTTCTGCTACCCCATTTTGTTGAGGAGAATACCTGCAAGTAACTTCTCTCTTTATACCTGCATTCCACAAATAATCATTGAACTCATTTGAAAAATACTCTCCCCCTCCATCTGACCTTAGTCTCTTCAATTTTTGACCTGTAATCCTTTCTGCATATGTATGATAGTGTTTAAATGTATTAAACACTTCTGACTTTTCTTTAATCACATAAATTGTGATCCACCTGGTAGCATCATCAACATATATGACATAATATCTTGAACCATTTATACTAAAGTCCTTTGAAGGACCCCACACATCTGTATGCACCAATTCAAGTCTTTCTGAATACATAAACCCATGCTTGGAATAGGATTGCTTATGAGCCTTACCTAATTGACATGCCTCACATCTGTATGTCATGTGTTGACCTGCAATGTTAGGCAATCCAAGCACTGAATCATTGTTAATCATTTCTTTAATACCTCTTTCATTAAAGTGTCCAAGTCTTTTGTGCCAAAGATCCAATTCTGACACCTTCTGCTCTCCATATGTGAACATAGCATGTCCAACATTTCCTTGTGCCTTCAATGTGAAAAGCCTTCCTTCTTTCTTTCCTGTAACAACCTGTTTATACCCTTGACTAGGGTCTTCAACATAAACTCCATCATTGGTGAACCTTACCTCATATCCTTTTTCCACAATTTGACCTAGACTGATCAAATTCTTTGGGATTGTGGGAACATAAAGAACCTTACTCAGAAGAGTACTCCCATCCTTAGCTTTGACTGAACCAATTGACTTTACCTTATGATTGGTCTTACCACATATCCAACAAGCTCTTGCATTATCTTTGTTGTTTCTGCCTCTTCCTCTACTTCTGCCACTTCCTTTTCCTCTTATGAAATTTGCTTGGTTTGATGTACCTTCTTCTTCACCTGATTGTTGCTTCCCTTTGTTAGCTTTCTTCTTGTCTTTAGAGTACATTGCATGACCTGCACTCTTATCAACATCTCCTTTGATATCATTCTCAAAAGTTAGCATATGACCTAACAATTGATTCAAATCAGGAGTAAAGTGATCTAATGAAAGTTCTGTAGATAAAATGAAAGGCTTCCACTTCTCATCTCCTCTTAGCCCTGTGAGTATTTGTCTTACCAATTTGTCTTCTTCAATGTCTTCATCCACTGCACCTAGAGA
>CM035407.1:188490509-188508009 GCA_020310875.1 Ceratopteris richardii
TATTGATCAGTTGTATTTAGTGCAGCACAGATGGGAAAGGAAAAAAATCATCCATGGATGTTGTGCTCTTACGAGAATTGTTTATATGTGTTTAGGATATGACCGCCAATAGAGCGTGCGATGACAAGTGAAGAATTGAAGGATTTCAAAGGAACCGCCAAGAAGTCCAGAAAGTCCAGCAAGGGACGGGCAGGCAAGTGCATGCGAGGATCTATCACATGCCTACAAGCTCCAGAGTCCCCGTTGCCTCAACCATCTCCAGAACAGTCACCTATGGAACCCACTACAGTGATACAACCCATTTGCATATGCCTGTCACGACCTATCATCATAGACGGCACTACTAGTGTAGTTACCTCTCAGGCAACTTCAGTTCAGGAACCTACCATCACAGCAATGGAAATTCCCACCACCATTGGTGCGGAAGTGTTTTCTTTCTCCATACCCAATATGGAAGTTGAACCAATGAATACCACGCTCGATTTTGAAATGCCGGATGCTTTTTCAAATGAATTTCAATTTTTTGAAGGCCAGTTTTTCTCTCAAGAATATGAACGACTAAGCTACCCTACTACTCTGCGTGATCAACAGCAAGGACATGCAGTCTCTAGCTCCAAAGAAGAAAGGACAGAAACAGATGATGAAGACGGAGATGATGAAGCTAGACAAGGAAGCCAGGAATCTCAAGAGAATGTGCAGACGGATGAACAAGAACAGCACACTGATACCCAGGGTGACACAAGCACGCACGAAGATGAAACATTTGAAGCGGCGGCCTACACCTTGGCAATCAAGAAATTATATCGCACCATGGAAGCAGTTTGGGCACATAAAAGTTATCCGAAGAAGAAAGCCAAGCACTTGTAGAACAGGAACTCGCTACAGGAGGCTTTGAAGAAGCCTACATTCAAGGTTTCAGAGAACTAGTGAATTCAGTAGGAACGGATGAAGCATTACGCTACTTGCAAAGAAAACCACTACCACAATTTGACCCACGATGTGTACATTTGTTATCAAAACCAGGTCAATATATTCATTTACCAATGGATGGCCAGTCATAACAACAGACCCGAGAAGCTCGCCTCATCCCTGAAGAATCTTTGGCAGAAGAAACAATCATCATCCACTCCCTGCCTCACACCTCTACTGTACAAACCACCACAGTTGTCGAGGTACCCACCACCCCAATCGCTCCTCTTTCACCCTTCCATCCAGTCCGTTTCTCCATCCAACCAACCCTTCCTTTCCCACCCCTCCAAGACCACTATTTCCATTTCCTCCTCCATTGACCTTTTCCCCCGTTTCACCTCCCTGACCCACTGTATTTCCTCTTTCCCCTTTCCACCAAGCAGTTCAAGAAACCCCATCTGTAAATTACTCGGCAACCATTGTAAATCCAGTATTTACACCCACTCATGCACCCACTATCACTCCACTATTCACAATCATTGCACTTGACACCACGTCCAGTGACATGGACATATCACCACCCACTGCACCACCACTCACGTCATCTATTGCACCATCACATCTAGGGACATTACATTTTTCCACTGTTACCACTGCATCCACATTCCCATCCCTATTTCCCCTTCCCCTTGCATCAACACCCACACCCACAGCATCTGCATTCACTACACCATAAATTTTATCACCCACTATCGCACCGCATTTCGTCAAATGTTCGCATGCATGACTCAAGTGAGAGATGAGTTTGCATCTCTTGGGATTAGTTACTAGACGCTGCAGCAGACAACGAACGATTTACAGTCGCAAATAAATTCATTATCAATAGAGAATGCATCGCTTAACACCCGCTACCAAGAGCTCCACGAGGCCTAGCACAAAGTAGAACTTGAAAGTGAACAAAAGAAAAAAGAGGCCGTCACTGATATGGACAAGTTGTTAAGAGCCCAGACTATTCGCAATGCGACACTTACGAGAAACATGGGACTGCTCAGATGCCACTTGGCAGCAGCTAAAGAATAGAACCAATGTCTACAGGAACAAAACAGAGAAAACTTGGAAGCTGCTCTAGATCAACCGGACGAACCCTTGAGTCCTAGTCGTTTCAAAGCTATCACCTCTAAATCTATGAAGATGTTATTGGAAGATCATGTGAGATTATTAGAGGAGTATGATAGTATGAATGAGGAATACCAGAAGCTCAAAGAAGAACACAAGATATTGCAGTTACGAGCACCTGTACAGCAAGCACCAACCACTCATGCACCCCACCTATTGAAATCATCAAGGAACTGAACGCTCTAAGGTCCCAGATAGTAACTCTCCAAACACAAATAACAGCATACGAAGCACCCCCTAGGCCAGATTCCCCACCGAAACTACCAGCGGATGAAGAAACAATGACTATCCCGGTGGAGGACACTTTTGAAGAAGCTTACGAACCACAACCCATCCCAGGCGGACGCGTCACGGCTGAAGGCCAGACCACGTTCAAACTCCCTACTCCCGCATGGATGAAGACTGTCGAAGAACTTGGCCGAACCCACTCAGCACGTGTCGAAGCTCAGTTACACGCAATGGCCATGATAGAGGAATGAATATTACAATCACCTTACTTTGCTCACTTGGCCCCTCACAGGTATATACCTGGGCATGAGCTACAATACAAACCATATTTTATGTTAATGGCAGAATGTCAGCTCGCCATTGAAAAAGAAACAGGCAATAAACCCTCCCACGCAACTCAGCTTGAGCCTGATGATTTGCCACCAGACACGTAGAGAGGAGAAATATATCAACCAACTTGGCGCTAGGACTTATTACAGGAATATCCAGAAATGATGAGCACATGGGTCAAGGAACCACTCCATTTAAAGTATAACCCATGTTGGGGACCCATGCCCAGATGACGCTCTTGGAAGGCCTTTGCAATCAAAGTACAGAACAACAAGCAGTGCCAAGACTGGCTCAATTACCCATATTTCATGCCACCCACCGGACCACCCACAGTAGGATATATGATAGCCACGATTCGCCATTGGCTCCCTTGCTTACGACGCTTGGACAATGTAGCAGCGCATATGACTGTCAAAATATTTGACATGATGCAGATGGTATTCAAAGTCTTCCATCGCATCCAGGCGCCACATGTGAACACCCTAGGATTCGAGCATGGCAATCAAGATTTAGCTTATGATATGAGTATGACACCATCACTCCGGGTGTGTTATGCCTGGCACTGTCGAATCAAATATTTACCGGCGTGCTATAAGATGACCTTCGAAGAAATGTTCACTACAGGGTTTTGGTAATATCACTCAGATGTGTTCATCAGCAGGCCCACACACTTACTTCAATTATTTGCATGTGAACAACTAGTGTACTCCACACATTTACAGACTCCCACCACCAGAGGAACCTCAACCCATCGATTGGGAAAAATTCAAAGCAGATCTTGCAAGAAGCATCCGCATTTCATAACACACCCTCGCTCAGGACCTCCTACAAAATTATATCCGACAGACCCCGCAACAAGGTTCTGTCGAGGACGACGGAAGCAAGAGGGAGAGGGGTGTTGGCAGTAGCCAGAGTCACATACGTCGAGGAAGCATGTAAAGATAGAGCACAATGACATAGTTGGGAGCCAGACGAATGATTTTTCAAACAAATATGTTTTATAAATAGTTTTCAAAAACTCCCAATAGTGATTTTCATCACTCTTGTACCATATGTAACATAGAAACAACCCTTTTTGAAATTAGTAGCTCCATTTTGTGCAAGCTGAGGAGTCCTCGACCTTCATGAGCTTAGGTAGAATGAGCCTACCAATTTTGGCTATTTTTAGACATTGTTTACCCTTTCAAATAGCACCTAGAACCTATTTTTTAACTATGCCGGTCACTAGATGTGAAACCGGTCAAAACTAGTCTAGAATTTATAAAAAGAGCTAGAGAGCTCATTTTTGAGGTTAGCTAGTGTAGACTTGTATGAGCTAGAGTGAACTTGAGCTTGTAAGAGTGTTCTTGAGTAATAGAGTCTATTTTCCTACCTTCCATTGTGTCTTGCTTGTCTCTTCATTGTGTGTGTGTATGTGTGTGTGCATCTCTATGCTTCTCACCTTCACTCTCACTTCATCTCACAATCACGATCTTCATATCACTCCTATCTCTTCCGTGGATTGACATTAAGGAGTTGGAGCTTCTTAACGTGGTTCTCACCATTGTGCTAGAGCAACAACATATGATGAAGCTAAAGGAAAGGAAAATCGAGAAAAAGCAATGCAAGAAGAGTATGATGCTCTACTTGAGAATGAGACATGGGAATCGGTGCCCAAGCCAAAGAATCAGAAGGTGATTGGATGTAAGTGGGTGTACAAGACAAAGAGGTTTGCAGATGGAAAAGTGTCTAGATACAAGGCTAGAGTTGTGGTCAAAGGATATGCCCAAACACATGGAGTGGATTATGATGAAAGCTTTAGTCCACTAGCCAAGATGTCTACAATTAGAACTATAATTGCAATTGCTACATGTAAAGGTTGCAAACTCTCTCAATTAGATGTAAAGAACGCATTCTAAATGGATATATTGCATATGAAGTATACATGGAGCAACCAGAGGGTTTCAAAGAGTCAAATTAATCAGATTCTGTGTGCAAGCTTAAGAGAGCTCTATATGGTCTAAAACAAGCTCCAAGAGCATGGAAATATAGATTGGTCAAGTTCTTGAATGTACTTGGATATCAAGCTTCAAAGGCAGATAGTAGTTTGCTAGTGAAAGCAAATGAAGATAGATACATTTATGTGTGTTTTTATGTTGATGACATTATTTTCACAGGTACAGATGCTCAAGGAATCAAGGAGCTAAAGAAGCAAATGGAAAATGCATTTAAGATAAGTGATTTGGGAAATTTGTCTTATTTTCTAGGGATGGAGATTATATACACTCAACATGGAGTGTATGTTACACAAGAAAGCTATCTGAAGAATCTTCTGATGAAGTTTAACATGGAGAATTGTAAATCTTCAACCAGACCACTAGAGGTTAACCATAAACTAAGCAGGTATGGAGGAGAAGATTTCAAGGACATGAAGAAATATCAGAGTTTGGTAGGTAGTTTAATCTATGCTACCTTGACTAGACCAGATCTTTCATATGTAGTTGGTGTCTTATCTCAATTTATGCATTTCCCAAAGCAAACTCATTGGGTTGCAACACAAAGAGTGCTAAGATACATCAAAGGAACTCTGAATGAAGGTTTGTATTATGGATTTACTTCCGATACTAGACTCAAAGTGTTTGGTGATGCAGATTGGGGAGGTAATTTAGATGATAGAAGATCCACTCATGGTTATCTATGTTAAGTAGGAGATAAGCCAATTTTTTGGTGTTCAAAAAAGCAACATACAGTTGCATTGTCATCTATAGAAGTTGAATATAAAGGAATGGTGGATGCTACAACGGAAGTAATTTGGTTGAAGACTTTATTAAAAAGTCTAGGAATTGATCAAGGTATTCCAATCATATTTGGGGACAACATGAGTTCATTATATTTGGTAGCTAATCCTGTTTTTCATGCCAGGACTAAACATATAGAGATTCAGTATCATTGCTGAGAGAAAAATTACTTGACAAAGAAATTGAAGTCATGTATACACCAACAAAAGAGCAAGTGGGAAATATGCTGACAAAAAGTTTGGATGGCCCAAAGTTACAAAGGTTTAAAGAGATGGCAAGTATAAAGAAGGTGCAGGTAATCACAATTGACGATTGAGGGGGAGCTGTTGGAGCAAGACAATCATCAACGGATGATTACATGAAGACTAGGAATGAAGAAGTGAATGAAAGACTCAAGCTCAAAGCATGAAGTCGATTGAAGAATCAGGAACAAATTTTTTGTACATTTATGTATCATAGGTTTGGAAAAACACTTAAAAAATACTTGATGTAGTGATGAGTTTATACTCACACGTATATATAAACTCATGTTTAGTCGTGATATAGAATAGAGATGAAGACATCGGTAGTGATCAAAAGATGATGATGCCTCTGAGAGTCATATGCTCTCATATGCATCGACAGACATTCGTAAATTTTTCACTTGATTTTCTAGATCATCAATCCTCTTTTGTTGATCATCAATTGTTCTTTGTAATCCATGAATCGTTAATCCTTCATTGTATAATTTTGCTCCCTATGACGATAAAGCATGGATAAGGTTATGTTCATCAGGTAGCAGAATGTAGGGCCGCTTTTGAGGAAGAGGGCCTTCCTTTCCTTGATTACAAAATTTTACCCAATTTTGAGGATGACCCAAACCTATACCTGTATTCTTTGGCCAATCATCCAAATCTACACATTGATGAAGAATATCAACTTTTTGAATGAAATATAGTGCTATTTGATTATAATTTGGTATTGATCTCTCAACTTGAACAAAGCGTTGTCGGGGCGAAAGTGACGGTCGGTGGATCAAGCCAACCGCCGAAAAAAAATCACGGCGCATGCCGGGTGCTTGGAGCAAGCTCAGGTATTGTAGAGTTTGCAAGACCAATGATGAAGGAAAAAAGGTGTTCTAATTATATATGGGCAGAGGCAATTAATACTGCAACTTATCTTGTGAATAGGTTGCCTTGCAAAGCTTTGGAGGGAAGGACTCTTTATGAACCATGGTGGGGTAAGAAACCTACTCTTGATCACTTTAAAATATTTGGATGTTTGGCATATGCTTATGTTCCATCTCAATTAAGACATAAGCTAGAACCTAAAGCAAAAAAATATATGTTCATTGGGTATGATGATAAACAAATGGGATACAGGTTGTGGAGTCCATCCACAAAATAATTTCTTGTCTCAAGAGATGTTACATCTGATGAGCAAAGCACATGGTTTATAGGATCAGATAATGTGTGTACAGATCTTGAAGAAATCAAAAGGAAAGGGAAGTCAAAGATGAAGGTATATGAAGAAAATATTGAGGATGATGTTTGTAGAAATGAAATGCAGGACAATTATGAAGATAGACCAAGGTTTGATCCAGAACAAAATGAAGGAGAAACTTCAAGAAGTGCAGAAATTAGAAGATCATCAAGAGATAGAAAACAACCTATCACGTATAGTTATGATACCTCCTTCTTGACAACCAAAGATTATGCTTACATTGTGAAGAAGGTCCATCCACATATGATGAAGCTAAAGGAAAGGAAAATTGGGAAAAAGCAATGCAAGAAGAGTATGATGCTCTACTTGAGAATGAGACATGGGTATCAGTGCCAAGGCCAAAGAATCATAAGGTGATTGGATGTAAGTGGGTGTACAAGACAAAGAGGTTTGCAGATGGAAAAGTGTGAAGATAGAAGGCTAGACTTGTAGTCAAAGGATATGCCCAAACACATGGAGTGGATTATGATGAAACCTTTAGTCTAGTAGGCAGGATGTCTACAATCAGAACTATAATTGCAATTGCTACATGTAAAGGTTGGAAACTCTCTCAATTAGATGTAAAGAATGCATTTCTAAATGGATATATTGGAGATGAAGTATACATGGAGCAACGAGAGGGTTTCAAAGAGTCAAATGAATCAGATTATGTGTGCAAGCTTAAGAGACCTTTGTATGGTCTAAAAGAAGCTCCAAGAGCATGGAATTACAGATTGGTCAAGTTCTTGAATGAACTTGAATATCAAGCTTCAAAGGCAGATAGTAGTTTGCTAGTGAAAGCAAACGAAGATACATACATTTATGTGTGTATTTATGTTGATGACATTATTGTCGCAGGTAGAGATGCTCAAGGAATCAAGGAGCTAAAGAAGCAAATGGAAAATGAGTTTAAGATAAGTGATTTGGAAAATTTTTCTTATTTTCTAGGGATGGAGATCATATACACTCAACATGGAGTGTATGTTACACAAGAAAGGTATCTGAAGAATCTTCTGATGAAGTTTAACGTGGAGAATTATAAATCTTCAACCAGACCACTAGAGGTTAACCATAAACTAAGCAAGTATGGAGGAGAAGATTTCAAGGACATGAAGAAATATCAGAGTTTGGTAGGTAGTTTAATCTATGCTCACTTGACAAGACGAGATCTTTCATATGCAGTTGGTGTCTTATCTCAATTTATGCATTGCCCAAAGCAAACTCATTGGGTTGCAGCACAAAGAGTGCTAAGATACATCAAAGGAACTCTGAATGAAGGTTTGTATTATGGATTTACTTTTGATACTAGGCTCAAAGTGTTTAGTGATGCAGATAGGGCAGGTAATTCAGATGATAGAAGATCCACTCATGGTTATCTATGTTATTTTGGAGATAAGCTAATTTCTTGGTGTTCAAAGAAGCAACATACACTTGCATTGTCATCTATAGAAGCTGATTATAAAGGAATGATGGAAGCTGCAAAGGAAGTAATTTGGTTGAAGACTTTATAAAAAGTCTACGAATTGATCAAAGTATTCCAATCATATTTAGAGATGTTGGAGCAAGACAATCATCAATGGATGATTACATGAAGACTAGGAATGAAGAAGTGAATGAAAGACTCACTCAAAGCATGAAGTCAATTGAAGATTCAAGAACACATGTTTTGTACATTTATGTATAATAGGTTTGGAAACATCTAACTCAGATTGTATACATTATCAGTAAACATCTAACTCAGATTGTATAATACGTTTTTTCCAAACCTATTATACATAAATGTACAAAACATGTGTTCTTGAATCTTCAATTGACTTCATGCTTTGAGTGAGTCTTTCATTCACTTCTTCATTCCTAGTCTTCATGTAATCATCCATTGATGATTGTCAGTAAACATCTTATTATGTGCATCAAGAAAACTTTTGTACACATCTAACTCAGAAGCTAATCAAGCTATGGCTAAAGTTTGATGATCTAATTCTCTTCAGGTTGTGTGTATGACAAGTAGGGTAGAAGTCTCCAACGGAAGTTCTTAGAATTGCGCATTTTGCTACTCAAAGATTTGCTTGGATCTCAGTCCTCAGTGTAAAGTTTTTTATGTTTGAGCATTCAAAATCTAAGTTAGAAGGTAAAGAAGCTTTGTTCAAAAGCATTTAGCAAAAGGGGTTAGATTCTAAGAGAAATCAACTTAAGAAGTTGACCATGTCAAAGTCGCTATTTCTAGAAGGTAGTTTTTGACATAGGTCTGATCTAAGTGATCAAATTAGGAATCTAATATTTCATTTGAAGAACTAATGGTCATTGTGATTGACAAAAGGGAGTATGAACATGTGAGTATCACTTGAATGATTAAAATCGAAGTCATATGCAGAGATTGAAGTTCATTTCTGAAGCAGATTCTTGAAGGTGAAGAAAACTTCATACAGAGATTAATTTCTTAATACATATGAGAGCTAATATGAATTTTGTGTAAAGTTTGGTTTATTCTTGATATAGAAGAGTTCTTAAATCAAGATAGATCAAACATTTGGAGAATTAAACGTCTCCAGTAGTGGTATCAGAGCAGAAAGATCAAATCAACGTGAAGAAGAAGCAAGGAGAACCTTGACTGTTGTAGATATCAAAGATCTTGTGAATTGATGGAGCAAAGAGTAAAGTTTGGAAGAAAATCTGAAGAAGAACAAAGCACAAGCTCAAAGGATCAAGAAGGATTAAAGCTTCATATCAAAGGTACATTATATCACCATAAATCTTAATAATTGCAGACACAGAAGTCAAGGGATGGGAGAAAGCTTCCCGATTGACAAGCTAGATAGAGAGAACTATTAACCATGGTCTATGAGGATGGAAGCACACCTCATGAGCAAAGATTTGATATCATTTATTACAAGAGAAGAAGAAAAGCCTGGGTTTAAGGATCCAAGTGTTCCAACAAGAGAAGAACTTGTAGAATTCAAGAATTGGATGAAGAGAGATGCTCAAGCTAGAAGCATCAGTTACATGGTTGTAAATGATTATCTTCTACCACACATTAGAGGATTAGAAAGTGCAGCAAATGTATGGAATTCTTTGGAAGAACATTTCCAAAACAGAACCAAATCAAGGAAGGTTTCACTATGGGCTGAATTTACAACATTTAAGAAGAAAGGTTCTCATTCAATTTCTGATTATGTTACAAGGATAAAGGACATTGGAGATAGCTTGGGAGTAGTAGATGAAGAAATTGAAGAAGACAAGTTGGTAAGGCAAATTCTTACTGGTCTAAGAGGAAATGAAAAGTGGAAACCTTTCATATTGTCTACAGAATTATCATTAGATCATTTCACTCCTTATCTTAATCAATTGTTAGGACATATGCTAACATTTGAGCAAGACATTAAAGAAGAGAATAAAAGAGGTTCAAATCAAGCAATGCATTCAAAGGATAAGAAGAAGAGTGCTAAAGGCAAGCAGACAAATGATGAAGAAGGATCTTCAAATCAAGTAAACTTCATGAAAGGGAAGATGAATTTCAAAGGTAAAGGAAGAGGAGGTAAGAACAAACATAATGCTAGCTTGTTGGATTTGTGGAAAAACAAAGCATTTGGAAAATGATTGCTGGTATAACAATCAAAATGGTGGAAGTCACACTCAGAATTTTAGTCCTAGAGGAAGAGGAGGCAGAAATCAAAGAGGTAACTTCAGAGGAAGAGGTGGTAGAACCTCATTTGCTAGAGGAGGAAGGAGTTTCCAAACTCAATCTTATAACAACACTTATTACAATTATGCTTCATATCAGAAGGAAGACTTGACTCTTATCTTGAATGAAACTCATGAAGTAATCAATGAAGATCAAATGGTGTTTTATATTTGTTGGTGTATAAAACACCACAAGAAGTAAGCTAAAGTGATATTAGAACATCTCCATAACCATCATTAGCTTAGCAATACTCTGAACTTGAAAACTTTATCACTGAACTTAGTGAAATTCAAAACTTTACTTCTCAGAAATTTATGCCTTTTCTTCAAGCTTCAAATCTGATCTGTATTAGCTTGATCTTTGTAAATTCTTTTGACCACTTACTAATAGAAGTTCTTGCTAATATTAAGTAACACATACCAAGCAAAACTTTCAAGTAATATCATCAAAATCTTCTGATTTCACTTCAATATTTGAACTATGTCTGAAATCTGAAAAATGACTTCATCGATTTGACATACCTTCACTATTAGACTCATTTCTCTGAGTACACGTCCCGTTTTGTAAAGATCTTTTGACCAATTGTAGCAGAAGGTAGTAGCTTCAAATTGAGCTATCACTCATGAAAAACTTTACACTGTACTGTGAGATTTGACCTTAAGAAGATCAGGGAAAAGTGCGCCAGAAAATTTGTAACTGTCAACGATATGAAATCACCTAGAATTCAACACACAAGAGGAATTAGACCAAATCCTTTTACACAAACATTGTTAACTATTAGAGAAGATGTGTACAAAATGGCTTGGCCTCATTCTGCTCATAGCCATGGAAAACTCTCATACACTGAGTAGTTCCTCCTCAACATCTCTCTCAGAAACAACCCGACTTTTCTCTATTCACTCAAGGATTACAAAATTGAGTTCTCTATATGTTTTTCAACTCAAATTAACTTATATACATGTATTTTACATACTCCTAGACTCAACTCGTAAGTTTTGAAGTTCTATGTCAAGACTAGACTTTATTTTGCACTAAATTACAAGAGTGAATTTATCCCTTCACTTAGGCTTAGTTTTCTGAGTGCTTTGCCTTCAATTCTCTTCGTCTTTCTTCTTCCTTCATATCTCTTCATAAATTCATGTCTAATTATTGAGTGAAGTCCCAACAATATTGACTTGGGATGTAGTAATCATTTGAGTGGTAATATTTCCTTAATGACTGATATGGAAGCTAAAGTGAATGAACATACAGTTCAAACACGAGACAACACCAAACACAAAGTTGAGAGCATTAGATCAGTGAAGAAAAGGAGTGGAAGTACACTCATAAGCAAGGTACTTTATGTTCCAACAATCCCTAAAAAATTAATAGGTGTAGGGAAAATTGTTGAGAAGGGATACGAAGTCAGACTTACAAGTGATGGTGTTTATGTTGAAGATCGAAGTCAAGGATATAGAACTATTGTTACAGGGAAAAATTAAGCAAGATTACTCACAAAGTCCAAGGTAATGTGGGACATGCATTGTTTACTTATGGAAGTCAAAAGATGTCTGAATTAGATCTATGGCACAAGAGGTTAGGACATTTTAATGAAAGGGGAATTAAAGAAATGTCAGAGAATGGTGCAGTGCTTGGTCTACCAAATATTGAAGGTCAACATATGATATAAAAATGTGAGGCTTTTCAGTTAGGTAAAGCTCACAAGAAATCATACAATAAGCAAGGGTATAGGTATTCAAATATGCTTGAATTGGTTCATACAGATGTGTGGGGTCCTTCAAAGGACTATAGCATAAATGGATCAAGGTTTTATGTGCTATTTGTTGATGATGTAGCGAGATGGAATACTCTATATGTGATCAAGGATAAATCTAAAGTGTTTGAGACATTTAAACACTATCATGCCTATGCAGAAAGAATTACCGGACAAAAGCTCAAGAGATTGAGATCAGATGGAGGGGATGAATATTTTTCTAAAGAATTTGATGATTATATGTGGAATGCGGGTATCAAAAGAGAAGTGACTTGCAGGTACTCCCCACAACAAAATGGAGTTGCAGAAAGAAGAAATAGAACTCTTGTTGAGTTTGCAAGATCAATGATGAAGGAAAAAATGTGTTCTAATTATATATGGGTAGAGGCAATTAATACTGCAACTTATCTTGTGAATAGGTTGCCTTGCAAAGCTTTGGAGGGAAGGACTCCTTATGAAGCATGGTGGGGTAAGAAATCTACTCTTGATCACTGTAAAATATTTGGATGTTTGACATATGCTTATGTTCCATCTCAATTAAGACATAAGCTAGAACCTAAAGTAGAAAAATATATGTTCATTGGGTACGATGATAAACAAATGGGATACAGGTTGTGGATTCCATCCACAAAATAATTTCTTGCTTCAAGAGATGTTACATTTGATGAGCAAAGCACATGGTTTACAGGATCAGATAATGTGTGTAGAGAACTTGCAGAAATCAAAAGGAAAGGGAAGTCAAAGATGAAGGTATA
Source organism: Ceratopteris richardii (assembly GCA_020310875.1). Classification (NCBI taxonomy): domain Eukaryota; kingdom Viridiplantae; phylum Streptophyta; class Polypodiopsida; order Polypodiales; family Pteridaceae; genus Ceratopteris; species Ceratopteris richardii. The sequence continues at coordinate 188,503,578 of CM035407.1, forward strand.
TGAAGAAGATATTGATGATGATGTTTGTAGAACTGAAATGCAGGACAATTATGAAGATAGACCAAGGTTTGATCTAGAACAAAATGAAGGAGAAACTTCAAGAAGTGCAGAAATTAGAAGATCATCAAGAGATACAAAACAACCTATCAGGTATAGTTATGATACCTCTTTCTTGACAACCAAAGATTATGCTTACATCGTGAAGAAGATCCATCCACATTTGATGAAGCTAAAGAAAAGGAAAATTGGGAGAAAGCAATGCAAGAAGAGTATGATGCTCTACTTGAGAATGAGACATGGGAATCGGTGCCAAGGCCAAAGAATCAGAACGTGATTGGATGTAAGAGGGTGTACAAGAGAAAGAGGTTTGCAGATGGAAAAGTGTCTAGATACAAGGCTAGACTTGTGGTCAAAAGATATTCCCAAACACATCGAGTGGATTATGATGAAAGCTTTAGTCCAGTAGCCAAGATGTCTACAATCAGAACTATAATTGCAATTGCTACATGTAAAGATTGGAAACTATCTCAATTAGATGTGAAGAATGTATTTCTAAATAGATATATTGCAGATGAAGTATACCTTGAGCAACTAGAGGGTTTCAAAGAGTCAAATGAATCAGATTATGTGTGCAAGCTTAAGAGAGCTCTGTATGGTCAAAAACAAGCTCCAAGAGCATGGAATTATAGATTGGTCAAGTTCTTGAATGAACTTGGATATCAAGCTTCAAAGGCGGATAGTAGTTTGCTAGTTAAAGCAAATGAAGATAGATCCATTTATGTGTGTATTTATGTTGATCACATTATTATCACAGATACATATGCTCAAGGAATCAAGGAGATAAAGAAGCAAATTTAAAATGTGTTTAAGATAAGTGATTTGGTAAATTTGTCTTATTTTCTAGGGATGGAGATTATATACACTCAACATGGAGTGTATGTTACACAAGAAAGCTATCTGAAGAATCTTCTGATGAAGTTTAACATGGAGAATTGTCAATCTTCAACGAGAACACTAGAGGTTAACCATAAACTAAGCAGGTATGGAGAAGAAGATTTCAAGTACATGAAGAAATATCAGAGTTTGGTAGGTAGTTTAATCTATGCTACCTTGACAACACAAGATCTTTCATATGTAGTTGGTGTCTTATCTCAATTTATGCATTGCCCAAAGCAAACTCATTGGGTTGCAGCACAAAGAGTGCTAAGATACATCAAAGGAACTCTGAATGAAGGTTTGTATTATGGATTTACTTTTGATACTAGACTCAAAGTGTTTAGTAATGCAGATTGGGGAGGTGATTTAGATGATAGAAGATCCACTCATGGTTATCTATGTTATGTTGGAGATAGGCTAATTTCTTGGAGTTCAAAGAAGCAACATACGGTTGCATTGTCATCTACAGAAGCTGAATATAACGGAATGGTGGAAACTGCAAACGAAGTAATTTGGTTGAAGACTTTATTAAAAAGTCTAGGAATTGATCAGAGTATTCCAATCATATTTGGAGACAACATGAGTTCATTATATTTGGTAGCTAATCCTGTTTTTCATGCCAGGACTAAACGCATAGAGATTCAGTATCATTTCTTGTAAGAAAAAGTACTTGACAAAGAAATTGAAGTCATGTATACACCAACAAAAGAGCAAGTGGTAGATATGCTGACAAAAAGTTTGGATGGACCAAAGTTACAAATATTTGAAGAGATGGAAGGTATAAAGAAGGTGCAGGTAATCACAATTGATGATTGAGGGGGAGTTGTTGGAGCAAGACAATCATCAATGGATGATTACATGAAGACTAGGAATGAAGAAGTGAATGAAAGACAAGCTCAAAGCATGAAGTCAATTGAAGAATGAGAAACAAATGTTTTGTACATTTATGTATTATAGGTTTGGAAAAACACTTGAAAGATACTTGATGTAGTGACGAGTTTATACTCACATGTATATATAAACTCATGTTTAGTCGTGATATAGAATAGAGATGAAGAATAGATGAAAAAGGAGTCAATAGATTTCAAGCTGTTCAAGAGATAAATGTGTAGAGAGTTTTCTCATGAGTTAGCGACTGGTCTTTCCTAGAATTCTGTCAGCATGATTATGTCGATCAGGAAATATTTTGTACACATCTAATTCAGAAGCTAATCAAGATATGATCAAAGTTTGATGATCTAATTCTCTTTAGGTTGTGTGTATGACAAGTAGGAACATTCATATGTAGAAGTCTGCAAGTGAAAATCTCAGAATCGCGCATTTTGTTGCTCAAAGATTTGCTTGGATCTCAGTGCTCAGTGTAAATTTTTTTATGTTTGAGAATTCAAAGTCTAAGTTAGAAGGTAAGGAAGCTCTGTTCAAAAGCATTTTGCAAAATGGGTTAGATTGTAAGAGAAATAAACTTAAGAAGTTGACCATGTCAAAGTCGCTATTTCTAGAAGGCAGTTTTTGACATAGGTCTGATCTAAGTGATCAAATTAGGAATCTAATAGTTCTTTTGAAGAACTAATGGTCATTGTGATTGCCAAAAGGGAGTATGAACATGTGAGTATCACTTAACTGATTAAAATCGAAGTCATATGCAGAGGTTGAAGTTTATTTCTAAAGAAGATTCTTGAAGTTGAAGAAAACTTCATAGAGAGATTAATTTCTTAATACATATTAGAGATAATATGAATTTTGTGTAAAGTTTGGTTTACACAAAATACCCAAAGACTGAGTAGTTTCACTCATACACCCAAAATATGATTAGGAGACTATGGGGTATTATTAAAAATACCCAAAGACTGAGTAGTTTCACTCATACACCTCACTTGAGCGAGTAGTGAAGCATTTGTGCTACACTACTAAGGAAACCAAATAGATGGGATCACAAAGATGGGTTTCATGAGACAGCATCGACCGGTGCTTATGTGATTTGAGTGATGGTTAGGAAGGCCAGAGGTATGGCACTAGCTCTATGACTCAGAGCGTAGATCCCTTAGTCAGGAATAGTTGGGGTACCCAATACATACATATGTATATAGGGATCTACAAAAAGGTTCCCAGACCTAGTCTTGGTACCTAGGAACAAGTTGGTTTGGAACAGAAAGGGATATCCATTGTCACATATTATCTAGAACCAAACTAACTAGTTCGAGGACATGGGACTCATTAGAGTCCACCGATATGACTTTAAGATATGGGATTCATTAGAGTCCACCTACATATTCCATTACATGGAATATATATATGGTTTAGTGTAGTTATGACACCATGAATTGGAAGAAATTTTCACTGGTATGGGACGGTGGAAATGACTTCCTTTTGAGCACTCTTCTTCTATGGCCAGGGAGAAAAGGACTCATCATTCATGGCGTCATGTCTCACTAGATCAGAGGAGAGCTCTTAGTAGACATCTCCTTAGGATTAGGAATTATCCTTCATAGATTAGGGAAGACCTATTCTTCTAGTAGAAAATGTGATGGATGATTTTATCACCATTGGTATCACATACTCAATTTCAAGTTTTTAGGAAGGATAATTCCATGAGTTTGATTGGATCGTATAGATCCATGCACAAAGTATGGTTGGCAGAGATAGCTCTTTAATATGGATACACATGTGTTTACGGTATCATGTCACATCATTACTGACCATTTTAATAGAGGGTTTTGACCCTTATTAGGAATTTATTTTCTCCACTCTTCACTACATACACCTTCATTAGTTATGCATTAGTTATGGAAGAGAGGACTAAATAAATTCATGAGTTTCTCTTTCAAGGAAAGGAGAAAGTGGGAATCAGCTCAGAGATCCATGAGAGATCTCACTTTAGTTCAGTGGTCTCACTTTAGCTCCTACCCTTTGAGAGAGAAAGAAGGAAAGGAAAACATGACTTCTTCATAGGAGAAGAATAAAGTATGTTTTCCTATAGACATAAGGGGTGTTTGGGAAACATCTCTTAGTCTTTATTTCATAAGGAATTCATTTACTTTACTTTTCAATGTAATTTTCCTTCACATGGGAGTCTCTTTCTCCACTGTTTTTGAAGGAAAATATGGAGAACTTATGTACATGTTCTCAGTTATGAGCAGAGTAAATGGATTCAACAGAATCACTTTCAAAGGGAAAGGGAAAGCGGAATAGATTCCACTACCAGATCTCTTTTTCTTAGAGGAGATTATAGAGAAAGACAGAGAGAGAGAGAGAGTTTCACTTTCTCATTTTGGTTGTCTAGATAGAAGAGGCACTCTTCTATCAAAGACAAGAGGGAGATCAGTTAATCATGCTGGTTAGATTGAGTCTCATGTACATGGAGACTCTACCATTATGTTACTCGAGTGATGGTCTTTGACTAGATGAGATGATCTAGTTATTGACATTAGTTAGACTGGGAGTAGAGTTATGACTCTTCTCTTTAGGGTTTATAGGAGATAGAGATATATCTAACCTA
>CM035407.1:188513009-188565509 GCA_020310875.1 Ceratopteris richardii
ATTTGTCATTTCCTGTCCTTTCTACACGGCTTCATCCAATTGTGCTCTAGTTTCTTCTAACAAGTTTCCCAGTGCTATGCGGGCATCCTCTTTATCCTTAACTAACTGCTGTAACTGAAGAATTTCTGCATCAGCAGCACATAATAAATCATCTTTGGCTGTTACTTCAGCCAATGCAGCATCTCTTTGACTGATCACTGTTTCCTATTCAGCAAGTTGTGCTTGAAGCTGTTTAATCTGGAAGTGCAGATTATGATTCTCTACCTTCACTACATCTACCTCTTCCTGCAACGGAATGATATCCGCTTCTAAAACATCAACTTTATGTTGTAGTTCGTGTATGAGATTATCAATAATTTCCTTTATCTGTGTTGGTAGTTGCTGCGATAGTTGGATCAACATATGACCCATAGATGCTAACTCTGTAAACATAGGTATTGAAGGAAACAGAAGAGGAGGACGTGGTTGAGATGAAGAAGCTATCAGGAGTTGATGGGAATTGGGTGGAGAATAGTTAGGTGAAGAGGATGATGAATCCGGTGCTTCAGGTACAATCGGTGGAATGGGGACAATAGGTTTAAGTAGAGGTATGGGTGGAGGAGTGGGTTGCAGATTGTTGGCCACCAACAATTTTTCGGTGGGTTGCTGCCTAGACACTTGAGGTTGGACAACTGTAGAATCTACTGCCGCAATCAAAGCTGCCAAAACTTCTGCAACAATAATCCGCGTATCTTCTTGCATATCTTGTTTGGATTGCTGCTGAGATTCTTCCTTAGAAGATCTGTCTTCAGAATCAGTTATAACACTCTGATCTTGTTGCTGGTTTGGAGATGATTGAGCGGATGAATCATGGTGAATCGAGGTAGCAGTGTTGTGGAAAATCTCGTCTTCATTTTTGTGTGCTTTATTTCCAGCGGCAGACCCTTGCACTTGACTGTCAGACGAACTTATCCGGATTCGTTTTCGGCGGAGGAGTTGGAAGATTTCTTCATCATCTTCGTCGTCGTCTTCAAGTATTTGAGCAAATTCCTCATGATATAAAATTGGAGCTCGTGGAGACGGTTGCGCTGCTTGGAGGGCCGGAAACAAAAAAGAAAGGATGTGCGGTAAACGTGAACGTGGGAGATCACCTTTGTTAACGTGTTTTATGACCGTAACGCATTCACGGTGAATGCGCCGGAAATAGTAAGAAACAAAATTGATAGGCTCTCTAGCAGCCATATCAATCACCGAGTAGAATGGGCGAGAAATCCCATAAGTGCGTTTTTGTAAGTTTAATATGGCTAGTAAAAGCTGCAAAGCTGTTCTTTCAGGTTCAGGGCGACAGAGTATAGCATACTCATTCGAAGAGTATCTGGGGAACAATTGAATCATAGTAGCGATTGGAAGGTTAGGACCATTCTCTCGTCCTTCCGAAGAGAGTCGAAAAGCGGCAGCAAATGACTGCATGGTGATTACGACACGAGAGGGGAAACACGTAATAGTGGCAGCAAATGACTGCATGGTGATTACGACACGAGAGGGGAAACACGAGAGGGGAACCTTCATAACTACGGTGTGCATGCATGAGCAGAATCAATAACAAAAGGCGGCGATTATTCATGGTTATGTAGCAAAACGAGGAATTTATGGTCTTTATTCAACTATCACGCAAAACTAAAAAAAGGAAAAGAAAAGAAAAGAAAAAAATTATGCGGGCAACCGTAGAACACTTTAGTGCAAATCAGGTACTTGATGATACGACCGCAACTTTGAACCATTTATCACTTTAGGAAGAGGAACTCCGGTCAAGGTAGTCAATCGAAAAGTAGCTGGGCCCACTTGTTCACTAATCCGGTAAGGACCAAACCATCTTAATTTGAATTTTCCAGCCCGCACGATTTGATTTAGCATTATAAAACAGCACAAGTTGTCCCACCGTAAAAACTGGAGTTCTAAGATACCGATCATGAGTACGAGCTTGCCGCAACTGCACTTCTTGAAGGGTTAGAAAACTTTCCCAGCGATGCTCATCTAGTTCTCTGAGTGTGTCCAACCGAAATGGCAAAGAATCTTCGGGTATCAACTTCTGAGTTATGGCGATGCGTAAACTAGGCACTACAACTTCCATTGGAGCGATTGCTTCCAATCCATAAGCAAGCTTGAAAGGAGTCAGTCTGGTGGCAACTTTGTAGGTAGTCCAGTATGCCCATAATACTGCTGGTAGTAATTGATCCCATCTATCTGGTGATTCCATAATCAATTTATGAAGCATACTTAACAACATTTTGTTTGTACTCTCAGCTAACCCATTAGCACGAGGATAATACGGTGAACTCAATTTATGCAGAATCTGAAAAGTGTGTGTGAGCACTCGCATTAAATTGTTAGTAAAGTGTGTTCCTTGGTCTGTGACAAGGTCCAAAGGTAATCCATAACGTGGGAATACGTCCTTCATCAGACACTTTGCTACCGAAATAGCTGTAGCGGACCATAAAGCCCAAGCTTCTGCCCATCTGGTAGCATAATCTGTACATGTCAGAATGTAGCGATTGTTGCTAAGGATTGCTGGAGGTGTGATTGGTCCAATAAAGTCAAGACCCCATTTCTGAAAAGGTTCCAAAGGTAATACAGGTTGCAGAGGAAAGAAATGGCGTTGTAATGGCTGGCCAGATCACTGACAATTGTCACACTGCTGCACAAACTGAGTCACATCTTTGTACATAGTAGGCCACCAAAGCCCACTTTGTAGAATTTTTCGGTGTGTTAAATCTGCTGCAAAATGTCCACCGGAGGGTATTGAGTGTGCCATAGAGATAACCGAGTTTACTTCATGTGGTGGAATACAACCAAGCAATGCACGAGTATGATCCATGTAGTACAACTATCCGGCAATCAACCAGAATCTGCGACTGTAAACTGTAATTTTTCGACGCATAGTAGGAGAAGTTTGAGGTGGAAGACATCCATCAGTAAGAAAGGTTAATAACTGATCATAATAGGTAGGTGTCATAGGAGGTTCTACAGCTTCATCATTAGTTGATTTAGTAACATAAATTGCTGGTGTGGTGTCATCAACACCGACCGGAGCTTCACCGGAATCCAACCGAGAGAGAAAATCTGCTAATGCATGTGTAGTGCCGGGTCAATGAATCACTTCATAATCAAACTCTTGTAACAATAAAACCCAACGTGCCAAACGACCACCTAAATGCTGCTGCCTAACCAGATACACCAGCACAGCATGATCTACATGAAAGATGAATTTTCGGCCTAGCAAATAATGCCGGAATTTCTTTACAGAATATACCAAACCGAGACATTCTCTTGCAGTCACTGAATAATTCTTTTCAGTAGGAGCAAGCCATCGACTTGCATAATAGACAGGCCGGAACCACTTCCAATGGATATATCTGATGCGTCTACAAAAACATGAAATGGGCATTCCCAATCAGGAGGTTGTAGAATTCGAACCTGCGTTAATAATCCTTTTAGACGATCAAATGCAGTTTGACATTTCGGAGTCCAATCAAACTACCGAGGAGTACTAGTTATTAACCGATTTAGGGGTATTGCCAAATGGGCAAGCCACCGTAAATGTCGACCATGCCACCTAACTTGACCCATGAATCGCATCACTTCTTTCGGCGTAGTAGGCACAGGTGCTTCTAACATGGCTGCAACTTTGTCTGGGTCAACTTGTATGCCCTGTGCAGATACAATATAGCCAAGGAGCTTACCACAAGAAACCGCAAAGACAGATTTGGTGGGGTTCAGGCAGAGTCGGTATTCACGACATTTCTCAAAGCAACACCGTAAATGATACAGGTGTGCTATCATCTTACCGAATAAAGAGAAGTCATCTAGATATACTTGCATAAAAGAAGTGAGATAGGGTGAGAAGATTTCTTGCATACACCACTAAAAGGTGCTAGGAGCATTTCTTAATCCAAACCACATGACTGTACAAGCAAAAACACCCCAATTAGTAATGAAAGCTATTTTCGGTATGTCTTGTTCAGCCATTCTGACCTGGTTATAACCACTGTAACCGTCCAAAAAGGAGTACATCTCGTGTCCGGCCACTCTGTCTAACATTGTGTCAAGAAATGGAAGAGGAAACGGATCAGGCACCGTGGCCGCATTTAGTTTTCGGTAATCGTCACATATTCGGAGCTGCTTATTTTTCTTAGGAACAATAACAATCGAAGATATCCATTCAGCATGTTCTATTGGGACGATGAATCCAACCCTTAGTAACCTATCAAGCTCTGCCTTGATCTGTGCTGCATAGTTAGGGTTCATCCAATAACTGGGTTGTTTAATCGGCTTTGCTTCTGGTTTGAGCACGACCCGATGTTGATAGATGCGAGGGTCCAGACCTTTCATATCATGATAATCCCATGCAAAAACATCAGAATACTCACGCAATAGTCGAATCAAATCTGCTTGAAATGCCTCAGACAATCCTTCCTTTATCTTGACAGGTCGCGGATTTACTTCATCTCCCAAATTATAGGTGATTAACTGATCTTTGGGAACATAGAATTGACGAGGTTTCCCTGGATCGTCAGCTGACTGTAAAAGTTGTTGTAGAGCGGCTTCATCCATAGTAACAGTATCTTCTGTTTCCACTTCTTTGATCACAGGCACCACCGTATAGGCTGTCGGACTCCAGTTGTCTACAATAGATTGCAGATCTACAGTACCTAAGGAAATCAGATCTTCATTATTCTTCAGAAATGCTTCTTCTTCATCGTCAAATAAGCCATCCAACATGTGGACTGGCTCTGCTACATATCGTCTGGCATGTAGTTCACAGGGCTGAATAGCATCCAATTTGACAACATATTTACGGTGGTTGTCCTTAAAAGTAAGTTCTTGTGCTGACCAATCCTGTGTAACCTTAGCCTGTTTCAACCAGGGTCGGCCGAAAAGAAGATTATAATCGAGACTGGACTCCAGTAGTTCTAAGACTACAAAAGTCATTTTGAATGTGGTGCCTTGCAAGGTGATCGGGGTATTCCTTACGAGTCCCAACGGATGAACTCGGGATTGGTCGGCCATTCTGACAAAAAATTGAACAGGCTCGATTTGCGTCCATCCTAACTTTTTACAGAGGGCTACAGTTGCTATGTTTATACCCGAACCACCACCAATCAAGACTTGAGTAATTTTGTGATTCTTGTGTCATACCATAATTAAGGGGACCGCATGATCCACCATAGAGTCAGCTTCCGGTTGGATTGTGGCAGTTACCGGAGTACTGGGAGATCGAGGACTAAGTTGTTGCTGGAATTGCTGCCTAACTCCTGGTACTAAAGCAAGTAGTTGTCCTAAGGGAAGTGTAATTGAGGCCTTAGAGAGGATATTGTTAGTCGGCCGTCGGATTGGGACAAGTGTAACGAAAATCTTTGTAAAACACGCACGAAAGGTTGTTACGCGCGTATTTGTAAATCTTATATAAAGCAATGAAAAGAAGTGCTCAAGAAGAGGGAGGGTGGTTTTCAGATCAATTTTGAGTAGCGCTAGACTGTTCGTCTGGTTGAGTGTCTGAGTGTTGCTGTAGTGTGTCTTGTCTAAGCTCTACGTACTCTATTGTGCTCTGTGTTTACCCTGTGCTCTGCGTATTTGTGTCTACTATCGTCCTGTGCGCCATGGAAGCTTTGGCTAACTACGTCGCTTTTCGTGATGGGCTCCCTACTGACGTAGGAGAGTACCTGCGCATACGTGGGTTGGCAAACTTCGTTGAATTGCCTTGGCATTCAGTGGAGTCCCACCCATTCTTCGCCCAAATCATCTCCGCCATCGCCAACACTTTTGCCACCGATCACCGAACTCCCAACAACTCCTCAATGCATCCTCTTCCCAACCACAACCCCAGCTACCCCTCCCTTCCATTCCAATGCTTTCCGAACTGGCCAATATGGGTCAAGTTCTTATCAATTTATCTCAGCAACTGCCCATCCACATGAAAGCAGCCACAGACAGTATCCGCAACGAGCTACAACATAAAGTTGATATGCTAAAAGCTGACATCAGCCCCCTACAGGAAGAAGTACTAATTGCCAAAGCCGAAAACCAATCCCTGCAAGAGCAATTGAAGGAATTACAGGCAAAACTCACCAAACAGGAAATGCTGATCAATCAGAGAGATGCGGCAGTGGCAGCACTTACCAGGAAAGAAGAGTTACTGCAGATTGCCAATGAAGAAATCAACAAAATGAAACAGGACATACAAGACAAAGAAGACGCCCGAATTGCATTGGGCAATCTACTAGAAGAAACCAGAAAGCAATTACAAGAATTGGTGCAGCAGAGTCAAGAACAGTAGTTGCAGCAGAAAAGAACAGAAGAAGAACTGCAGAGAACCAACAAAAATTTGACAGACGTAAATAATATGCTCAAGCACTACCTAACAAAGGAAGGGCAGACACAAAAGCTCATTGCCAATCTCAAACACGAGAAGGACTCATACATCAGGAGTGTAGATTTTCAAGTTCAGGAGATAGAGAGGCGCGAAAACCATCTGGGAAACATAAAAGAAAGAGTACAGAAGATGGAGCAATAGCTCGAGGAAATGAAGATGTCCCGAGATGCTGCATTGGCCAATGACTTTTATCTGCAAGAAACCTTTCAGCAAACGCAAGCAAAAATTTTGTTAACCGAAGCCATAGCCATAAGTTCTGTTAGAGTAGATGCCCAACTAGTAGAGCCAGAAACTCTCAAACAATTATTAGAAACCCTTAAGAAAAAGATCGCCCGTACATTTACATTAGCCCGAAACATGTACTTAGAAGGAATAGTCGATGAGCAGTAATTTTGTAAAAACTTGCGGGTTCGAGTCCACCATGCGTGCCAGTGTTAGTCGGCCGTCGGATTGGGACAGGTGTAACGGAAATCTTTGTAAAACACGCGCGAAAGGTTGTTACGTGCATATTTGTAAATCTTATATAAAGCAATGAAAAGAAGTGCTCAAGAAGAGGGAGGGCGGTTTTCATATCAATTTTGAGTAGCGCCAGACTGTTCGTCTGGTTGAGTGTCTGAGTGTTGCTGTAGTGTGTCTTGTCTAAGCTCTGCGTACTCTGTTGTACTCTGTGTTGTCATCTGTCAATCTCGGTTACACTGTGAATCTAGTTCCATTCAGTAAGTCGTTGGATCGTTGTCTGAAAGAGTTACTGTGGATCGTTGTGACGAATTGTTCTGTTAAGATGTACGACGTAGTGCTCCTCTCCTTGTTGAACTGCTAAGTACTGATAAGTCTATGTGAATGTAGTAATCTTTCCCTAAGAACGTTGTGTAGAAGTAGCACTATTCTTGATCTGCACTTGTACGGTGAGAATTACCTATAGTTAAGGGGTAATTCCAGTGTGTGTTAGTCTTCAGAACTGTAGGTTGAAACCGTAGGTACCTTTTGTGATCCGGTTGCTTGACTGTGAGCGCTGTCTTGGTGAAGGTTGGACTACTGTACTGTTACAGTAGCATATTAGTCTGAAGTAATTCCGTACCAAGGTACAGATAAGTCTGGTACAGTCTAGTTGTTACTGGTAGCTGAGCTAAGACTGTGATGACACTGTCTAAGGACAGTAGATTCAGATAGAACTGTCAATAGCATTTTATTGTTGCAACTGAATCAGTTATTTTGGGAACTAAGTATAGGGCCTCTGTCTAACAGACCCCTACCACTCCCAAGAACCCACGATTCGTTTGACACATGCTGACAGTTAGAACAACGCATTAATTCAACACTGGCCTTAACATTGGCCGTTTTATCACCAGTTAACAATATCCCATACCTGATCTGCTTGATTTGTATTCTTCATCGATTCTGATGATGATGCGTCTGTTACTGGGGTAGAATCTTGTTCAAGTGTCCCTGCCTGGGATAAGGGAATCTGTGTCACTGGAACTCGATCAGGGAACACCGTAGGCTCTTTGGTGGTCCATTGGCTAGCCTTATTATACATTCTCCGTTGTTCATGGATAAGGTTCAAACACTTCTGCTGCTGGTTGTAACTGCTTACCAGATCTTGTTTGGACCACTGCCGTTTGAGTTTCCACTGGTGAAATATAGACCCTATTGGTCATCGGGTTCTGACGCTCTTTCTTCCTCTGATCATATTCGGCTGCATCTTTACAGAATCTTCGGATGTGACCCAATTCTCTGCAAAAATGACAACGAGGTGGTGGCAAAGAAGTACCTTCCTGTGATGTTCCCGTTTGCCAACGATTTGTATTGAAGTTTGTATTCCTCTGTCCCCGATAATTTCTGTATCCTTGTTGCTGATTATTTCTCATCTGTGGTGGCACGTAGTGAGTGGCTGGCTGCCCCGATTCTTGTATAATAGCATTTACAGTTGCTGGTCCCTGCACTTTGGCGTTATAAGCACAGTTTTCGATGGAATGTCCGGTGGTATTGCAGATAGCACAATACATCTGATTAAGGGCACATGTGGCATTGGTATGCCCTGGATTCTTGCACTTAGTGCAGTACATATGTCTAGCCGGATCCTCTGCAATATTTTTACTGGCTTTCAACCACTCCAGTTCTTCGATAAAGCCTCCAACCTTATGCTCGAGCTGCAAAGCCATTGCAATAACCGCGTCTAGTGTCATAGCTCCCACACAACGGATGATCATAGTCTGTCTGAGTTGCTGAGTCAAGGCATTAATAAACCACTGAGTGATGACATCATCCGACAAGTTGGCATGGGCCGGTGGTAGTTGTCTCAAATGAGTTCTAAACAAGGTGGCATATTCCTGCACTGTTTGGTGTGACTTCTGTCTATTATTCTGCAAGTAATCAAAAATTTCGGCAGGGTTCTTCTTCAATCGGAACCTCTGCAAAAATGCATCCCTTACCGCTTCATAGGTGCCGAAATGGTTGATATCATACTCTGTTAACCACCTGGCTACTTCATTAACTAATGTAGATTGGAATACGATGGCCTTGTACGCCGGATCAAGTGGATGGTTTAGTACTGCATAACTTATTTCAAAGGTACGTACATGAGCATCAGGATCATCACCTGGAAATCCACCAAATTTGGTGTATGTTACCCCTGTTGGAACCGGTCGAGGTGGAAGTGGCTGTTGTTGTTGCTCTTGTTGTTGTTGTTGTTGTTGTTGTTGTCCACTCATGGTGCTAGTGGTGATACTATTACTATCTCCTGAGTTCTAAGGAGGTGTTTCCGGTCCTTCAGAGTCTGTATGATCAGACTACTCACTTTTCGGTTCGAAAATAGCGCTCAACCTTTTACGTATTTCCAATTTGAATAGCCTATCCTCTTCTTTGGTATCAAACGTAGGCAAACTTGCCCCAAACAGTGGTGTCCGGAATGAAGAATCACCAGGAAATATAACACTACCACAGAAAAATTGTAAATTCTCTGCAATTGGGACCGAACTGTCACCGAAATTAGTCGAACTTTCCCCAAACCAGGGTATTCTTTCACCAGCAATGGTCTCTCTGGATAACACACTTCTATCCTCAGAGAGGTTCGAATCTTGACCAGACGGTGTCGGATCAACTGCACAATGTGTTCTTGTAGACTCCAAAGTTACTGTACCTTCTATAGACTATGCCGAAATTACACCAGAATCTACCGGAATTGCAGTATGTTCCACCAAAATGATACCGGAATCACTGCTAACGTGCTTCGTTTCTTCGACGACTGGGCTTAACCGATCTGTGCTTCTGCCTACTGAAGATGTCCCTAATAAATTTGATATTTCCAAGGGCTGTCGGTCTCTCTTGTACTTCGGATACGACTCACCGGACCGAGTAACCGGCATATATCACCTTTGCAACACTTGCGTACTACTCTACCTTACTATCGATTCACAATCTATGGTTACCTTCCCACAATCAATTTGTAACACTCTAGTGCCACTTTCCCACAATCAATTTATAACACTCTGTTGCCACCTTCCCACAGACGGCGCCAATTTTAAATGCACGTTGCCGTCAGAGATGCGTTTAAGCTCTTTTCGGGTTCTTGGGAGTGGAAGGGGTCTGAATAATCAGAGGCCCTATACTTGATTTTCCCAATTAACCACTCACACCACAGTACCTTAATGTTTAAATCTCTGTTAATACGAATTAATCTCCAAACTCTGGTTCGTTCTCTCACCGTATTACTATTTGTACTCAGACTATTTCTAGTTCTTCCACAACCTTACCGATTATGCTCTGGTTGATACGTTCTCAACACACAGCGCCGAAACTATTCATTACCGTAATATAGACTCACAAGTCTTACATACTGAAACGGCGTTAACACAATTGAAGATAATCAAACAAAAGCGAAATAACACAGTACTACTCAGAATTCTCCAACATAACACAACGGAAACTCCACAGAATGTATCGCCCAGACAGAGAGTCTGGCAATTCTTCTGGTTGTTGCCGAAGCGTCCTTTCATTGATTTATAAATGGATACAACTCTACGCAACAACCTTTCGGTTCGTGTGGAATATGAAAAGAAAAATCTTTACAATTGCCAATCCGGTGGCTTACATGTGTATGGTCAAAATTTAGGCTTTACCACATAGCTTCTGGATTGAGGCTATTATGTGTGAAATATGTACTTAACAGGTATCCCACCAAAGCATTGCAATCTATCACTCCATATGAGTCTTGCCATGGTTACAAGCCATTTGTTGCTCATTTGCATGTCTTTGGTTGTCTTGCATATGCATAAATGCCTAAACAACAATGCAAGAATTTGGATGATAAAGCACTAAAATGTAATTTTGTTGGATACAGTTCTAAAAGTAAAGGCTATTTTTTGTATCATCCACATACTAAACGCATTTTAGTTAGTCCTAATGTTGTTTTTGTGGGAAGATGCAATTTAGTCATTACTTTCATATACTAAGGAGAAATCAATTAGCTCCAAATATGTGTACGACACTCTGTTGCCTCTTTTTATAGGTGGACGGTCAAGTGATGGTCAAATGATGCACTTGTTGATGAGAAAGTTGATATAGAGGAGGCAAAAACTATACCTAAATTGCTTATGCAGACTTTTGTTGGTGCAAAGTTCAAGCCTACACATTTGGATAGAAGTTCATGAACAATTGAAACTCCATGGAAACCATTGCTAGGAAGATTTTATCTTTTACCATTTTTAAAAGCTTATTTAACTTGAAAGAATATTTGTAGCTACCTACAAACTCGTGGAGTTTGTTAGATGAAAAATCATGACTTCATGTTGAGAGAATAACTCCTAGATTGAAGGATTACTTTTAGAGAGAGCCAAAAGTTGAATTCAAATTCAAAATTTGAATGTAGCACTTATAAAAAGTAACATGTAAAAGTCACGGGTAGAAGACTCTATTCCCGAGTTCTCCATTGCCATATTGTAAGAGAGTGAGGTCTACATTCTAGCCTACACTACTCACCATCATTAGGCTATGACTGTCCAGCCTATGATCTTGTACAACATTGTTCATTAATACAATAGACCTACATTGCTCATCTATGATCTCTCTGTTATAGTCATTCATAACTATCAAATTGTACTGCTCATATCTTAGTCCTTTTGCGACCATTTTCAATGTTCTATAGCTTGTTGAAATCAGTTCCAAGTTATCTATAGTCTCACAAATTTTGAAGACAATTCATTAAGCCACTTTGGAGAAAATCATGCCAAAGCACTCACTAGTCAAACTCTGCAGAGGTCCTAAAAAATCGGGGGTAATGATTCAATTGCTAAGTTGATTGCTCTGTGTATAGTGCATCATTTTAAGTAATTCCACTTGGAATCATAAGCTTACTAAGCTAGTTAGATACCTCTAAAAGGTTTTTCTAATTCCTACTGTACTGGAAGCATTGAGCATAACAAGCAGCAGGTGTGTGAAGAAAAATAGAAGGTTTTCATTAATCCTTCAATTTGGAAGTAGTCTGTTTTGGTTCAATCATTTCTCACATCATTTCCAAAGTACATAGGCACTTATTTAGTGTCATTGGAAAGCTAAAAGGACCTAAAACGCAACTCTGAAGCATCAAGGAGCTAGCACAAAGCAAGATTTGGTAGTACCTACTCATTTCTTGGAGTGTCCATCCATCTTTCCCAACAGTGGTACCAGAGCAAAGTTACGGTAAAATGGGAGATGGTTTTCCTTCATTCATTGATAACCTGGACAGGAACAACTATCAAGCATGGTCCTTGAGGATGAAGACACTTGTAAGGAGCCTCTATGGATACATCTCAGGAAATGAGGAGATGCCCATATTCAGAAGCAGTCTATTTTGGTTGGATCATTTCTCACATCATTTCCAAAGTACATAGGCACTTATTTAGTGTCATTGGAAATCTAAAAGGGTCTACAACTCAACTCTAAAGCATCAAGGGGCTGGTACAAAGCAAGATTTGGCAGTACCTACTCATTTCTTGGAGTGTCCATCCATCTTTCCCAAGAACTTTAACACATAGCAAATCAGATGCACCTTTATCACATCGTACTTGTTTAGGCTCTCATAGTGCTTCCTTTGCATCACATTGCTATATGATGGCTTCCTCTAGTCTTTGTGATGAGAATGATCATGTTTCTTTTAATGAAGCACAAAATTCAAAAAATTGGATGGCTGCTATGCAATCAAAATATGATGATATTATGAAGAATGGTACCTCATCTTTATGTGATTTTCCTCCCAGCAAAAAGGTCATTGGCACTAAATGGGTGTACAAGTTGAAACATAAACCTGATGGAAAAATTGAGAGGTATAAGACTAGGCTTGTTGCAAAAGGTTATGCTCAAGAGAGAGGCATTGATTTTGATGAGACCTTTGCACCCACTTGCCGAATGACTGCCGTTCATTGCATTTGTGTAGTTGCAAATCATCATGGTTGGAATGTACATAAGTTGGACATTAAAATTGCATTTTTGAATGCTTTGACTTACATGAAGAAGTGTATGTAATTTATCTTCATGATTTTGTGCAGAAAGGGAATCAAAACAAAGTGTGCAGGTTGAAAAAGGCATTATATGGTTTGAAGCAAGCACTATGTGCTTGGTATGAAAATATACATGGCTACTTGATTACACATGGTTTTGAGAATAGTCCAATTGAGAGCACCTCATTTATTAAGCATGCGGATAATGTACTTCTAATAATTGTTGTGTATGTTGATGACATGCTACTCACTCGTCCTATTGAGAGGCATATTTATTACTGAAGTTAATGTTAATTTGCATGACTCTTTTGAGATGTCAGATTTGGGGAATTTGCATCATTATTTGGGCATTCAGTTTATTCAAGTTGATGGGGGAATAACTTGTCTCAAACAAAATATATTGACACATTATTGTAGCATTTTGGCCCTGAAGATCGCAAACCTATTGCAACTCCTATGGAAACAGGTTTACAATTGAGTCTTCATGATGCTAGAGATGCATTTGATGTTGTTCTCTATCAGCAAGTGGTTGGATGCTTGATTTACTTATGCATAACTTGGCTTGATATTCAGTTTGTTGTCTCTCACATGAGCAGGTTTATGCATTGACCACGTGCCAAGCATTGGTAGGAAATTGAGTTAATCTTTTTCTATTTGAGTAGTACCCAACTACTTGGTTGTTTTACCCGAAGGAGGGATCATCACGGCTAGATTTACATGTTTTTTTTGACTCGGACTCGGCTAGTTTCTATGACACTTGTGTGTCCACTAGTGGTTTCTGCTTCATGTTTAGTAGTTCATGCATATCTTGGTTGAGTAAGAAGCAGCCTACTATGGCCACTTCTAGTTGTGAGGCTCAGTATAGGGTAGATTTCATAGCAATTATTGAGTGTGTGTGGCTCATACACCTTTTGGTTGATTTGGGTGTTGTTTAGTCTTCTACCACCTGACAGTCAGAGATCATTGGAAGTTGCAAAGAAACCTATGTTCCATGCTCACACAAAGCACACTAAGGTGCAATATCATTATATCAAGGAGAGATTCTCTACTAGAGATATCAGTTTGGCATATGTGCCCACCCAAGATAACATTGCAGACCTTTTCGCAAAGGCTCTACCTAGGGTGAATTCTGAAGCTTTCCACAAAGCTTTGGGCTTACTTCCTTTTGTGGATTGATCTCTATCCACAAAGCTTGGCACTAACTTATACATGAGTGCCACTTGCTTGTTCACCGCATCACTCCAAGGGGGGGGGGGTTTGTTGATCTATTTTTGTAGTGATGTGTGTGAATACACTTAGGATTGTTGGTTCCCTTTTTTCCCTCTTTACGAGGTTTTTTCCCTGGCTTTTATATACTCCTATAAACCTAATGGGTCACTTATCTTTGTAAATTCACTTGGTAATTCATTCAATGTTGTGTTATGCTCCAAGATTCTTCTTCTTCCTTGTTTGTTTGTGTGCTTGTGGAGACCTCAAACTCTAACAGCCATGCTTGATAGCTATTCTTATCAAGCTTCTCTATTTGTGCATGCTAGTTTCCCATTGTGTAAATACTAAACTCCCTTCTTTTGGATGTTTTTTATAAGAATAAGTATAACATTTACCTTTCTAATTAAGTTTATGCATATTTCTTTGCTTGGATGTTACTTTAGATGCTTCCTTGATATCTCCTTCTACCTTCGTGTAGTGTTCATGATACAACTCCACTCCAATTGCTTCAAAATTCTTTTTGAAGGTATAATTACCTTTTCCAAGATTCAATTCCTTGCTTTGATACCAATGTTTGTGTTTATTAACTTCCAAAATAGGTGAAACCTACTAGGACCTAGTTGACCTTCTTACAAACTTATGTGTAGAAAAGTAGATATGCTTTCAGAGCTTACTGCTCTTTTTTTAACTTGTAATCTTTTGAAACTTTTTTATATTCATTAATAGACATGAAGATCTTTAAAATGAGATATAGAACATTCAAAATGGGTAAATGTACTAGGAAATATGACCTATGCAAATCTAGGTTTAGTGGAGACCTTGAACCAAAGATGAATGTGATAACACATACTACTTGCAAAGACCACTACTCTCAGCACACAACTCCAATGAATATGGAATATTACAAAGTGGTAGTAGGAACAATAAGATTTTCAATGAACTATCAAACATCTGATTTGGATATATAACGAAGGAGATATAAGTTATGCAAGCTCTATCTACAAAACTAAAACCAGATGGAGATGAACATTTGAATCTCTAGAACTTTAAAGAAAATCATGAGTTCTCCTCTCTTATTCTTGCATCAAAAAACTATCCAAAACCCCAATTAAGCTCATGCTACACACTTGGTTGGAGATATCCCATGCTTAAAGTGTTGAAATATGCTAGATATGGTTGGTCTTTGAGAATTAGCCATATCAACCCTCCACTCATACATAATAACAAATATCTTGTGACTCATCCATTTGAGTCATAATGTTCTAGATATCATCTGGTACTCTAGATATCATTTATCATGGTATTTGCATCTTTTGGAACTTGTACCTTAACGTATATATAAAAACAATGTTTTGAACATGTAAGACTTCACAAGAAACTTGGAATGCTTTTGAATCATTCTCCTCTTCAAGCACTAAATCCAAGAAGAATCAACTATGCATTGAGTTCACATATCTCAAGAAGCAATCTAAGAAAAGTTTCATTGACTTTTTCACAAAGATAAAAGATATATCTTATATATTAGGAAGCATTGAAGATGTGATATATGAAGAGAAAATAGTCAGACAAGTCATCAATGGAATCAAAGTAGATGATAAGTGGGAAGCATTCACCATTGCCATGGACTTATACATGGACATGCAAGTTCTAGATTTCAACACACTCATGGGACAACTCTTCATTCATGAAGCCAAGCTTATGGAGAATGGAGATACACAAAAAGTTAATTAATACTATGTCATAAACACTATTAAATGTAGGAGTAAAGATGCTAAAGCAAAAGGGAAGAAGTCTGGTGAAGAAGCAAGTACCTCCCAAAAAGTGATAGCTTACCCGATTTGATCCACAAGGCCTTGGTAGCATTATCTATGCCTACCCTAGATTCTATGATGGACTTGATAGTATACTCATTGGAAGTGATGGGAAGACATCTATTCCCCTCATCACCCTCGATGTACTCTCTTTATTTCTTCCAAGGGTATCTTTCTCATGTGCTCTTTGGATCTAGTCCTACTTGTTTTGCAACAACCTCTAAGTAGTGAGGTTTCAATTTGATCAATTCCTCCACTATTAGTGTGCAGTTGACTCTTCAAAGCTCATCTAGGGTTCCTTGAGAACAGTCAAACTTTTGCTTCTTGAATTTCAATGAAATGGTCTTCTTAAATTTATGAGAATTTTTATATTTTCCTCAATATTATGGAAATGTGTTTAGAATTGCATTCTCACAACGAAACACTTTCTCACTTACATTACCCATGCTTTGCACATCAAAGCTAGTTGGGAGGTTTGGTGTTGTCACCTCCACTTCATCAAAAAGAGGTTTTGTTGACCCCATTTTGTTCCATTTTATTGCACTTTGTCCAAGAGATACTATTTTATCTAGGATGATGGATTCCATGTCATGATCATCTTCCTATTGCAAGGGCAAGTCATCCAAGTGCTTATATTTTTTGCTTCCATTATTTTAGATTCATCTCGCCCCTTGGGGACTCTAGTGAGATTGTTACATCCTATGGTAGATGAGTAGATGGATCTTTAATTGTTGCCTAAATTACTTCTTCCTTTGGGGGATATATGATCTATTCCTTTGGGGGAGGTGTCTCATTAGGACAGCCATCATGGCTCCTTTCTTTTGATTGCACTAAGGGCTCTTTTCATCTAATTGCATCTTGTGACTTTGAGAGATTGCATTTTGTTGCACGTTTTGGATCTTTCTTCTCAACTCACCAAGGCTACTCTAGACTGATACATTTAGTATGAGCTATTGGGTCCTCCACAGCCAAGTTTTCAACATATGGCTTTGGATCTCTAATAATAGGCTTTTTTATTCACATACTACCTTGATGGAACCATATTCTTCTTTCAAGATGTATGTTGACAGTATACGGGAAGAAGCAAGTACGGACACACATGCAGATCTAGCACTAAGGCAACCCTTCATTTTTTTCAAAACCCTTACATCATTTTAAAGTGATTCTCATCACTAAAAACCCCTGTAAATACCATTTTCACCTTTTTGTAGCTCCATTTTGTACAAGCCGAGGAGTCCTTGAGCTTGAGGAGCCTTAGAAGTAGTTGCCTGCCAATTTTCATATTTTTTAGATCTCGTTTGAGCCCTCAAATAAGCCCTGGAACCTAATTTTTAACTAGGCCGGACACTAGGTCTGGACAGGGCCAAAGCTAGTCAAAAACTATAAATAGAGCTAGAGAGCTCATTTTTGAGGCTAGCTTCTTGTAGTTTTGAGCTTGTATGAGAACTTTGTTGCAATAGAAGTGATTCCATTGTCTTACTCTCTTTGTTCTTGCCGTGTGTGCGCGTGTGTGTGTATGTGTGTGCATGTTAGTGTGCTTCTCACTCACACATTTGTGCCTTCACTTGCTCGAGGTCTTCATACCATCCTCATGTCTTCCCGGATTGACATTAAAGGAGGTGCTACTCATCACTGAGCTACACCAAATTTTGGCGCCGTTGCCGGGGATTCGAGCTTTGAGGACGAGCGTGTGATGGTAAGACGTAGAGAGGACGCGTTGGAATGGTAAGTAGTCGGTAAATTTCTCATTTTTCTCTATCTCCATCTCCATCTCCACCTCCATCTTCATCACCACCTCCACCTCCTTCTCCACTACATATTCCCTCTTCCTTGTCATTCCCCTCATTTGTTGTGTGCGAGTTTGAGAGAGAGCGAGTGTGTGTGCTTGTTTTTGTGTGTTTTTGCATGTTTCTTGCAGGCTTCAGCTTCATCATCATCTCCAGCAAGCTCAGCAGGTACGGATTTCCTCTGCACAGGTCCCGAGGCGTCAAGCTCGAGCTATCGCGACACCTCGAAAACTTCACCCAATCACAATTCTGAGTGCACCACGACACTGCGCAGGCTGAGAGCTCCTAGGATCACTAGACAGAACTGAAAAATTCACCATATCCCGAGCTATCGCGACACCTCGAGGTATCGCGACACTCACGACCTATCGCGACACCTCACGAGCTATCGCAACACTTGGGAGTATCGCGACACCTCACGACCTATCGCGACACCTCACGAGCTATCGCGACACCTCACGAGCTATCGTGACACCTCACGACCTATCGCGACACTTGGGAGTATCGCGACACCTCACGAGCTATCGCGACACTTCACGACCTATCGCGACACTTGGGAGTATCGCGACACCTCACGACCTATCGCGACACTTGGGAGTATCACGACACCTCACGACCTATCACGACACCTCTCGAGCTATCGTGACACTTCACGACCTATCGCGACACCTCACAACCTATCGCGACACTTGGGAGTATCGCGAAACCTCACGAGCTATCGCGACACTTCACGACCTATCGCGACACCTCACGACCTATCGCGACACTTGGGAGCTATCGCGACACTTCGACCCGACCTATCGCGATACATGGGCTTAACGCATGAAAATTTAGAGTAAATTAATTGACTGAATTGAGGTATCTTTGGGTTTAATCTTGGACACATTGGGAGGATATGAGAGCCTTAGGAGTGGGCAAAAGACCTAGAAACCAGGGAGGAATTTCCTGAACCTTGAGAGCCTATTTGGACCCCTAAGTGCCTGAATGGTCATAACTTCACCATACGAACTCCGATTGATGAGATTTTGGTCCTTAGGTGAGACTAGGTGGTCCTAAGATTGAGGGGGTACAGTGAGTTACTCCAGGGGGGACTGAAAATATTGATGTGTGTCTTTCAATTACTTGTGGTAATAGAGCTATACTGACTTGTGAGCTTTTGCAGGAACATTGTGTGCACTCAAGGCAATCCAAAGCAAGCTAGCAAGGGTGAGTACCAAGCTTGGGAGAAGGCTTCCTGGGCTTGTGTAGCAGTCTGGTCAACCAGCTAATTGAGGTTGGAAGATCTCTCAACCCTCCTTTGTCAATTACTAGCCTAGGCTAAGTACGACTTAGGTGTGGTAATTAATTAGGGCAACGTTAGGCACGAATCAAGTCCAAGAGAATTAATTAACTAAGTGCAAGAATTAAGTAGGTCTTAAGTGCGAAAACCCTAAGGGACAAAAGGTAAACTGGAGTCGATCACTTATCAAGTGCGAAATTCACTTAAGTACTCCTGACGACGCAATTTCAGACAAGATCATAAACATAATATTCAACTCAAAAGAACAAAGTGATTGGTGCAAATTAACCTGCAACGAGAGTGTGCTTGGGTCCAAGGGGGTAGATAAATCAGGCATATGAACCTTAGATTAGGCAGACACTTAGGCCGAGACAGACAAAGCCTCAGATCTTCTGAAGCTAGTGTCAATCACACTGCTAGGTCTTGGGCCCAGCAGTTGAGTGATTACCCATACACTCCCAGATCAGAAACAAGTGATTCTGAGATGTCCTATAACATGGAGAGACCAGTAGGTAGTTCAGGGTTGGCTTATCTAGAAAAGCCAGAAGGACCTTACAAGACTCAACTGGAATACATCAGGACTAATCGTCTAGGTGCTCGCATCTATGAAGATGGCCTGAGAAGATCGGTGGTCCAGATTAAGAACCCCGATCAACCCCATGGATTAGACCACCCAGTAGTCAAGTTTGAGAATGGAGCATACCTAGATAAAGAGGGGACTATATATGTAGTCACCACTCTTCCTGATAGAACTGATGAGTTTGGAAATGTGATTGCGGAGACCGACATGGGTGATATAGAGCAAGGGAACTTAGAGAGAGAGCCAAGAACCCCCCGTGGTAAATCTGTCTTGACCAGAATCATGACTCCAGAGTGGATTCCACAGGATAATAAAAGCGTAGATCTGATTTTAAACCGAGAAACCGATGAGGCTTTTTGGAGATATAAATCTGCTCAACCTCAGGAAGTGAGTGCCCTCACAATCTATGAGTTTAAAGACCCTGATAGCCCAAGCCAAGTAACCTACCTAGACAATGCATCAGAGAGAATCTTTATGGTCACTGAGCATGGCAGACATGCCTACACATGGAAGGGTGAATTTGTTTTTCCCCAACCAAGGTCTAATGTGTCCTTTGGTCACCAAGGAGCTGGGACCTCCCAAGCTCATGGAGCTCAAAGAGATAGAAGTAGAGACAAACCGGAGGTAAGTTTTGCCAACTCCCTGGGAAGAGAAAGAACGGGAACGGAAAGGAATAGAGTGGAACCTGAGGGACATAGAACCCCATGGAATCAAAGGAATGATGATGATTTCCCTTTGCCAAGACCGAGAGAACACACTAGGACCCTGCGACCAACTCAACTGGTGAAGTCCATGAAGAATTACTTCGATGGCACTGGAGACCCTTATGACCATGTGGCAGAATTTCGGCAAGTCTTGAAAGCGGAACAGGTAGAGGACCTATTCACACAATATAATGCTTTTGGTCTAACCCTTAGGAACACGGCCCTTACGTGGTTTCAACCACTAAACGAGAGGCATTTCAGAAACATAGACCAGCTCTTAGAGGCATTTATCATTGAGTTTTCTAAGAGTGGAATCAGGCACAACACTTCCTCACTAATTCATAGCTTCAAACAAACACCTCAAGAGACGGTCAGACTAGCTGGAAGAAGATTTAGGCAGTACCTGGAGAGATGCCCGATGCCGGAGTTACCCACACCATCCAAACAAGTGGCCTTGTTCTTAGATGGATTGTTGAGCACCAAGCTCAGGTCATATGTGTATCTGAAGGACCCCAGAACGATAGAAGAGTGCGTGCGCATGTGCATAGACATTGAGGACAATCTAGGTGAGGAATTAGAACTATCAAAAATCTATAAGGATTCTGATAGCTCTAGTAGCCTCACATCTGGTCAATCCACATCCATTGAGGAACTTGCAGAGAAGGTAGCTCAAAAACTAGGTGTCTCTAGCAAACAAATTCCGAGATTTGCCCCAGTTAAGCGGTGTTACACTTGTGGCGGTGACCATATGGCAAATGTATGTCCCATTATGGCCCAACCCCAAGCGAATCCTAGTAGCCAGTACTGCACCATAGAGCGCAGGTACACCAACCACACTGCACAAGACTGCCCATATAACAAACAAACTGTTAGGCAAAATTACCCTCAGCCATATCCACAACAGGGTAGATACCAGAATCAGTACCCACCACAACAATACAACAGACCATAGCAAACTTATTAGCCACCTTATCAAGGGCAGCAGAGACCTCAACCAGTCCTAGTGCAGCAACCCCCTGCTCCAACCAATGTGATCCCAGTGAAATATGCATCTGCTGAAGAAAATCCAAACAGAGCCATAGTCCCAGTCACCCCATTGCTATCAGACAGTGATCCAAGTGACCATAGTTTTGACTCCACACATATTGATAGCCCACAGGCTTACTACATGCAGTCACCCGAGCATAACGAGTCATACTATTATGAGGACCCAAGTGAAAATAGTGGGGAGCCTGAGTATGCCAATGTCATGTACACAAACCCCAACTGTAGACCTCAACCTAGGCATGTACGACCCCCATTTCCTAGAGGACCATGCTTCAGATGTCAGGGAGATCACCTTATACGTGATTGTGCACTGCCTGCCCCTACACAACCTCAACCAGTAACAATTCAGGGTTTCTGTCAAGACTACGGGAAAGAGCATCTCCTACGAGATTGCCCAAAGAACCCTAATAACATGCCTAAAATCACTCCTATCAATGTTGTTGGGTTAGTTGTAGACTCCACAGGGAGTGTGACTTCCACTGCACCTGTGCAAGTGATCACAAGAGCTCAAGCACTACAACAAAACCAAGGTGTTGGTCAGGAAAAGAGCCCCGAGGTGAGTGAAACAGAGAGCATAAACAAAAAGAGGACTAGAGCCTGGAAGGATAGTCGTGAAAGAATGAAAAGGCAATGGGCAAAAAAGATGAGCGAACTTGAAGAAAGCTTGAGAGAAACCAAAGCAAAGATAAGTGAACTCGCATCTCAAAACCACTCTCACACCACCCCTCCACCGCCTCTCCCTTTACCCGCCAATCCACCTTCTTCCATTCCCCAACCTTTCAATACACCACCCTTAACCCACCCACCACCCAGAGTAGGATCCGTCCTAGCCGATCCCACTCCCGAGGACCTAAACATGATGCTTAGAGCATATCAGGCCAGAATCCAAGAAGGGCCAAACGTAACTGATCATGAAAAGTGTTACCCTAGAGCAGAACTAGAGCTAGAACGAACCAAAATTTGTGCTAAGATGGTGGAATTGGCTCAGACTATGTTTGAAGCTAGTCGCCTCTTTAACATCTCTAGTTCAGCTAAGACGCAGTTACACTTTGATGGACTACTAGAACTAATAGAGAGGCTAATTGCACAATCAGAAAAGGAACCCGCCTCTCAAAATAAGGGCAAGGCAAGTGAGAACGTGAGCCTACCTCCCCAAGAAGCCTACGTGCCTAACTCTACGGAGCCAGACACATCATCTTCTATGAATCGTTTCACACCAGAATTCCTACGAGAGATTCAAGAAGACAAATGGGCTAAAGAAAGTGAAGTCCCTCCTCCCATTGAACTTGTGGATGATGCACACGAGCAATTCCCACAGGACATCCCATCCATTTATGAGGAGCATGAAAGCATCCACTCTCAAGAGAGATTAGACTTTGAGTCTAATTCTCTACAAGAATTACCACATTTCACAGGCCCATGGGAAACCAAGTCTACTTGTCTGAGAGTCACAGTCATGATAAGAAATGAAGTTTCTATCATACCTAGGAATACAGAGGTAGTAAAGAACACTAAAGTGCAGTGCAATCTCACTTTAGAAGAGCTACTCAAAGTTAAGCCAGAAGTGTGGAAACATGTAGCCAAACAAGTGCCAGACATAGCAAAATCGCGCTCCCAAGTAGGATCTCATAGAACAGTGCCTGAAATACCATTGGATAAGATAGGAGACATGAGTGAAGGAGAAGAAGGAAATACCTATCTCCTAGTTACTCATCAGGGTTACACAACCAAGGCGATTTTGGACTCAGGTGCAGGAGTTGCAATTGCTACAACTTCCCTATGGAAGCGATGGGGCAAGCCAGCACTCCGACCAACGAGAATGAAATTGCAGATGGCTGATGGTCATATTGAAAGGCCCTTAGGATTGCTAGAAGGAATAACTCTCACTACATGTGGGGTTGAGTTTGAGCATACTTTTGCTATATGCGACTTTAGCAAAAACCAAGCCTACGAGATGATTTTGGGAAGGCCATTTATGCGGCAATTGCAAGTAATCCAGGATTGGGGAACCAATTCCTTGTATTTGCAAAATCTAGGTGTTACAACCAAAGTCAATCTTAAGGATTACTTTCATAGAGACGTACCGCCTATTCAATGGAATCCCATCCATAGAGCCAAAGATGAGACTGAGTCTGTGCATTCCATAGAATCCGGATCCTCGTGGATGCATGAAGACACCCACTTATGGATGTGTAAGGTAGTAGTAGAAGAAGAGAAGAGAGAGAAAGCCAGAGAGGTAGGTGCAAAAGAAAACCATAGATCAATTCAAGGCCAAGCCTATGCACCTGTAGTCTTTCCTGATGAGGAATTTGAACCCATGGCTGGGCAGAAATCCTAGCAACAATGGATGTAGCCATCAATGAAGAGCAGTGGACACCTCATTGTGATGAGGATGGCTATGACATTTCAGTCTTTTCAATAGAGCCAATCATGGGAGATGCAGTTTTAGAAGAATGCGAACCTATCCTTGATGCATTTGAGGATGCGAGTGACTCCGATCTAGAGTCAATCATCATGGACCCACCTTTTGCATCAGATGAAGAATACTTCTATGAAGTAGAATTTCAACCCCAGAGGCACGGAGAGCTTACAAATGAGGTGAGGTTAGCCACACAAGTAGCTACTAAAAGCGGAGGAAAGAAAAGAAAGAAGAAGGAAGTCACTCTGGAGGCAGAAGAATCCTTGTTTGAGGTCCCTGAAAACTTTAAAAAATATGAGATAGACGATAGGAGGGTCATGATAAGAATGCCTAAACGTGAGGCACAAGCAGGAGAAGCCTATGATAGCAAGGAAACTACCAAGAAAATAGTTGTCGCCATCGAGGAAGGAGAAGAAAGATGCACATACATAGGTCATGACCTTACAGAAGAGGAGAGTTAATAGCCTTGCTAAGAGAATACAGAGATGTGTTCGCTTGGAGTTACAAGGATTTGAAGGGTGTTGATCCAGACATATGCTCACACACTATCCCCATGACCTCAGATGCCAAACCCTCTAAGCAAAAGCCATATACATACAATGATAATTACGCTGCCAAGATCAAAGAGGAGATAGATAGACTAGTTGAAGCTGGATTTATCTATGAAATTGAGCACACTGAGTGGGTATCCCCCATTGTAGTGGTGCCCAAGAAAAACGGAAAGCTGCATGTGTGCATTAACTTGAAGAAGGTTAATGCAGCCACAATCCGAGATAACTATCCGCTTCCTATCACAAAGCATCTCTTAGAAAGAGTAGCAGGCAAAGAAGTGTACAACTTCCTTGATGGATTTTCGGGCTACAATCAAGTAGCCATAGCTCCAGAAGATCAGCATAAGACGGCATTTGCCACTGAATGGGGCATTTTTGCCTTTAGAGTAATGCCATTTGGGCTTAGCAATGCACCAGCTACCTTCCAAAGGCTGATGTGCCATGTGTTTAAAGAGTTCCTGAGGAAGAACTTAGAAGTCTATGTTGATGATCTTTGTGCTCATTCCAACATTAGGCAAACCCATATTCCCCAACTCAGACAAATCTTTGACAAATGTAGAGAATATCAAGTCTGCCTGAACCCAGAAAAGTGCATCTTTATGGTCAGGCAAGGCAAGATTCTAGGACACATAGTGTCAAAGAATGGCATATCCACTGATGAAGAGAAAGTGAGAGCCATAGCAGAGCTACCTAGGCCAAGGAATGTCAAGGAAGTACAAGCTTTCATGGGGCATTGTGGTTACTACCGCCGGTTCATTCACATGTATGCTGTCATTGCAAAGCCCATGTACGGACTTCTGACTAACTTTGAGTGGACTGATGAATATGAGAATTCCTTCCAGGAGCTTAAACGAAGATTATGTTCAGCACCAATCTTGACCACACCAGATTGGAACAAGCCATTCCATGTTCATGTGGATGCATCCAATCACGCTATTGGATGTGTACTCGCACAACCTACTGGTGAAGGTAATATGGATCTCCCAATTGCCTATACCAGTAGACAATTGAATGCAGCTGAACGAAATTACACCACTACTGAGAGAGAAGGCTTAGGCATGGTATATGCAGGTAAGAAATTTAGACACTATTTGCTTGCAAACAAGTTTAAATTTTTTACTGACCAAGCCTTTGAAACTTTAAAAACTTGTTTGGTAACAGCCCCAATTCTGAAAACACCTCAATGGGACAAACACCTCAATTCTGAAAACACCTCAATGTAGATGCTTCCAATTATGCTTTGGGATGTGTGTTAGCACAACCAATAGAAGGAAGCAAGTTAGATTTTCCAATGGCCTATGCTAGTAGACAATTGAATCTAGCAGAGAAAAATTACACAACCACTGAAAGAGAGGGATTGCGCATGGTATTTGCTGTAAAAAAATACAGACATTACCTTTTAGCCAACAAGTTTAAGTTCTTTGTAGACCATCAAGCTTTGTTATATTTGGTAAATAAACCTTGTCATACTGGGAGAATAGTCAGATGGTTTTTATTGCTAATGGAATTTGAGTTTGAAGTAGTGGTCAGACAAGGGAAAACACACTTGAGAGCAGATCATTTATCTCGAATCCAGTCTGAAGAACCCAGTTCACCTTTAGATGACAATCTGCCAGACACTTATCTGTTTAAGGTAGAAAGTGTTCCTGAGTGGGCCATGACTCTAGTACCATTATTAACCATGGGACCTTGTAGAACAATTGGGAATAATGCACACCTAGTTTTGCAAAGCAGGAACTTCATGTTACTAGCTGGGCATTTATACCACCTCAACCACACTGGCATATTAGAATATTGCACTCCTGAGGAGGAGCAACAAGAATACCTGAGGAGAGCTCATCATTGGAACCCTTGCACTCATGCTTCTAGGGTAGTCACCCTAAGTAATCTCAATAGGATGGGGGTACATTGGCCTAATAAAATTCGAGATGTATCAAAATACATTGCCAATTGCAAGAAGTGCCAAGCATTACAAGACTCAGAATTCATAACTCTATACTGCTTCCAGAAAAATCCAGATTGGAGTGAAAATATCATTGAAGAATTGAGAAGGAAGAAGAAAGGAAAACAAGTGATAGCTGGTACAGATTCAAAAAACTTACAAGTAATCTTTGAGGAATATCAATTGATAGGGGAACAGTTGTATAAGAGAGGAATGGATGAATACCTAAGAATTTATGTTCTTGAGAATAAATATCTGGAAATGTTGGAAATGGCACACTCTGGAGTGGTAGGAGGACACTTCTCAAGTGACAGAACTGCCAAACTCATTTTATATTCTGGCTTTTGGTGGCCAACGCTATTTCTTGATGCAAGAACTTATGTAAAAAAATGTGATATCTGTCAAAGGGTAAGTCAACCAAACAGAAGAAATGACATGCCATTGGTTCCATTAATTTCAGCCAGAGCCTTTAGTAAATGGGGATTGGATTTCATTGGACCTATACATCCTCCAGCAAAACAATCCCATGCTGAATACATCATAGTGGCTACAGACTACCTGACAAAGTGGGCTGAGGCCAAAGCCACAAAGAGAAATGATGCTAATACTACTGCCAGATTCCTATATGAAAACATTATCACCAGATTTGGACTTCCAATTGAACTAGTAAGTGATATGGGGACCCATTTTATAAAAGATCATAGAAAACATCACTGAATATTTCTTGATCAGTCATAGAAAATCAGCCCCATATCACCCACAAGCCAATGGGCTAGCAGAAAGTACTAATAAAGTACTTTGTACTGTACTATCAAAATTAGTAAACACAAACAGAAATGATTGGGATCTACAACTTAATCATGTCCTATGGGCTTATAGAGTGGCTTACAAAACTGAAATAGGGAACACACCATTCAATCTAGTATATGGACAAAATGCAGTTTTACCTATGGAAATCCTTATTCCAACATTAAAAGTAGGAAGTCACTATAATTGGACTGTACATGAACTATCAGAAAGAGTGATAGAATTGGAAAAGTTGGGAACATCTAGACTCCAGGCCATTATGAGTTTATATGTGGACAAGAAAAGGCAAAAAGCTTATCATGATGTTCACGTAAAAGAGAAAGATCTACAGGTAGGAGATCTAGTGCTGGCTTACACAGTCAGAGAACATCAGAAAAAGTTCCAGAAAAAAGGACATGGACCATATATTATACATCAAATAAGCAACAGTGGAGCCATTCAACTAGCTAACATGGATGGAGAAATCATGCCAAACTTTATAAGTGGGTGTAGAGTTAAGAGGTATGATTGTCCATGAACTGTTGATGAATGGAGAAGGTTGCAACAAGCCCAAAACAGGAAAAGAGAAGAGGAAGACATTAGAAAAGAAGCTCAACAGGAAGCTATGGAAAGGATAAGAAAAATCAATGAGCTTAGGGAAGTCTGTCTATGTGAATCCCCTCTCAAACCAAAGGAACATGTCCCTGTGATGATAATGAATATTCAAAATGAAAACATTAGGGTTTTGATAGATTCTGGAGCACAAGTAAATCTGATTAGTTCGGCCCTGGTAAGTAAATTCAACATAAAAGGGAAAGAAAGTAGAACCCTAATCAAAACTTTGGAAGGTCAAGTAGTACAGAGCATGTCTTCACTGACTATTGAAGTAAAGTTTAATAAAGAATATATGACAATAGACTGTGAAGAATGGCCAGATAATTTGATGACTGAGAAAGTGATTTTAGGTCAACCATGGCTTCAACAAGGTAAAGTGATCTTGGATTTTGAAAAAATGAAGCTTAAATTGAACATAAATGACAAAAGGTTTTTAATATTTCTATTGAGTAATGAAAAACAGGAAATTCAATCTGATGTGCATGATATACACTTGGAAGGATTCACTTTTGCACTTGAGGATACACAGACATTACCAATACAAATGTTAAATAATCAAGCTTCATATGATCCAAATCAGTAAAGGATTGGAGGAACAAAGAAGGGTGGTGAGATAAGAAGAAGATGGCAATCATGGAAGGGTTCAAAGAATCAAAGCATCAGAGCAAAAAGCACATGGAATCAAAGTCTACAGCAGGTCTACTCATTAAAACAAGAATCAAGGACAAAATGGATATGGAGACCAAAAGCTCCTACAAAATACTTATCCAAAGGGAATGATTGGTTGCTGGGAACCAGACCAATTGGAGTCAGGAAGTACTGGGTTAAAAAATCAGAATTGTTCCAGTGGAAGAAAGATCATCTGGATTTGAACTATATCTAGAAAATCATAGAAATTATGAAAAAATACATATTAGACCTGATTTTCTTTTCTAAAAAGAGAATTAGGAGGGGAAGAAAAGAAAGAAAAAATTATTATGAAAAAAAATGAAAATGAAAAAAGAAAAGAAATGGAAAAAAGTATTTGAAAAAAAAAAACACTGCTGAAAAAAAGAAAGAAAAAAAAAATCTGTTGAAAAAAAGAGAATGAGAAATTGTGAAAAATTGTTTACTTTCTGTTGTTTTTTTTTACAAAAATCATATGTCACAAAGCAAGATCTAGGGAGAAGAATAGTAGAGATCTATTTATTTTTTATGTTTTTATTTCTTGTTAGTTAGTTCTTTAGTTAATTTTTTGTTAATTTTTTGTTTTCTATCATTTGATACATGATTTATCCTTCCAAAAGAATGATTAGGAAAAGGGACTGCACTAGAAATCTTGCTACACTTGTGATGATCACTTGGTGAGTCTTCACGGTGGGGGTAGGAGGATACAAGTATACAATGTTGTGTCAAGAATTCTACAGGTTCCAAAGAGTGGCAGTCAACATGAAAAGATGGAAGGCAGTAGGGCTGCACAGAATATTGGAGGAGCCTATCTTTTTCATTGACTTTGAGAGAGTCTCACAGATAATGAACAGTTTGACAGAAATAGGAAGAGGGAATGATGCCTATTTCAGATGCAAAGTAAAAAACAAGGATAATCAGGAAGTAGGTGTCACTATCAAGGCAGAACACATCAGAGCAGCACTGCAATTCTACACAATGGGAACCAAACTTGACCCAAGTTTTGTCAAAAAGAATAAGGAGACTTACACAAGATATGCAAAATTCACTGATTTCAAAGGAAGGGAGAATGAGGAATATGCTGTAAGGATGTTCTTACAGTACTTTTGTTTTCCAAAATTACCAAGATATACAATGCCTCATAAGTCAGTCACATTATTGATGTTCAATAACAAAGATAGAACCAAACCTTTCGGAGTTATGGATGTCTCACCATACATCCATGAACAACTGAAAGAAGCAGCAAAGCACTGGAGCAGAAGAAGTTCATGAATGGAGCTCAGTTCTTAACAAGAATCATTTATCATGTTCTTGGGATGGAAGATCAACTGAAATTGGCTCCAGAGGCTCAGTATTTCAGGAATCTTATGGCTGGAATCAAGAGCCCTCCAAGGAAAATGACTGAAAGAGAAACAGAAGGACAAACCCGTATGAGGGGAACAAGTATGAAAAGGAAAATGATATCTGAAGAAGTAATTTCTGTGAAGAAAAGAAGGTTGGACCCAAGGAAGGTGGAACTAGAAATGGAGGAAGCCACAAAAGAGGAACATGAGGAGGCACAGAAACAGGTTCAAGCCTCTAGTGAACCACATCCACCCCAAACAAGCAAAGAGCAACTATACACCTATCTAACCCAAGGGAATAACAAGAGAGCTATGTATGAAGCACAATACCAGAAAATGCTGGAAGACTACTCATGCAAAGCTACAGACGGGATTCAGGAGGAGGTGGAGCACTATGAAGCTCTTCATGATCAAATGATGATAGCTGAAACTGAGGAGGTGTTTGTTAGAAAAGAGGTTGAATTGCTAGCCTATTTTAAGGAATTACAAGGACCTCTAGAGACCAGAACCACTGTGGTGGTAAAAAAGAAGGTTCCAAAGAAGCCAGTACAAAAAAAGAAATTGACCAAGAAGGGAAAGGGTAAATCCATAGCTGAAGCTGTTATCACCAAGGAGAGGGAGGAAGTAGTCATGGAAGAAACACAGAAGCCATCCTTTGTGGAAGAAGTATCAAGACCCACAGAACCAGAAAAAGGAGGACCTTCGCACTTCTCATCTGATTCTGATAGTGATATTGAGAGCTTTTTGTTAAAAAGTCTAAATTTGTCATTACCAAATACTCCCAATGTCATTATACAGACCTCTGAGAAACAAAAGACACCTGAGGCATTAAAGAAGAAGTCTCAGGAGAAACCACTTCAGGAGTAGGAAGAAAAACAGCTTAGTCTGGAGGATGAAAGAAGAATAATGAAGGGAAAGGCAGTAATGATAGAACAAGCAAGTGAAATAAGGGAAGAAGTTAGTTGTGGAATAGTGCATAGTGGGATGAAATCTATATGGACAAAACCTTCATAGCCCTACTTTAAACTGGATGAGAGTATAGAAGAAATAGCTAAGAAGGCACAGGTGTATAGCTCAGTCATAGAACAAAAAGGCACAGAACAAGATCCACTACAAGAGGCAGAGGAAGTATGTGAGAAAGGTAATGTTCAAAAGGTTACAGGGAAAGTAGTGGAAAAAGAGATCATTCAGAGTATAAAGGATGTGCTGCATGATTTGAAGAATAATGAGGAATTCACATCCAATGAGGATCAAGAACAAGAGGTAGCAATGGACCTTATGGACATTGATGAACAGGAAGAAGGATACAAAGAGGAGAGAAGTAATGATCAGGTGAAAGATTTCCAAATAGCTGAATCAGTTCCAGCCCAAGGAAAGGAAAGACAGGAAGAACAAGCAGGTGAATGTCAAGGAAATTTTGGTGAAGAAACTGAATACAATTTGTTCCAGGAAACTCTAAGCCAAGAAAAGGAGATGCAAACAAAGGAAAGATATTTTTCTGAAGAAACTCAACAGGTGTTGGAGAAAGAAAAGGTACAAGAAATAAAGCTGATCTCAGATGTTTTGGAGCGA
The DNA here is from genome assembly GCA_020310875.1 of Ceratopteris richardii. Taxonomy (NCBI): domain Eukaryota; kingdom Viridiplantae; phylum Streptophyta; class Polypodiopsida; order Polypodiales; family Pteridaceae; genus Ceratopteris; species Ceratopteris richardii. Next base: position 188,544,203 of record CM035407.1, read on the forward strand.
AAGAGTTCATGTGTTCAAGAAGACATGGCAGATTTAGAAACATTGAACACTCATCCAAGCCATGAAGAAAATGAGGCCAAAATTATAGAATATGAAGGAGAAGAGGAAGAGGAGAGTGAATGCAAAGAGGACAAACAGCTAGAAACCAAACAAATAGCAATGGAAGGAGGACTGGAAAGAATACCAAAGAGTATTAGATCAGCATGTCAACTCATTATGAATAATATTGAACAGTTCAGACCCTCAAGCCGAAATATGATCATTTCAGGGATGGTAGCCGAGTCAGAATTTGAAAAAGGCAGTATGGTTATTAAAGAGCATAAAAGGGAAAAGGAGCATATGGCAGAGCAACTAAGGAAGGTGCAAGAGAAGAATGAGGAGTTTTCCAATAAAATAATTGCTTTGGAAGAGCTGGAAGTACAGAAACAAAACAAGATTCAATACTTGGAAGAGAAGAGTATGCAACTAACATGGCAGAACGATAAATTGGAAAAAGAATTGAGAAAGATTGAGGGGAGATATAGAACTCTGCAAACTTCCTATCAAATTTTGACTAAAGCTAATGAAGAAATCAATAAGCTACTATTGGAGGAAGGACAATTGAAGGAGGAAAGTTAGACAGCCCAGTTGACAGAGGAGGAAAAAGAAGGATTACATAAAGAGATTCAGAGATTACAAGGAGAATTGAAAAAAGCCAAAGAATTAGAAAAGCAGGCTAGTACACATGCTGGTACGTCTATGAGAGGGTATAATAAGCTATACTTGGATATGGAAAAGGAAAGAGGTGAGTGGCAGACAAAGAGAGAAAAGGAACGGAATGAGTGGAAAAAAGAAAGGGAATTATGGGCACAACAGAATGGGAGTCTGATGTTGACTATAGAAGAATTGCAGAAGAAATTGAATAAGCCACAAATCCAGGAAGAGACATATGTGGAAACCACACATGCAGAAGAATATGGGGTAGACAATATTGAGGGAATACAACATGACAATGAACCAGCAGACAAAAGATCAGAAGAAGAATATTCAGAGGATTTTGTGAAGAAATTGCTGACAAGTAGAGATTCTAGAATGGAGTTCATCAGAAAGATGCATGATGAGTACGAAGAGCAAATTGTCACATTCACATTGAATAAGGGAATCAATCCAGATCAGCATCACTGGGTAGCAGATGGATTGGGGATACCATTTTGTATGATTTTGGAGAGTATAAAGAACTACCAGATGGCCAGAGTTGGGCTACCTCCAAACAAATACTTTGAGTATGAAGAGGACATCAATGTCACTAAAGAACTATTTGAGAGAGCCAACCCTAAGTGGAGAAATAAATGGTTGGATGCCAACAAAGAATGTAGGAAAATCTGGAAAGAGGCACCTCTTCAGTTAAAGATCAATCCAGCCTATTGTCCAGTGGCACGAAGAAGAGAATGGACAACTTTTTGGGATAGAAGAAGAGAAGGTCAAATTCCACCAAAGTGGTTGAATTTCCCAAAAGTAGCAGGTCCAAAGGCAGGCACATGGCCTACCAAGAGTTACATGGTGAATACTGCCGAGTCAGTAATAACTACATACAAGGATGTCAATGGCCCTGCTTGCATACTACTTGTAAGAATAATGAGATTAATTTTGGCTTGTATAGAAACTTATACTGACACGGATATTAGAACCTTGAATTATATCGGCTTTAATTCTCCAACAGACGCCTTATTATTTGATTTGAGCGAAACACCTGACAGAATCTGCTTAATGGCCTATTACAGCAGAATTATATTTTTGGGTAGTCATTACTTACAGATTTTTGAATATGCCTTTGATTATGGGTTTTTCGAGAGGGAGTCAGAGATTTTTGGAAACCTATCAGTTGTTACAAAATCCAGACTTACTGCATATGAAGCCGCTTATACAGAATACTTGAAAAAGGATGTCATAGATAAACCCGAAGCTGCAGTACAGTGGAGAAAAGCGTTATTCGAGATGGTCAACAATCTAAATATAACAGAAAGAAAAAGTCATGATTTGCTGTCACAAGTATATCAAAGAAAGAAGAAATGAAGAAAAGTGATCAGTACAGAGGAGCAGGAAGATCTTTCGTCAGGAGCCGAAAGGCTTAGGAGGGGAAGGATGTTGGAAGCTGCATTTTTGGAAACCTTTTTGAAGGAAAATAATTGTAAAATGATAGAAATTTGTAGAAATATTTATGCAAATTGTTGTAAAAATAAGGAAGAGACTTCCTTATGTAGGATAGAATCTTATGTATTTTTTCTACAATTTTTGGAAACTCCTAGATAGCATATTTTTAGAATAATAGAGGAAAGGAACAAAATCCAAGTGTGAAAAGGGACACTTGAAAATGTATATAAGCTAATTTCCTCTATTATGAGGGGGTTGGTTAATCATTTGTGTACTTGCTATCCAAGTGAATAGAGAAGGAGTTTCTGCTGAAAATCGTGTTTCTCCTCTTCTATGTGGTTTCTTTGATTTGTGAGTCTAGATCTTGTGTATCCATGGAGATTTGTGAGTTTCTATTGTGTAAATCTGTAGAATGTGTATGAAGAGAGCTGAATACTGTTGTGTTGAGTGATGAGTTGATGAAAAATGGTGCTGGAGCTGAAAATCGTCTGTTTGCACAGAATCGCGATTGTCTCGTCTGTATGATCCAGGTGATATTTTTTGATTTTGACTTCATAGTTGTGTTCTGCTGATAAAATAGCATGCAATAGACACCAAGATTGTAGAAAATGGTGTAGATTTGCTCAAGATAATACAAACCCTAGAAATTTCCTCTTCATCTTCACTATTCTCAGAATTCCAGCCATTATTCTCTTATTTCTTGGATTCTATCATCTTGAAGGGGCTGTGGTCTCAAGAATACTTCCACGATTGACAAAATAAAGATGTCTTGTTGATTCTTTATGCTAAATAATTGGAGAGGACAACTCCAAAGATCAATAACAAACAGATGCAGATTATGATTCCAAACCCAAGTTTATACTCAAGCTAGATGGATGTCAAATCATAAAGGAATGAGGGATGGATAATCTTTTTTGGTGCAAGAAAATCAACAATTGATGATTAGGACAAAGATTTGAAGTCAAATAATGAAGCAAAGATTAACATATGAGGCTTGAAGTTCAGTGCATGATCAAAAGATGAAGACTTGTATATACATGTATACTAATCTTGTAATTAGTTCATAAAGACTTTGTATCTTTGATGAGTTGGGATGTAAACATCTATATATACTTGATATAGATGTATTACAAATGAGAGGGATGATGAGAGATAAGTTTTAGAAGTCATTAGAGACTTTAGAAAGTGAGAAGAACATGAATCATCAATTAGATGTAAGATTTCTCTAAATAAAAAAATTGCACCTCGATCTTTTGCTCAGTGCTCCTTCTCTGTTTATCCTATTGAGCAATGCTTTTGTACAAGTCTTATTCTATAGTTGACTAACCTCTGTACAAGTTTTGAGAGTTTTAATTATAACTAGGCTGAGAGAATTTTGAGTAGGAATATTTACATGTGTAAATGTGATGAAGTGGAGGAATGAACATGTGCAATCCCAATGGTCAATGTTTTGATCAGATCTCCCTTCACAGTGTAAAGTTTTGAGCAAGTAAGCACTCATTCTTTAAGTTGAAAGGTAAGATACTTGTGGCTAAAAGCATTTGAATAAATAGGGTCTAGTTTGGGAGAGCCATGCATTAGAAGTTGCAGGTGTCAAAGTCGACTATACAGAAGAGCAGTTTCAAACATAGGTACATTGTTTGAGGCAAATCTCAAGATCTACTAAAATTTTTAGAAAGATTTAACTTGGACAAGGTGTGAAAACTTTAAGATACCTTGTACAAAGTTTCATTGAAAAATTTACACATTTGGTCAGTCAATGAATGGATTAAGTGTAGCAGACTTTTCTGAGTAATCAGTTTCTTCACAGTTAGTTCAAAGTTTGATAATTTGGCATTAGTCTTCCAAAATTGGTTGAGGTTTTGAGTTTTTCTTGATATATAGGTGCTCTAACATCAAGGATAAGTTGTTCTTTTGGAGATTAACACTCTCCATCAGTGGTATCAGAGTAGGAGTCATCAAAATTGAAGAAAGGAGGACCCCGACTGTTGCAGTTATACATAAATCAATCTTTGAAGATTCAAAAGGTGAAAGCTTGAAGTGAAAGCTAGAGAAGGAGGCCTGAAGCTATCAAGAAGATTAGATGGAACTACATTTGAAGTAAAGGTACATTCATTATTCACAAATCTTGAAGAATTTATTGCATAGGTGAAGAAAGGACGGGAGATTCTCTTAGATAGAGAAATTAGATAGAGAAAACTATCCTGCTTGGTCAATGAGGATGGAGGCTCATCTCATGAGCAAAGATTTGATAGGATACATTACAAAAGAAGAAGAGAAACCAGAATTTAGAGATCCTAGTGTTCCAACTAGGGAAGAGCTATCAGATTTGAAGACATGGATGAAGAAGGATGCTCAAGCAAGGAGCATTATTTACATGGGAGTCAATGATTACTTGCTGCCTCACATTAGATGACTTGAAAGTGCAAGTGATATATGGAATGATTTGGAGGAGCATTTCCAAAACACTACAAAGTCAAGGAAGGCATCTTTATGGGTAGAGTTCACCACATTCAAAAAGAAAGCTTCTCAATCTATTTCTGATTATGTAGCAAGGATGAAAGACATTGTAGATGCATTAGGAGCAGTTGATGAAGATATTGAAGAGGAAAAATTGGTAAGAAAAATTCTCACAGGTTTGAGAGGAGATGAAAAGTGGAAGCCATTCATTCTATCCACTGAATTGTCACTAGACCATTTCACTCCTGATTTGAATCGATTGCTAGGACACATGTTAACTTTTGAGCAGGATGTCAAAGGTGATGTTGATAAAAGTACATGTCAAGCAATGTATTCAAAGGACAAGAAGACGATTAACAAAGGCAAGCAACAATTGAATGAAGATGGAGACACTACTAGTCAAGCTAACTTCCTAAGAGGAAGAGGAGGTGGCAAAGGAAGAGGAAGAGGCAGAAGCAATAAAGATGGAGCAAGGCATGCTGGATTTATGGTAAGACTAATCACTTAGCTCATGAATGTTGGCATAATAATGAGAATGGTTGAGGATATAATCAGGACTTTAATTCAAGAGGAAGAGGTAATAGAAATCAGAGAGGTAATTTGAGAGGTAGAGGTTTCTTTGGAAGAAATGCAAGTAGAGGCTTTCAAAGTCAATCCTACAACAATACCTACTACAATTATGCTTCAAATCAGAAAGAGGATTCAACCTTAATTATGAATGCAACTTGTGAAAGAGAAAGTGAAGATCAAAGAGTCTTCTACATAGACTCAGGGTGTAGCAATCACCTGAGTGGCAACATAGCTTTGATGACTGATTTGGAGAATAAGGTGAGTAATCATGTAGTTCAAACAAGTGATAATACAAAGCACAATGTGAAGTCCATTGGATCAGTAAAGACCAAGGATGGAAGCACTCTTTTGAGTAAGATTCTGTATGTTCCTACAATTCCAAAGAATCTGATAAGTGTAGGGCGAATTGTAGAGAAAGGTTATGAAGTAAGGTTCACTAATGATGGAGTTTTTGTGGAAGACCCTAGCAATGGGTATAAACAAATTGTTTCAAGAAAGAAAGAAGGAAGGCTATTCACATTGAAGATTCAAGGCAATGTTGGTCAGGCTTTGTTCACTTATGGAGGATATAAGATCTCTGAGTTAGATCTCTGGCACAAAACACTTGGACATTTCAATGAAAGAGATATTAAGGATATGATTAACAATGGTTCAATGCCTGGATTGCCTAATGTTGCAGGTCAACATATGACATACAGATGTGAAGCATGTCAATTAGGTAAGGCTCATAAGCAATCATATAATAAGCATGGTTTCATGTATTCAGAGAAGCTTGAGTTGGTATACACAGATGTGTGGGGACCACATCAAAGGACTTTAGCATTAATGGTTCAAGATATTATGTGATTTATGTTGATGATGCTACCAGGTGGATCACAATATATGTGATCAAAGATAAATTAGAGGTGTTCAATACATTTAAACATTATCATGTGTATGCAGAAAACATGAGAGTAGGTTGCTTATCTGTTGGAAGAAGAAAGGCACATTAGTGTTGCATAGGAAACAAGATGTAATGGTGTTCCCTTCACAATACTAACATGACAATCCCGAAGGTTAGTGGTCAGAGATGAAGCGCTTGTGATAGGTGTGAGTGGTGATTAGAGGTCAGTATCATCCTAGATGCTTACTTTGGTTATGCAGTGGACTCAGAATGCACCTATGTCAGAGTGGATGGTTTTACAAAAATTGGGTCAGGGGGTTTGATACATGGTTTAGGTCTCCAAACTTTGATAGGGGATTCGTAGCTCTTAGAGCTAAAGACAGGCAACGGTTTATGAACTAGGTTGTGATGGATTTGGGACCTTTTGGGTACCCATTTCCAAACATTCCTCGATGTGACTGAGTGTGGGTCAGAGTGGTATTTAGGTAGAGTTCCTGCGTTGTTAGTCGAGAGGACTTGAGAGTGTTGAATTATGCCAGTAACTAGACGAGGTGCTCCGTGTTGCATGGGTTGGCGCTCCTGCCTCTTGATCAGCGGCCTCTTTCGTGTCGAGTGATGTTCGGTCTGCCCATTTAGAATCTTCTTTGGATCAGTTAGGAACTCCTTATTGGCTCCTGTACCTTCAGTAAGATTGACAATCCTCTGCACCATAGAAGTTTGGACAAGAACAACATTGTTATCTTCATGTGGATTCCTGGAGGGACCAGGAGTTGGTGTCCATTTTAGGGATTTGAGTGCTTGATTTTCTAATTCAATCGTAAGACGACTTTGGCCTACCCAAGCCTGAAGAAGTCCACTTCTTAGGTTGAGGTTGACTGCGTGATCATAGATCCAGTCTTGGCCTAAGATAAGAGGTTCGGTAAGATCCTCGTCTTCACATACTAGCACTTTCACTGGCATTAGTACCTTCTGAATGTAGAGAGGAAGCTCCACCTCTCCCATGCAAGGGGTTTCGACACCTCCTAAACCTATCAGATATGCTTCCAGGGGTTTTATCTCCAATTGCAGTTGTTGGCAGTAAGAAAGCCGAACTGCACTAGTGGCGGCTCCTGAATCAATTAAAGATCTCACACTAGTTGGATTGTCTCCTTGTCCTATTTCTAGGATTACAAAAGGTCTTCGATCGATTATTCTATGGGAATGTTCACCGGAAACCTCACACATGGCCATGTGATAACCTGGGGACTCTTGAGGGTCAGGCATAGGCTGATCCCTCCCTTGTCTCCTCAGCTTCATTCGTCTGATGCGCTCTAAGGCCTCTGCCTGTGCTTCTTCTCGAATTCGTTTTTCCTCCTCTTTACGTTCCTTAGCCGTATTGAGTCGACTTAGCATTTCCTCTATGAGGGGTTCTTGATACAACTTGACTCTGCATCCGCTAATATAGTTTGGGAGAACATCACCCTCTAATGTGGCTAGTTGCACTGCTCCGCTTGTGGAGATCCTATTTATTATCATAGGTCCGTAGCCTCTCCTTTCTAGTTTCCTTGCGTGTTGTTTCAATGTGTAGACTAAAACTAGATCTCCAGCTTTCAAACCTTTGTCCTTCACATGGGCATCAAAGTATGCCTTTTGTCGTTTCTTGGCTGCATATATTCCTGCAGCTGCTCTTAGTCTGGTTTCACCTAATCGCTCAAGATCAAACGGTCTCGAAGAGAGTTCATGGCCTGTCCAGTCGTGCTCTTGTGCTACTTTCAATGTAGGCATCAAGAAGTCCAAGGGTAGCACCGCGTTTTGGCCAAATACCATCTGAAAGGGGGTGGCTTGGAGTACCGTTTTGTAGGCGACTCGGTATGCCCAAACAGCATGGTGTAGCTGTTTGTCCCAATCAGAGCGTTTATTGTTCACTAATTTTGTCAAGACATTGCATAGGATCTTATTGGTGCTTTCGGCTTGCCCATTGGCTTGAGGGTGATAGGGGGCAGACTTCTTATGTACTACCAAGAATTCTTGGAGCAGATTTTCAATAACTTCATTCAAGAAGTGAGTGCCTCTATCACTAACGAGCTCTATAGGTAGCCCGTATCTTGTGAATACATTCTCAAACAAGAATTTAGCAGTTGTCTGAGCGTCGTTCTTCGTTGTGGCTTTTACCTCTACCCACTTGGTTAGATAGTCTGTGGCAACGATGATATACTCAGCATGGGAACCCTTAGCTGGGGGATTGATAGGACCTACAAAGTCTATTCCCCACTTAGAGAATACACGTCCGCCCATCATGGGCTTCGGTGGCATCTCATCTTTGCGTATAGGATACTGGGTTCGTTGACAAATCTCACACCTCTTCACATAGGTATGTGCGTCCATGTGAAGGGTGGGCCACCAAAATCCTGCAAATAGAATTGCTTTGATCACCCTATCTGGACCAAAATGTCCTCCTGCTACACCCTAGTGAGCTGTTTCCAAGATCTTTAGATATTCACTTTCATGGACACATAGTCTCAGGTAACCATCCTTACCACGCTTGTAGAGATTATCACCAATGAGTGAGTACTCTAGGGCTTCTTGTTCTAGACTTCTTTTCCTAACCAGAGTCATGTCTGGAGGGAATGTTTTCGTCCTCAGGAAGGCTACAAGTGGTTCACTCCAACCTGGCACTATGGACACTTGATAAAGAGTGGCATGTTCCACAGGTGGTTTAGTGCAACAGATTGGGCATTCCTTGCACAACTTTTGGACATCAGCTTCCATAGTTGGCCAATGCACTCTGAGTCTCCTTCACTCCTCGGTCCACTCAAACTTTGTAATTAGGGCATATAAGGGTTTTGCTATGTCGGCAAATTTGTGTACAAATTTCCTATAGTACCCACGATGTCCCATAAAAGTTTGAAGTTCTTTTACACTTGTTGGTCTTGAAAGCTCTATTATGGCCTTTATTTTCTTCTGATCAGTTGAAATTCCATTTTTAGAGACTATATGACCCAGCATTCTTCCTTGTCTCACAAAGAATACACATTTCTCTGGATTTAAGCATACTCTATAGGTTCTGCATTTCCTGAATATATTTTCTAAGTCCTGCAAGTGATCTTGTCTTTTTAATGAAAAAGTACAAAGATCATCTACATAGATTTCCATTACCTTCCTCAAGAACTCTTGAAAATATGACACATCAATCTCTGAAAAGTTGCTGGAGCATTGGTTAACCCAAAGGGCATAACCCTAAAGGCATAGATTCCCCATTCTGTGGAGAAGGCAGTTTTATGTTGGTCTTCCAATGCTATGGGCACTTGGTTGTCTCCTGAAAAGCCATCTAAAAAACTATAAACCTCCTTCCCAGCAACTCTTTCTAGAAGATGATCTGTTATAGGCAGTGGATAATTATCCCTTATAGTTGCTGCATTTACCTTTTTCAAGTTAATGCATACCCTAAGTTTCCCATTCTTTTTTGGTACCACAACTATAGGAGATATCCATTCTGTATACTCTATTTCATAGATGAAATTGGCAACTAATAGCTTGTCAATTTCTTCCTTTATCTTAGCAGAGTATTTATCATCAAATGTGTAATGTCTCTGTTTACTAGGTTTTGCTTCAGGTGTCATATGAATCTTATGCTCACAGATTTTAGGATCAATACCTTTCAAATCTTTGTAGCTATAAGCAAATACATCCCTATATTTTCTTGCCAAGTTTCTTAGTGCCTCTTCTTCTTGAGTTGTCATGTCATCAGCCACTACAATGTGTCTTTCTTCTCCCTCCTCCTGAGTGATCATGATCTTTTTAGTTTCTTCCTCATTATCATAAGCCTCTCCTTTCTTCTTTTCCCTCTTTGGTTTCCTTCTGAGAAGTAATCTATTTTCCACTTCATAAGTCTTGAAATTTTTTGGTACATCAAATTGTTGGTCTTTGTTCATTTCCTTTGTCTTCTTCTCATTTTCCTGATTTTCTTCTGTTTCTTTGTGTTTGTTTTTCTTGTACTTACCTGAAATCTTATCCTTAATAGCATCTTCAGCTTTTACTTCCTCCAAAAATTGTGTCTTTCCTTTTTGTAATATTATTTCTTCTTCTATGTCCTCTTCTGTTCTGGATACCTTTATCATTTGTATTCCAATGTGAAAAATATCATATCCTTCTTCATTTTGAAATTCCACTCCTACATATTCATCACAGGCTAGATCCATGGTAGCTAAAATTTGATTCCACCCATAGGGCTCAAATTCCTCATCCTTGAATTGTTGAGGTACATAATTCTCATCTTGTAGCCCTCTTTCTTCCACCCAATCCTCTCTTCTTAATCTCCTTTTCCTATTGGTCAGATTTCTTATCATATTGCACCTCCATACAGATGATTTAGTTTCATCCTGGTCCTCCATTTCTGATTCCTCACTCAACTCTTGATTCTGATGAATTTTATACCATTCTTGAGGGGGTATGTCACAGTAGTGCCCATTTCTTAGATTTACTTTAGTTATTCTTCCTTTGCTCTGTAGGTATAAGCAATCATCACCCCAATCTTGTACAATTTGCATTTGTCTCATGAATGGTCTGCCTAGGATAATTTCATATGAAGTAGATTGTGGGAATTCAACTATAGCAAAGGTATGTTCTATCTCTATCCCACATATGTCCACAATCACTTTTTCCCATATCCCTAGGGGTTTTTCAATGTGTCCATCTGCAAGTTGCAATCTCATTTTTGTGGGTAATAATTCACTTTTTCCCCATTTCTCCCAAGTTTGTTTAGTCATGATGGCCACTCCTGATCCACTATCCAAAATAGCTTTGGCCTGGTTTTTACCAAATTGTATTTTTAAAGTTGAATTTCCCTCTTCTCCCTCACAATATCCTCCTATCTTATCAATGGGAATATACCACAACTCCTCCATTTCCTGTAGTTGTGGGTGAAGATTTTCTGGTGTTGTTTCCCATTTTTTCACTTGGTTCTGTAGGTGAGGATTTTGTTTTATTAAATCTTCCCATGTGGTGTGATACAGAATTGTGCATCTTCTGTCTACATTCACTTGGAGTGTTACTTGTGGGTTTTCTTCCTTGATACGCTTTCCTCTTGTTTTTGTTGACTCAGATTCCTCAACTATTTTTTGAGAATTGTCTTCTTCCCCCATTTTGAGTTGTACTTCGCGAATGATCTGTTTACACTTCTGCATTCTTTCATGTTCTAAGTCTGGCATAGGATAAGCCATTGTATGATCAGCAGGGCTTGGTCCCTCTTAAATTCTTCCTTTGTATGCTTTTATCAGAGTGTCTAGACTTTTTGAATTTCCTATTTCCAACTGGGTCTGTGTCTTTGAAGAAGAAGTATTGTTTGATTGTTCCCTATTTTCTTCTTCCATATTTTTACTCATTTTTTGCTTCCTCTCCCATTTCCCTTTTTGTCTATTTTTCTTCACCTTTGAGTTTGATTCTTCATTTTGTTCCTTAGTTGTTCTTTGTTGTTTTGTTTGTGACCTTGTTACAGCATTTACATCCACTAACTCAATGTCACTCAATTCTTCCTGTTCCATGATACTGACTGCTTTTAGTGGTATGTTATTAGATGTGTTTTGTTGTTTTTGGGGATTTTTTGGGCAATCCTTTATCAAATGCTCCCTACCACAATCCTTGCAATATGCTCCTTCTATTCTTAATGTAGGAGGTTGTGGACAATCTCTAATAAAATGATCTCCCCCACACCTATAACAAGTTATCTTTGGTCCTCCTTTGAATTGAGGTTTTTGATTGAACATGTAATTATTGGTTATATACATGAAAGTGGCAGTGTCCATCTCAATTCTTCCATTTCCCAAGTCTAAGGCTTGTAATTCTGGCTCTCTTGATTCATAACCTTCCTATTCTTCTTGAAATCCCTCATTCCAATGATAATCTTCTTTGTATGGTGACTTTGTTCTTGATAATCTTCCAATGATAATCTTCTTTGTATGGTGACTTTGGTTGCTCACTATACACTGATTCTCTTTGGCTCCCATAGTCTCTCTCCTTTATGGGTTGTTTGTTATAGAAGCATTCCTCTCTGGTATGGTTGGTCCATTTCCTCTCTAGTGTACAGTATTTGAGTGTCTTTCTGTCTTGCAAATGTGGAGGTTTTTGATATGGGCAATGTTGTATCAGATGACTTTCTCCACAATTGTAGCATTTTTTATTTGTGTTTATCCTGGAGTTTATCAAATTGGTTTTAGTACTTACCTCTAGGGCCTTAGCAATGTCCTGAGCCAACTCTTCTGCTGGAGGAATTTTGTCTTCATATGATCTGGGTTGATCAAATGCTAACAAATCTTGGCCTCTATTGTCCTCCAAATCTATTGCTTCTTTCACACAAGCTCCTAGATCAGGGCATCTCCTGTAGTATACTAGGGTTCTTAATTGAGCACTTCTCAACCCTTCTATGAATAGGGATACCTGTCTAGCCATGGAAGGGACTTCCTCCTTAGGGCATCTGTCAATGTATTGTTTAAATCTCCTGGCTGCCTCTCTGACATTTTCATCCTTTTGTTGTTTAAAACTGTGTATCAAAGTGGCTGTGCTATGTTTTATCCCAGTCTTTGAGAATTCTCCAATAAAGGCCTCTAGGAAGGATTCAATATCTAGGTACATTTCTTTTCTTAAAGGGATGAACCATGATAATGTTGGTCCAGTTAGGGTTAGACCAAATGCCTCAAATTGAACTTTGTGATCTTCCACCTCCTCCGCTCTAATTAATTGCCTAAACTCTACAGCATGAGCATGGGGATCTGAATACCCTTCATATTGATTTTTCATACATTTGGCTACTTGATATGGTCTAAGCATTCTACCCTGAGGTTGCCAATGGTGTCTTCTTCTGAGTGGAAATTCATTATATCCTTCTGGTTCTTTGTCAAAGGGATTTGGTGAAGCATGTGTCCTTCTCCCATGTTGTTGCTCAGTATTAGTGTAGTTTTCATGTGGTCTAGGTAAATCTGGTTGTCCCATGTTATGTTCCCAAGGTCCTTTGTCGCACATTGTCCTAAGTCATTTGAATTTTCTGGGTGTGGGGAGAAGATGTACACACACCCTTGCCTATCCTCATACCTACCATCTTTGAACTGGGCTACAGGTGTTATGTTTAAGGGAACTTCTAAGTTTCTCAATCTAATGAGAAACTTATGCATCCCATCCTGATATACATAGGTGCCAAACCTATTTGTATACATGTACTTGAGGATATTTCTGTAATCCCCAGTTTCAATGGGCTCATTTGTTTCATTTAAATTTTCCATGTTGTTTTCTTGCCCTAAATTTCTTTCTTGAGCTTCCCCTACAACTGACTCTATCTCCTTCCTTCTTAGGTCTTGCTTGGTAAGTGAATTTAGTTTGTTCCCAGACCTAAGGATCATTCAGCTAATTTTCACGATTTTGAACTCAAAATCGTGTTCAAACTAGTGATTTTCACGATTTTGTGTTCAAACTAGTGATTTTCCACTAATTCCTGTTGAAAATCGTGTTTTCCACAATTTTGTACCTAGGAAAGTGTTTTTTTCCCTTTTTTTTTTTTTTTTTACTAAAATCGTGTTTTTCACGATTTTGTTATCAAAGTAGTGATTTCTTTTTTACAAATTCTGTTGGAAATCGTGTTTTTCACGACTCTGTGTACAAAATCTTATTTTTCACGATTTTGTGACTAGGCTATTGTTTTTTCACGATTTTATGACTAAAATCGTGTTTTTCACGATTTTGTGCTCAAAATTGTGTTTCTCACGATTCTGTGCTCAAAATCGTGTTTCTCACGATTCTGTGTACAAAATTGTGTTTTCCACGATTTTATGACTAAAATCGTGTTTTTCACGATTTTGTGCTCAAAATCGTGTTTCTCACGATTCTGTGCTCAAAATCGTGTTTTTCACGACTTTGTGCTCAAAATTGTGTTTTTCACAATTTTATGACTAAAATCGTGTTTTTCATGATTTTGTGCTCAAAATCGTGTTTCTCACGATTCTGTGCTCAAAATCGCGTTTTTCACGACTTTGTGCTCAAAATCGTGTTTTTCACGATTCTGTGTACAAAATCGTGTTTTTCACGACTTTGTGCCCAAAATCGTGTTTTTCACGCTTCTGTGCTCAAAATCGTGTTTTTCACGATTCTGTGCTCAAAATCGTGTTTTTCATGATTCTGTGTACAAAATCGTGTTTTTCACGACTTTGTGACTAAGCTATTGTTTTTTCACGATGTTATGATTAAAATCGTGTTTTTCACGATTTTGTGCTTAAAATCGTGTTTCTCACGATTCTATGCTCAAAATCGTGTTTTTCACGACTTTGTGCTCAAAATCGTGTTTTTTACGATTTTGTGCCCAAAATCGTGTTTTTCACGATTTTGTGCTCAAAATCGTGTTTTTCACGATTCTGTGCTCAAAATCGTGTTTTTCACGATTCAGTGTACAAAATCGTGTTTTTCACGATTTTGTGCTCAAAATCGTGTTTTTCACGATTCTGTGTACAAAATCATGTTTTTCACGATTTTGTGCTCAAAATCGTGTTTTTCACGATTTTGTTCCCAGACAATCGTGATTGCTCACAATTGTATATAACTCGATTTTCTGATGAAAATCGTGTTTTGGGAATCGCGATGTTGTTCTTAGTGCTCAAAATCGTGATTTTGTGTTGACTTCAGAATCGCGATTTTGAACAATTGTTTGAATTTTTTCAAGTTTTGATTTTCAGATTTCTCTTTCTCCTAATAGAATCGCCTTATTGATTTTTTAACATGCAATGAAACAACTTAACCAAAAACTAATGTTTTCTCAGTAAAAAACTCAAAAGTCAGAAAATCGCGATTCCGTGATTTTTAGTTTTTTCCCATTTTTTGGTGCTATGTGATCTCTTTAATGCAAAAACATATACTCAAAAATAATGCTAAAACTTTTACCTTGCTTGCTTGGTTGGAAATTTCTCAAAAGACAACTGATTGCTGAAAGTCACAATTTTGCCCGATTCTGCTCACTCTCTCTCTCCCTTACTCTCACTCAAATGAGTTTTTTCTTTCAATTTCAGGTTTTTATAGTGTCCAGAAAATCGCGATTTTGTGTGATTTTCACTATTCTTCACTCTTCCACTTGTCCAAGCTTCACTTACCCAATCTTGATGACATCTTTTGCAACTTTCTTTCTCAAAGTACCCAAATATGCTAGAACTTCCAAAAATTTTCCCTTACAGGAAATCGCGATTTTGTGCAAAAAATCGTGTTTTTTCCGAAGATCTTATTTTGTGCAAATTTGAGTATTCTTTCTTCTTGTTTTCTTTCAATACCTTCTTTCCTTTGTAATTCACCAAACTCCTGTATTTCTACACCAAAATCACAACCTTACTCAGAAAATCGCGATTTTGTGCAGAAAATCGTGTTTTTCTAAACTTCTGATTTTATGAAAATTTGAGTATTCTCTACTCTTGTTCCCCTTCAGTATCCTTTACCAACTCCAATTCCACAATCACCTGCAAGTTTACCTCACAATCACCATCATTAATCAGAAAATTGCGATGTTGTACAGAAAATCGTGTTTTTCAAATTTGCTAATTTTTGACAAATTTTTTGCTTTTCTCTTACTTGGTCCCTATCACTCTCATCCACACAGCTCCAACGCAACTTCCTAAGCAGAAAAGAAATTTTTTTGATTGTTTTTTGATGAATTTTATGAATTTTTTTAGTATTTTGCCCTAAAATAAAGGTGAACACTTTACTTAGGGTTCCTTGTTTTGGTGATCTACTGATCCTATGTTTTTTGATTGGTTATGATTTCTTATGGCTCAGCTATCACAACAGTTCAGAAGAAAGTTTTTCCAAAGAAAATGTGCTATGAAGTGCAAGCAATTTTTGCAAAGATAAACTCAATCACATATTTTTCTTCAAAATGCAGCTCAACTCAAGATTTATGCTCAGATTTGGTTAACAAATGAATCTTTTCTACTTGCATCTAGCTACTTTAACTGACTTTTCCTTAGTGCAACAATGTTATCTTCCCAAGATCCGCATTGGTGCCTAGTACTTGGTCAAAAAGAACTCTAAAAATGCAAGAATAGACTCATGAATCTTTTAAACCTGCATCTAGCTACTTTAACTGACTTTTCCTTAGTGCAACCATGTTATCTTCCCAAGATGAACCATGGTGCCTAGTACTTGGTCAAAAAGAACTCTAAAAATGCAAGAATAGACACATGTTACCTCATCTTCAGCTTTCTTGGCTTATATCTTCCACACACCTGCACTTTTACTTCCAAAATGTAATGAGCAACTATCAATTTACAAAAATTTCAGCACTTCCATTTCTAAAAGATGATCTATTGCTTTCTTTTCCCAAAAAAAGACATCTACCTTTTCATGTTCACATTTCTTGATTAAAGAGTGTTACCTTTCCCTTGTGTTTGTTATCATCATCAATAGAAGATCCAGCAAGGTCCAACTTCAATGAAGCTTTTGAATTACTCCCCGGCAACGGCGCCAAAAAATGTTTGTTATTGATCTTTGGAGTTGTCCTCTCCAATCATTTAGCATAAAGAATCAACAAGACATCTTTATTTTGTCAATCCTGGAAGTATTCTTGAGACCAAAGCCCCTTCAAGATGATAGAATCCAAGAAATAAGAGAATAATGGTTGGAATTCTGAGAATAGTGAAGATGAAGAGGAAATTTCTAGGGTTTGTATTATCTTGAGCAAATCTACACCATTTTCTACAATCTTGGTGTCTATTGCATGCTATTTTATCAGCAAAACACAACTATGAAGTCAAAATCAAAAAATATCACCTGGATCATACAGACAAGACAATCGCGATTCTGTGCAAATAGACGATTTTCAGCTCTAGCACCATTTTTCATCAACTCATCACTCAACACAACAGTATTCATCTCTCTTCATACACATTCTACAGATTTACACAATAGAAACTCACAAATCTCCATGGATACACAAGATCTAGACTCACAAATCAAAGAAACCACATAGAAGAGGAGAAACACGATTTTCAGCAGAAACTCCTTCTCTATTCACTTGGATAGCAAGTACACAAATGATTAACCAACCCCCTCATAATAGAGGAAATTAGCTTATATACATTTTCAAGTGTCCCTTTTCACACTTGGATTTTGGTCCTTTCCTCTATTATTCTAAAAATATGCTATCTAGGAGTTTCCAAAAATTCTAGAAAAAATACATAAGATTCTATCCTACATAAGGAAGACTCTTCCTTATTTTTACAACAATTTGCATAAATATTTCTACAAATTTCTATCATTTTACAATTATTTTCCTTCAAAAAGGTTTCCAAAAATGCAGCTTCCAACAACATCAAATAACAAAATTCATATAAAATAAAAATACTATGAATTTCATTGTAACTATAATCGACATAGAATTGAAGATTCGTTAAATTGAACCATTACCCTTTCAAGTCTCTCAAAATCGCCAAATATGTTGTTGTACTTTGTGTAATTGGATCCCTTTCTAGATGAGTTTTTCAACTCATTAGATGTAGTTGAATGATAAATGGATGTAAGCATATTATCTTCTATATGCAAGTAATGGCCAAAAATATTAGGTATATCTTCATTGGACGTTCCTCTTTAGAGACACCTTGCAAGGGCATGAAAAAATTATTTGCAAAATACCTTTGTTTTGTGATGCCTACTTCAAAAGATTGGACAATGCAGTGTATCCTCTAGTACTAATACATGCTTCATCACATACCATCTTTATCTCTCAAGGAGTAATAATATCTTCTAACTTGTCCACAAAATCTTTAATCACTTGCATCCTGATATGATTTCCTATTGGTGGTTCCAAAATAGTACCCACATTTTTGTTGCTCAAAAAAAAACTTGAATTGGTCCTCTATTTTTTATGAAGCACTAACACTTTAAAAAAATGACCTACACAATAAGAAACTCAATCGAAAAGTCTTATAACAAAAATATATTACTAAAACACAAACCCAATTGCAAAAATACAACACTTATTGTGCTCCACCAACAACTGAAAAAGCTTCAAAGGATGATAATAATTGTTTTGAAATCTCATACCAAGTGGAGTCTCTTTCAATTGTTGGGAATTGGATTTTAACTTTTAATTGTGCTCTCTTTTTCGTCCATATCTTGTTGCATCATATTATTGCACTCTTCAAAAGATTTGATAGCACTTTCCAAAGTGTGTATCTTCAAATGGTTGTGATGACATGGCTACATCCAATAACTCTCAACTCTCTAGTTGCATGTCATTCATTTTGAAAATATTTGTCATTGTTATCTCTAGTTCTTGGAGCAAATTCTATTGGAACCTGAAAATGTACTGTTGTTGAATGAGGAGCATGCATAAGTCCTCGTGTCATGTTCATAATGTGTGTGAGCACTATGATGTTAAAAAACATCATAATATCAAGAAGCACAATGATGGTTGGAGTGGCTTGTATGGTAGTTGTATTGCAAGAAAAATGTGTATTTTGATATGTGGATATATCAAAAGGACTTTTTCTAGTGTATAAGGGTGAAAATAGTGTTTCTTTTTTCAAATCATATTTTGGGACAACCAAAGTAACGGGTTTCAGATGTGGCACTTAACTTTTGGAGGGATATTTAAAAGATTGTTTTTTTTCTCAAACATGGATGGATATAATGATATGGAAAGTGACTTTTGTCTCTATCTTTGTGTAGAAGAGAGAGATTGTCCTAGCTCAACCTGAAAAATCCTACTTCAACATACTAAAAATGGCTCTATTAAATGACCTTTGTCCTCTTAAGAAAGTACAAGATTAAGCTTAATCCCTAAAAGTTAGAAATCCTCACAAGGCTCATCCAAAGTTCATTTTTTCATACCAGCCGGGGGAAAAAACCTCCTAAACAGGGAAAAAAGTGCCCCGACAGTCCTAGTGTGTTCACACACATCACTACCTAAATATATCAACAATAATGAAAGATTTGCATGACTCTTTATGGGTTGATCATAGGGAATTTATTGGAAGCTATGAGAAAATAAGAGAGAGGTATTTTGGTTGGGTATTTATGTAAATGTATCATCATATGTTGCATCATGCAAACATTGATAGATACACTTATCTATGAACACTAGGATGGTTTGCACGCAATGTATCCTCCAAGCATTCATTATAAATGGGTAGTTGATTTAGTAATGTCTTTGGGTGTTAATAATATGTGCTACATCATTCTTGCATATGAAAATTTAACAAACCATGTTGCAGGTAGAGCATTACACACTAGATCAAGCACCCATGTATGTAAATTTTTGCTTGAGGAAGTGTTTTGTAGATTTGGATATGTAGAGAAAATTGTTGCCAATCATGAAGATTTAGATGCACAAGAAGCAAGCGACTTCTTCCAAAAGCATGGAATTCATTTGCATTAAAAATATTGTGTATAATCCTAGAGCAAATGGTAAGATTGTAGAGGGATAATTTGCTAGTTATTCAAGTTTTAGCTTGCTAGTTATTAAAGCTTTAGCATTAGCATGTGATGGCAAGATTTAAAAATGGGCATATTTCCTTCCTTTTGCATTTCAATTCTATGAATTATACATATACAACAGTTTCAAAAAGTTTATACGGCTAGGTGGATTAATTCCAACTGTCTGTCTTAGCCATGAAATTGCATGCTCGGTGCTTTAGCCATAATCAAGTGAACCACACTTATGTTTGAGTGGTAGAAACATCACTCGTGGAAGTAAGAACTCGAATTAAAGTTCATGTGTACATTCATGTTCCTATCAGCATATCACATCATGGAATTAATCGTTTGCATTTGCACATTGGAGTTTGTTCATGGTGGCTCCTTACTACCTGAACTGTCATTCATATGCATTAAAGTTTTGATAAAATGTAAATATCAACAATTACAATATTTACCTGAACTTTCATTCATATGCCTTAAGATTTTGATAAAATGTAAATATCAATAGTTACAATCTTTAGTTGTTTGAATAGTGGAAAATAAAAATTAAAAGTATATGAAAATGCTTCTAGCATTTAACAATGATACAACAGAAAAAACTCAATGACTAAATGCTTCTAGCAAACTCAATGATACAACAGAAAAAACTTCAAAAGTCACTATCAAAGTGACTCAAGCAAGCTCCTCCAAGCATTGTAATGACCCTCTCAAAAGAACCGCTCACCAATAGCTCAAGAGAAGCTTTCAAGCCTCTTTTTGCAATGCACAAACTCATATCCTTTGCATCAAGATCAGTTCCTGTTAGAAGAAGCATTTTTTGAAGAGAAATATTTGTAAAATGTCAAAAATTTGTAGAAATATTTATGCAAATGATGTAAAAATGAGGAAGAGTCTTCCTCATGTAAATTAGAATCATATGTATTTTTTCTAGAATTTTTGGAAGCTCTTTGATAGCATATTTTTAGATTAGAAGGGAAAAGGACCAAAATTCAAGTGTGAAAAGGGACACTTGAAAATGTATAAAAGATAATTTCCTCTATTTTGAGAGGGTTGGTTGTATTATTTCTGCTATCCAAGTAATGTGAAGAGCTCTCTTGCAAGAAATCGTGTTTTCTACTTCCATGTGATTTTCTTTGATTTGTTGAGTCTATTCTATGTGTGATCCATGGAATTTGTGAGCGTCAGTTGTGTATTTTTGGGTAATGTGTATGAAGAGAGGTGATTCTTGATGTATTGAGTGAGAAAGTGCTGAAGAATAGAGCTGGAGGAAATCATTAGATTTCATAGAATCGTGATTGTCTCGTCTGTGTGATACAGGTATCATTTTTGAGATTTGGCTTCAGAATTGTGTTCTACTGAGAAAATGGCATGCTTTAGGCACCAAGATCATTGAAAATGGTGTAGTGTAGCTCAAGATAATCAAAACCCTAGAAATTTCTCTTCATCTTCATCATTTCTCAGAAAAACAGTCATATATCTCTTATTCTTGGATTCCATTAACTAGAAGGGGCTGTGGTCTTTGTATACTTCCCGAATTGACAATTTAAAGATCTGTAGTTAATCCTTTATGCTAAAATGATTGGAGAGGACAACTCCAAAGGGTAACAACAAACAGTTCCAAACTTCAAGATCTGATTGACCAAGCTTCTCTAAGTGGCAATTAACAGCTCGAAACTTTAATCTTCTCAAAAGGTAACCATTTTGTACACTTGGCTAATTGTGTTTCTTGTTTTTCATGCAAGTACAAAAGAGAAAAGTCATCTTCAACAAGAACATCAAAGAATTTGAGAAGTTATGATTGAAAAGAATTTTTTTATTTTTCTTTGCATGATTTTTTAAGGGAATTCT
>CM035407.1:188570509-188648009 GCA_020310875.1 Ceratopteris richardii
ACTTGTGCACTTAATCAGTTGTTTTGTGCTATGTGCAACACTACCGGATACACCACCGAAAACTGCGCATATAACGCCAAAGTGCAGGGAACAGCGACTGTCAATGCAATTATACAGGAACCAGGGTAGCCAGCCAATCACTATGTGCCTCCGCAAATGAGAGACAACCAGCAACAAGGATATCAAAATTACAGAGGACAGAGAAATAACAACTATAATACAAACCACTGGCAGACCGGACCGCCACCGAAAAATCCCAATTTACCACCACCGCGCTGTCATTTCTGTGGTGAATTTGGTCACATTAGAAGATTTTGTAAAGATGCAGCTGAGTATGATTAGAGGAAGAAAGAACGTCAAAACCCAATGGCTAATATGGTACAAATCACACCAGTAGAAACACACACTGCAGTAATTCAGACCCGCTCCGGTAAACAACTACAGCCTGCAGTAGAATTATTTGAACTAGGTATACGCGAACAACAAAGGATGTACAAAAAGGCTAGTCAATGGACCACCACAGAACCTCCAGTCTTCGCAGATCTTATTCCGGTGACCCAGAATCCAATAACTGAAGAAGGAACACAACAACAGGATTCCAATTCCGCAGCAGGCCCATCATCTTCAGCAGACGCATCAACTTCAAAACCGGTGGAGCATGCAACCCAATCACAACCGGCCTGGGAAATTTTATCTAAAGCATCTATCACTCTGCCTCTGGGCCAACTATTTGCATTAGTACCGGGACTTCGACAGCAATTTCAACAACAGTTCAGTCCTGTGCCTCCTTGCATTCCTACGACAGCAACCGTGCAATCGAAACCTGATTCTACGGTCGATCATTCAATTCCTTTGATAACGGTATGGTATAAGAATCATAAAATCACACAGGTACTAATTGATGGAGGATCTGGAGTCAACATTGCTACTGCTGCACTATGTAAAAAGTTAGGGTGGACCGAAATCGAACCAGTTTAGTTTTTTGTCAGAATGGCCGACCAATCAAGAGTCCATCCCATAGGACTTGTACGAAATGTACCAATCACTTTACAAGGTACAACATTTAAAATGACCTTTGTCATACTAGATTTACCGGAATCCACTCTTGATTACAACCTCCTTTTCGGCCGACCTTGGCTGAAGCATGCTAAGGTGATACAGGATTGGTCTGCACAAGAACTCACTTTCAAGGATAAAAATCGTAAATACGTTGTAAAATTAGATGCTATACAACCTTGCGAGTTGCATGCTAGACCGTATTTGGCAGAACCAGTCCATATGCTAGATGGATTGTCAGATGATGAAGAAGAAGAGTTTCTGAAAAATAACATTGACTTGATTTCCCTAGGAACTGTTGATCTACAATCTGTTGTAGATAACTGGAATCCTACAGTTTGTACGGTGATGACTGTAACAGAAACAGATATGAAAGAAGATAAGGTTACCATAGATGCCGCTGATCTACAACAACTTTTTAAGCCATCAGAGAATACAGAGAAGCCTTGACAATTCTATGTTCCAGAAGATCAACTGACCACTTGCAATTTAGGTGATGAAGAAAATCCACAACCTGTCAAGATAAAGCAGAACTTACATGAATTATTTCGAGCAGATCTAATTCAACTACTCCGCGAATTTTCTGATGTATTTGCATGGGATTACAAAGATATGAAGGGTTTGGACCCGCGCATCTATCAACACAGGGTCATGCTGAAGCCGGAAGCAAAACCGAACAAACAACCCAGCAACCGGATGAATCCAAACTATGCATCACAGGTAAAGGCAGAACTTGATAGGCTACTTAAAGTCGGATTTATTGTAGCAGTAGAGCATGCTGAATGGATCTCTCCAATTGTTATTGTCCCTAAAAAGAATAAGCAGTTGCGAATATGTGTAGATTACCGGAAACTGAATGCAGCTATAGTGCCTGATCCTTTTCCGATCCCTTTTCTTGACACAATGCTTGATAGAGTAGCAAGACATGAAATGTATTCATTTTTAGATGGTTACAGTGGATATAATCAAGTTAGAATGGCTGAACAGGATATACCAAAGACTGCCTTCATTACCAACTGGGGTGTATTTGCTTGTATTGTTATGTGGTTTGGATTAAGAAATGCCCCAAGTACATTCCAAAGGTGCATGCAGGAAATATTTTCTCCTTACCTTACTTCTTTTATGCAAGTATATCTTGATGATTTTTCAATTTTCGGAAAGATGATAGCACACCTGTTCCATTTACGGTGCTTCTTTGAAAAATGCAGAGAATACAGACTCTGTTTGAAGCCAAACAAATCTGTGTTTGCGGTTTCATGTGGCAAGTTACTCGGTCATATTGTATCTGCACAGGGCATGCACGTGGATCCAGATAAAATTTCAGCTGTGTTAAAAGCTCCAATGCCCACTACACCGAAGGAAGTAATGCGCTTCATGGGCCAAGTAAGATGGCATGGACGACACCTACGATGGCTTGCTCACTTGGCAATACCTCTTAACAGATTAATCACTAAGACTCCTCGACAGTTTGAGTGGACGCAGGAATGTCAGATAGCATTTGATTGCTTAAAGTGTTTATTAACACAAGTTCCCATCTTACAGCCTCCGAACTGGGATCGCCCATTTCATGTATTTGTTGATGCTTCAGATATAGCAATAGGGAGCATTTTAATGCAACAAATTGATAAGTGGTTCAGACCAGTGTACTATGCAAGTCGCAGATTAGCCCGTACTGAAAAGAATTACTCTGTAACAGAAAGAGAATGTCTAGGTTTAGTATATTCTGTCAAGAAATTCAGGCATTATTTGTTGGGCCGTAAATTTACTTTTCATGTAGATCATGCTGCACTTGTCTATCTAGTTCGGCAACAGCATCTAGGTGGTCGATTAGCAAGATGGGTTCTGCTTTTACAAGAATTTGATTACGAAGTCATTCATCGGTTAGGCAATTCACACGCCCTAGCAGATTTTCTTTCTCGACTAGATTCCGGTGAAGCTCCGGTAGGTATAGATGACACAACTCCGGCAATTTATGTCTCTGAACCAACCCATGATGAAATTACAGACCCGCATATGCCATCTACATACTATGATCAAATCTTGACCTTTCTCACTAATGGATGTCTTCCATCTCAGACTTCTACGGTAGTACGCAGGAAAATTGCAGTTTTAGCTGTCGATTTCGGTTGATTGCTGGAGAATTATACTATGTGGATAATACTGGAATTTTACTTCGTTGTATTCTGCCACATGAAGTTAACTCAGTTATTACTCTGGCTCACTCAATTCCTTCTGGTGGCCATTTTGCTGGAAACTTAACACACCAGAAAATTCTGCAAAGTGGTCTCTGGTGGCCTACTATGTACAGAGATGTATCACAGTTTGTCAAACAATGTGATAGTTGTCAGAGATCTGGACAGCCCCTGCAACGTCATCTTTTCCCTCTGCAACCTGTCTTGCCATTAGAACCTTTTCAGAAGTGGGGTCTAGATTTCATTGGACCTATTACACCACCAGTAATCCTCAGTAACAATCGTTATATACTGACATGTACAGACTATGCAACCAGATGGGCAGAAGCCTGGGCTTTATGATCTGCTACAGCTGTTGCAGTAGCAAAATGTCTGCTAACCGATGTCTTTCCACGTTTTGGCTTACCACTGGAACTTGTTACAGATCAAGGCACTCATTTTGTCAACAATTTAATGAAAGTACTCACACATTCATTTCAGGTCACACATAAATTTAGTTCACCATATTATCCTCGTGCAAATGGCCTGGTTGAAAGTACAAACAAATCTTTGCTGAATATGCTTTGAAAACTCATTTTAGAAGCACCGGAAAGATGGGATCAACTGCTACCTGCAGTATTATGGGCATACCCGACTACATACAAGGTAACAATAGGATTAACACCTTTCAAACTAGCTTATGGATTAGAAGCAATAGCACCAATGGAGATAGTTATACCAAGTTTACGAGTAGCAATCGCTCAGAAACTGATACCGGAAGACTCACTGTCAATTCGGTTGGATACACTCAGAGGACTAGACGAGCTTCGATGGCACAACTTTTTAACTATGCAGGAAGTACGACTAAGACAGGCTCGGACGCATGATCGACACTTGAAAACTCCAGTTTTTACGGTGGGACAACTTGTCCTTTTTTATAATGCAAAGTCGAATCGGTCTGCTGGTAAATTCAAATTACGATGGTATGGCCCTTACCGAATTTCAGAACAAGTGGGCCCAGCAACTTTTCGGTTGACTACGTTGAACGGAAACCCTCTTTCGAAAGTCATCAACGGTTCGAAGCTGCGGCCGTATCAACACACAGCGAACCCGCACTGAAACATTTTGCGGTTGGCCGCGTTTTTTGGAGTTCACTTTTCTTTTCTTTTCCTTTCTTTTATTTTTGCGTGCTTAGTAATATAAGTCTGTAAATATCTGCATCTTGATTCCTAATTATGTCATAAGCCGCCCTGCTCTTTCCAGCTACTAAGACATGCACACCCAAGTTAAAGAAGCGATCATCTCAACGTCGCACGATGATTAGTGATTTTTAATTACAGTCCACTACAGCGCATCTACTTAACCTTCTCCAGTTCACCGAAAAACGCTATTGTGTTTGTGTGATTGTGCTCTGTGTTTACCCTGTGCTCTGCGTGTTTGTGTCTACTATCGTCCTGTGCGCCATGGAAGCTTTGGCTAACTATGCCGCTTTCCGTGATGGGCTCCCTACTAACGTAGGAGAGTACCTGCGCATACGTGGGTCGGCAAACTTCGCTGAATTGCCTTGGCACTCAGTGGAGTCCCACCCATTCTTCGCCCAAATCATCTCCGCCATCGCCAACACTTCTGCCACCGATCAGAGATGGCTGATCACCTCCCTTCCATCCCGAACACTTATCACATTCCAAGCCTTTGCGGAAGCTTTTAGACTCCCATCGCAAGGCCGAGAAAATGGCCCAAGCCTAACAGTTGCTCGAATGATTGAGCTATTTCCTAGATATTCGTCTAACGAGTATGCAGTCCTCTACCGATCGGAACCAGAACGATCAGCCCTCCAATTTTTAGTAGCCATACTCAACCTCCAAAAACGCACATATGGAATATCCCGCCCCTTCTACTCTGCCATAGAATTAGCCGCACAAGAACCAGTGAACTTCGCCTCTTTCTTCTTCCACCGCATCCACCGAGAATGCGTCGCCATCATGAAACAGGTAAACAAAGGAGGCACGCCGAGATCCAGACTACCACACATCATTTCATTCCTCTTTGCGGCCATACTCGCAGCGCAACCACCACCCAGGGGACCAGTTCTGCGACATGAAGAGTCAGCGCAGCTGTGGGACGACGAAGAAGAAGAGGAAGAGGAGTTAAACCAACTATTCCGAAGAAAAAGAATAAGGATTAGCTCTTCTGAAAGCGAAGCACAAGGATCTGCCGGAGGGAACAATGAGGGCAACAAAGAAGAGGATAAGCAAGAAGAAGAAACGTTCCACGATACCACAACATCCATGCAAAACGAATCTTCTGCACAATCGTCCCAAGAACAACAACAAGAAAAACATACGGAAGCTGACACATCATCGACCGAAGAAACATCAAAGCAGCAATCTGAGGAGAACAACAAACAGAGGAAGAACAAGCTGCTAAAGAAGCATTGGATAGACTACTTAAGGCAATGGAATCCACATTTGCGGAGCAGGAACAACAAATCATAAATCAGGTAACAACTCAAACCGTAACTCCCACTCCCCCACCGAAACCACCCATCATCCCCATCCAGCCCATTCACCCTGCCGAAACCGCCGAGTCCTCATCCTCCTCCCTCAACTACTCTCCACCGAACTCCCAACAACTCCTTAACGCATCCTCTTCCCAACCACGACCCCAGCTACCACTCCCTTCCATTCCAATGCTTTCCGAACTGGCCAATATGGGTCAAGTTCTTATCAATTTATCTCAGCAGCTGCCCATTCACATGAAAGCAGCCACAGACAGTATCCGCAACGAGCTACAACATAAAGTTGATATGCTAGAAGCTGACATCAGCCCCCTACAGGAAGAAGTACTAATTGCCAAAGCTGAAAACCAATCCCTGCAAGAGCAATTCAAGGAATTACAGGCAAAACTCACCGAACAGGAAATGCTGATAAATCAGAGAGATGCGGCAGTGGCAGCACTTACCAGGAAAGAAGAGTTACTACAGATTGCCAATGAAGAAATCAACAAAATGAAACAGGACATACAAGACAAAGAAGACGCCCGAATTGCATTGGGCAATCTACTAGAAGAAACCAGGAAGCAATTACAAGAACTGGTGCAGCAGAGTCAAGAACAGCAGTTGCAGCAGAAAAGAACAAAAGAAGAACTGCAGAGAACCAACGAAAATTTGAGAGATGTAAATAATATGCTCAAGCACTACCTAACAAAGGAAGGGCAGACACAGAAGCTCATTGCCAATCTCAAACGCGAGAAGGACTCATACATTAGGACTGTAGATTTTCAAGTTCAGGAGATAGAGAGGTGCGAAAACCAACTGACAAACATAAAAGAAAGAGTACAGAAGATGGAGCAACAGCTCGAGGAAGTGAAGACGTCCCGAGATGCTGCATTGGCCAATGACTTTTATCTGCAAGAAACCTTTCTACAAACGCAAGCAGAAATTTTGTTAACCGAAGCCATAGCCATAAGTTCTGTTAGAGTAGATGCCCAACTAGTAGAGCCAGAAACTCTCAAACAATTATTAGAAACCCTTAAGAAAAAGATCGCCCGTACATTTAGATTAGCCCGAAACATGTACTTAGAAGGAATAGTCGATGAGCAGTAATTTTGTAAAAACTTGCGGGTTCAAGTCCATCGTGCGTGCCAGTGTTAGTCGGCCGTCGAATTGGGACAGGTGTAACGGAAATCTTTGTAAAACACGCGCGAAAGGTTGTTACGCGCATATTTGTAAATCTTATATAAAGCAATGAAAAGAAGTGCTCAAAAAGAGGAGGGGGGGGCGGTTTTCGGATCAATTCTGAGTAGCGCCAGACTGTTCGTCTGGTTGAGTGTCTGAGTGTTGCTGTAGTGTGTCTTGTCTAAGCTCTGCGTACTCTGTTGTACTTTGTGTTGTCATCTGTCAATCTCGGTTACACTGTGAATCTAGTTCCATTCAGTAAGTCATTGAATCGTTGTCTGAAAGAGTTACTGTGGATCGTTGTGACGAATTGTTCTGTTAAGATATACGACGTAGTGCTCCTCTCCTTGTTGAACTGCTAAGTACTGATAAGTCTATGTGAATGTAGTAATCTTTCCCTAAGAACGTTGTGCAGAAGTAGTGTTGTTCTCGATCTGCACTTGTACGGTGAGAATTACCTATAGTTAAGGGGTAATTCCAGTGTGTGTTAGTCTTCAGAACTGTAGGTTGAAACCGTAGGTACCTTCTGAGATCCGGTTGCTTGACTATGAGCGCTGTCTTGGTGAAGGTTGGACTACTGTACTGTTACAGTAGCATATTAGTCTGAAGAAATTCGGTACCAAGGTACAGATAAGTCTGGTACAGTCTAGTTGTTACTGGTAGCTGAGCTAAGACTGTGATGACACTGTCTAAGGAAAGTAGATTCAGATAGAATTGTCAATAGCATTTTATTGTTGCAACTGAATCAGTTATTTTGGGAACTAAGTACAGGGCCTCTGTCTAACAGACCCCTACCACTCCCAAGAACCCACGATTCGTTTGACACGTGCTAACAGTTAGAACAACGCATTAATTCAACACTGCCCTTAACATTGGCCGTTTTGTCCGCAGTTAACAGATGATTATTTGGGGAATGCAGGTATAAAGAGAGAAGTAACTTGCAGGTACTCTCCTCAACAGAATGGAGTTGCAGAGAGAAGAAATAGAAGTCTTGTAGAGTTTGCAAGAGCAATGATGAAGGAAAAGAATTGTCCAAATTACTTATGGGCAGAAGCTATTAACACTACAACATACCTTGTGAATAGGTTACCTTGTAAAGCATTGGAGGGAAGAACTCCTTATGAAGCATGATGGGGTAAGAAACCTACTCTTGATCATTGTAAGGTGTTTGGATGTTTAGCATATGCTTATGTTCCTTCACAATTGAGACATAAGCTAGAACCCAAAGCAGAGAAGTACGTGTTTATTGGGTATGATGATAGACAGATGGGTTACAGATTGTGGAGTACATCTACAAAGCAATTTCTTGTTACCAAAGATGTTACATTTGATGAGCAGAGCACATGGTATACAGGGTCAACAAATGATTATGCAGATGACAAAGAAATACAAAGAAAAGGGAAGACAAAAGTAAGTATGTATGAAGAAGATATTGATGATGTTGATTGTAAAAGTAAATTGCAGAATGATATTGAAGATGGGCCAAGATTTGATCCACAATCAAATGTGGCTGAGACTTCAAGAAGTGCAGAGGTTAGAAGATCCTCAAGTGAAAGAAAAGAGCCTATCAGGTATAGTTATGATACATCTTTTCTAACAACAAAAGATTATGCTTATATTGTGAAGACAGAAGCGGATCCAATCACATATGAAGAAGCTAAAGGTAAAGAGAATTGGGAGAAGGCAATGCAAGAAGAGTATGATGCTTTACTTGAAAATGATACATGGAAATTGGTGCCAGACCAAAGAATCAGAAAGTTATTGGATGTAAGTGGGTGTATAAAACAAAAAGATTTGCAGATGGTAAGGTGTTTAGATACAAGGCTAGACTTGTGGTCAAAGGTTATTCCCAAACTTATGGGGTAGATTATGATGAAACCTTTAGTCCTGTTGCTAAGATGTCTACAATTAGATCATTGATTGCTATTGCAGCTTGTAAAGGATGGAAGTTGTCACAATTAGATGTGAAGAATGTATTTTTGAATGGATACATTGCAGATGATGTGTACATGGAGCAACCAGAAGGCTTCATGGATTCAATTGGATCAGATTATGTGTGTAAGCTTAAGAGAGCTTTGTATGGGTTGAAGCAGGCCCCAAGAGCATGGAATTACAGGCTTGTTAAGTTCTTGAATGAATGTGGATTTCAAGCATCAAAGGCAGATAGTAGCTTGCTAGTGAAGGCAAGTGAAAATGGATACATATACATGTGTATTTATGTTGATGACATTATTGTCACAGGTACAGATGCTCAAGGAATCAATGAGCTTAAGAAACAAATAGAGAAGGAATTTAAGATAAGTAATTTGGGAAACTTATCTTATTTCTTAGGAATGCAGATTGTGTATACTCAACATGGAGTATATGTTACACAAGAGAGGTTGTTAGAAGTAGTTATTTTGAGAGGAAAATAACTGTAAAATGCCAAAAAATTGTAAATTATTTATGCAAACAATGTAAAAATGAGGAAGAGTCTTCCTCACATAGATTAGAATCATATGTATTTTTTCTAGAATTTTTGGAAACTCCTAGATAGCATATTTTTAGATTAGAAGGGAAAAGGACTGAATTCAAGTGTGAAAAGGGACACTTTAAAATGTATAAAAGACAATTTCCTCTATTTTGAGAGGGTTGGTTATTTGTATTTGTTGCTATCTAAGCAAAGAGAGAGTTTCCTGTAGAAAATCGTGATTCTTCCTTTTGTGTGAATTTCTTTGATTTGTTGAGTCTATTATATGTGTATCCATGGAATTTGTAAGCTTCTATTGTGTATTTCTGATGAATGTGTATGAAGAGAATTGATTCATGATGTTTTGAGTGAGAAATTGTTGAAGAATGATTTTGGAGATGGAAATCATCAAATTTCACAGAATCGCGATTGTCTCGTCTGAGGGTTACAGGTATCATTTTTGAGATTTGATTTCATGATTGTGTTCTGCTGAGAAAATAACACACTTTAGACACCAAGATCATTGGAAATGGTGTAGTATTGCTCAAGATAATCAAAACCATAGAAATTCCTCTTCATCTTCATTATTTCTCAGAAATCCAGCCAGTTTCCTCTTATTTCTTGGATTCTATCATCTAGAAGGGGTTGTGGTCTCTTGTATACTTCCAGGATTGACAAATATAAGATGTGTTGTTGATTCTTTATGCTAAATGATTAGAGAGGACAACTCCAAAGGTTAACAACAAACATTTTTTGGCATCGTTGCCGAGGAGTATAGCAAAAGCTTCATTGAAGTTGGACCTTGCTGGATCTTCTAATATTGATGCTATTGAACACATTGAAAAGGTAATACTCTTTAATCAAGAAATGGAAAGATGAAAAGGTAGGTTTCTTTGTTTTTCTTTTGGGAAAAGAAAGCAATAGATCATCTTTTGAGAATAAGAAGTGATGAAATTTTTGCAAATTGATAGTTGCTCATATCATTTTGAGAAGTAAAGTGCAGGTGTGTGACAAACTGAATCAAGAAAGCTGAAGATAAGGTAAAATGTGTCTATCTTTGCATTTGTAGAGTGCTTTTTGACCAAGTACCAAGCAAAATTGTTGATCTTGGGATAGATAACATGATTGCATTGAGGAAATTCAAGAAAAGTAGCTAGATGTAGGAAGATAAGATCCATTTGATAAACAAGGCAAAGCAATAATCTTGAGAAAAAGTTTATTTGCATCTTGAACAGAAAAAAATGTGTGAGTTTATCTTTGCATAAATTGAGATTTACACTTCTTAGCACATTTTTCTTTGGGAAGTTTTGCTCATGAATTGATTAGATAGCAAAGCATAAAAGAGCATAACCAATCAGGAAACATAGGATCAATAGATCAATAAACAAGAAACCCTAAGTGAAGTGTTTACCTTAATTTAGGGCAAAATACTAAAAAAATTCATAGAATTCATTAAAACATTCAAACAAATTTCTTTTTTCCTTAGGAAGCTGGACTGAAGGGTTGTTGATGAGAATAAAGGGAAACAAGTGGAAAGAAAAGTTAAAACGCTGAAAAAAACTGGAAGTTCAGAAAACACGATTCTCTTCACAGAATCGCTAATTTTTCTTAATGATGTAAAATTGCAGGTGACAAGTGATTTGGAGTGGGTGAAGAATCTTGAAGAGGATTAAGAGGAAAGAAGACTCAAAATTGCAAAAAACACGAAGTACAGAAAAAATATGATTCTCTGCACAGGATTGCGATTTTCTGTAAGAGGAAAAAATTTTGAATTATTGTGCATATTTAGGTTTTGAGGTAGGTAATTGTAAAAGGCTTCACTAAGTTGAGTAAGTGAAGGAAATCAAATTCTAAAAATCAGTGAGGATTGAGCATCAAGTGGGTAAAGTGGGACAGAAGTACAGAATCGTGATTTTTACCAGTAGGATCAAGGGAGAAATTTGTGATGAAAAGTTATAAATTGGGACTTAACATCATAAAATTGTGAAGGATAAAAACTTGAACAAGTGAAAAGTGAAGATTTTGAAAATATTGAACAAAATTGCGATTGTGTGGAATCTATAAAACCCTGGAATTTCAAAAGAAAACTCATTCGAGTGAGGAAGAGAGAGAGTGAGAGTGGACAGAATCGCAACTTTCTGCAAACACGAGCTTTTGGACATTTTCTGATCAAGTAAGCAAGGTAAGGATTTCCTAATAAAATTTTGCATTCTCTCAAGTTCTTATGTTATGTTTAGAACACAAAAACTCATAGAACAGTAAAATCACGGAATCACGACTTTTAGGATTTTGAATTTTATAGAGAAATAGTAATAATTTTGTTGAAGTCTTTCATTGCATGATAAAAGTTTAATAAAGCGACTTTATTGAAGGAATAAAAACTTAAAAAACAAAAACCTCAAAAATTTCAAAATCTTCACAGAATCGCGATTCTCTGAAACAAAACACAAAATCGCGATTCCCAGAGCACGATTTTCATAAGAAAATCGTGTTTTCTAACAATTGTGAGCAATCACGATTGTCTGGGAATAAAATCGTGGAAAAACACGATTCTCTTCATAGAATCGTGACAAACACGATTTTCTTCACAGAATCGTGACAAACACGATTTTCTTCACAGAATCGTGAAAAACACGATTTCCTTCACAGAATCATGGAAAACACGATTCTCATCACAGAATCGTGAAAAACACGATTCTCATCACAGAATCGTGAAAAACACGATTCTCTTCACAGAATCGTGACAAACACGATTTTCTTCACAGAATCGTGAAAAACACGATTCTCTTCACAGAATCATGAAAAACACGATTTTCTTCACAGAATCGTGACAAACACGATTTTCCTCACAGAATCGTGAAAAACACAATTCTCTTCACAGAATCGTGAAAAACACGATTCTCACCACAGAATCGTGAAAAACACGATTCTCTTCAGAGAATCGTGGAAAACACGATTCTCTTCTCAGAATCGTGAAAAACACGATTCTCACCACAGAATCGTGGAAAACATGATTCTCTCCATAGAATTGTGAAATTAATTGAATGATCCTTAGGTCTGGTAATAAATTGTACACACATTCTCAACAAGAGTTAGGAAGGAAAGAGGTAGAGTAGTAATAGGAGAATTGCAAGAAAAAGATTTAGGGCAAGAAATTAATATGGAGAATTTAAATGAAACCAATGAATCCTCTGAAGCTGGTGATTATAGAAACATTCTCAAATACATGTATACAAACAGGTTTGGAACCTATGTATATCAGGATAAGAAATGCTATAACTGTGGAGAAAATCATTTGGTACAACAATGTCCCTATCAAAAATCACAACATTTACAAGATAGGAAAACACTCAAATACTATACACTAGAAAGAAAATGGACAAATCATACCAGAGAAGAATGCTTTTACAATAAACAACCCATTAAGGAGAGAGAATATGCAAACCAAAGAGAATCTGGATTTATGGAGCAACCAAGACATGTACTTGGGCAACAACCTCCATTACCAACAAATGTGGTACCAGTCAAATACACACCAATAGAAGAAGGAAACTCAAGAATAAGATCACCGTACAAAGAAGATTATCATTGGAATGAAGGATATCAGGAAGAGTGGGAGGAATATGAGATGAGAGAACCAGAACTGCAAGCCCTAGATTTGGGAAATGGGAGAATTGAAATGGATACAGCTACATTCATGTACATCACCAATAACTACATGTCTAATCAGAGACCTCAGTTCAAAGGGAGTCAAAAAATAACTTGTTATAGATGTGGAGGGGAACATTTCATTAGAGACTGTCCACAACCTCCCACACTAAGAGTAGAAGGAGCCTATTGCAAGGATTGTGGCAGGGGGCATTTAATAAAGGATTGTCCAAGAAATCCTCAAAAACAACAAAATACTTCTAATAACATACCATTACAAGCAGTTAACATCATCTAGCAAGAAGAATTGAGTGACCCTGAACAAGTATATGTAAATGCTATAACAAGAGCACAAGCCAAACAACAGGAAATAATCAAGGAACAAAAGAAGAATTCATCTCCAAAGGAGAAGAAAAACAGACAAAAAGGGAGATGGGAGAGAAAAATGAGATTTGGTAAAAGTCAAGAAGAAGAAAATATGGAACTACCAAAACATAGCCCACCCCAAAAGACACAAACCCAGCAAGAGATAAGCAATTCACAAAGTTTGGAAACTATGATAAAAGCATACAAGGGAAGAATTCAAGAAGGACCAAATCCCACAGATCATGTAATGTCTTATCCTATACCGGATATAGAGCATGAAAGAATGCAAAAATGTAAACAAATCATACAAGAAGCACAACTTAAATTGGGGGAACTAGATAATTCTAGAACAAAGGAAATTATTGATCAAGAAGATAACTCACAAATAACATTCCAGGTATATATAGACAAACAATGTACAATCTTATACCACACCACAATGGAGGAATTGATAAAATAGGATCCTCACTTACAATAAAAAATGGTAAAATGGGAAGCAATACCAGACAATTTTGATCCACAGCCACAAGAATTGGAAGAGTTGTTGTACATTCCTATTGATAAAATAGGAGGATATTGTGAACGAGAAGAATGGAACTCAACTCTGAGAATACAATTTGGTACAAATCATGCCCAAGCCATATTGGATAGTGGATCAAGTGTGGCTATCATGACTAAACAAACTTGGGAAAGATGGGGAAAAAGTGAATTGATACCCACTAAAATGAGATTGCAACTTGCCGATGGACACATAGAAAAACCCCTAGGAATATGGGAAAAGGTGATTGTGGATATATGTGGAATAGAAATAGAGCATACTTTTGCCATAGTTGAATTTCCACAATCCACTTCATATGAAATTATCCTAGGAAGAACATTTATGAGACAAATGCAAATTGTGGAAGATTGGGGTAATGATTGCCTATACCTTCAGAGCAAAGGGAGGATAACCAGAGTGAATCTGAGAAATGGTCATTATTGTGACATATCCCCTCAAGAATGGTTCAAAATACATCAAAATCAGGAATTGACTGAAGAATCAGAGTTGGAAGATCAGAATGAAACAGAATCATCAATATGGAAGTGCAATGTGTTAAGAAACCTTACAAATGGAAAAGGAAGATTAAGAAAAGAAGATTGTATAGAAGGGAGGAAATTACAAGATGAGAGCTATATACCACAAAAATTCAAAGATGAAGAGTTTGAGCCTTATGGTTGGAACCAGATTTTGGCCACCATGGATCTAGCCAAAGATGAGTATGTGGGAGTGAGATTCCAAAACGAAGAAGGATATGATGTTTTTCACATAGGAATACAAATGATAAAGGTATCAGAAACAGAAGAGGACAAGGAAAAAGATATGATATTGAAAAATGGAAAAACATAGTATTTGGAAGAGGTAAAAGCTGCAAATACAATAAAAGATAAAATCTCAGGCAAATATAGAAAAAATAAACACAAAGAAATAGAAGAAGAGCAAGAGGATGGAAAAACTAAGAAAATGACAAACAAGGATCAACAATTTGATGTACCTGCAAATTTCAAGACTTAGGATCTTGGATAAGAAAATCAAAGTGTTACAGAGAACAAATTATGACATTTTGGAAATAATGGCAATTTGTTCTACCTTATCCTTTTTCTGAAAAAAGAAATAGGAGGGGAAGAAAGGAAGTTGAAAGCAATTATTTATTATTAAAAATAAATAAATAAATAAATAAAATAGAAAAGAGAAAAAAATATATATTATTAATATATATATATATATAAAGAGAAAAATTTATATATATATATATATAATTTAAAAAAAAAAAAATAAAAATAAAAATAAAAATAACAAACAAAAGAAATAAAAGAAAAAAGAGAGAAAAATTTTCCATTTCATTTTTCTTTTATGAGAAAATTTATCCATTTTTATTTTATAAGTTATACAGCACAAAGCAAGATATAGATAGAAGTATAGTAGGTTTCTATTTTTTATTTATTTTTTATTTTTTATTTTTTAAATTTATTTTTAATATATTCAATTTTCCTCAACTAATTATAGTTTTCAAATCTTTCCTTTTTTTTTATATAAGAACTGCCTGAAGAAAAGAGAGCACTAGAAGTGATTGGCAGTTGAATATGGAAAAGGAAAGAAATGAGTGGAAATCAGAAAGAGAGTTATGGACCTCCCAAAATAGAAGTTTAATGTTGACAATAGAAAAGATACAGAAAAAATTGGAAAAACCACAAACTCATGTGGAAGAACAGGTAGAGACTACACAAGTAGAAGAATATGAAGTAGGAGATAATGATAGAACTCAATATGGTGATGAACAAGAGAACAAAGCACCAGTTGAAGAGTACTCGGAAGAGTTTCTCCAGAACTTCTGACAGATAGAGAATCCAGAATGGAATTTATTAGAAAGATGCATAATGAACATGAGGAACAAATTGTTAATTTTGCTCTGAATAAAGGAATAAATCCGGATCAACACCATTGGGCTGCAGATGGCTTAGGTATACCCTTTTGCATGATTATGGAAAGAATTAGAAACTATCAATTGGCAAGGGTAGGATTACCTCCAAATAAGTATTTAGAATATGAAGAAGACATCAATGTGACAAAGGAGTTATTTGAAAAAGCTAATCCTAAATGGAGAAATAGGTGGTTGGATGCTAATAAAGAATGCAGAAAAATATGGAAAGAAGCACCAATACAGTTAAAAGTCAATCCAGCATATTGTCCAGTAGCAAGGAGAAGGGATTGGACAATCTTTTGGGAAAGAAGGAAGGAGGGACAGATTCCATCAAAATGGTTGAATTTTCCAAAGATAGTAGGCCCAAAGACAAGAACATGGCCAACAAAGAAGTATATGGTTGACACAGCAGAGTCTGTCATATCCACATATAAAGATGTCAATGATCCAGCATGTATTTTATTAACGAGAGTAATGAGACTCATATTGGCATGCATAGAGACCTTTACAGATAGAGATGTCAGAATTCTCAATTACATTGGCTTTAATTCACCAACTAATGCTTTATTATTTGATCTCAGTGAAACTCCAGACAGGATATGTTTGATGGCTTATTATAGCACAATAATATTTTTGGGAAGCCATTATCTTCAGATTTTTGAGGATGCATTTGATTATGGATTTTTTGAAAGAGAATCAGAGTTATTTGGAAACTTGTCAGCTGTAACAAAATCTCGACTCACTGCTTATGAAGCTACATACACAGAATACCTGAAGAAAGATGTAATAGATAAACCAGAGGCTATTGTGCAATGGAGAAAAGTGTTATTTGAGATGGTAAACAACTTGAACATTACTGAAAGGAAAAGCCATGACCTACTGTCATCGGTATATCAAAGAAAAAAGAAGTGAAGGAAGCATTCATGGAATATCAACAAGAATGTCTTTTGTCAGGAGCCAAAAGGTTTAGGAGGGGAAGAATGTTAGAAGTAGTATTTTTGAGAGGAAAATAGTTGTAAAATGCTAAAAAATTGTAAAAATATTTATGCAAACAATGTAAAAATGAGGAAGAGTCTTCCTCATATAGATTAGAATCATATGTATTTTTTCTAGAATTTTTGGAAACTCTTAGATAGCATATTTTTAGATTAGAAGGGAAAAGGACTAAAATTCAAGTGTGAAAAGGGACACTTGAAAATGTATAAAAGACAATTTCCTCTATTTTGAGAGGGTTGGTTATTTGTATTTGATGCTATCCAAGCAAAGAGAGAGTTTCCTGCAAAAAATCATGATTCTTCCTTTTGTGTGAATTTCTTTGATTTGTTGAGTCTATTCTATGTGTATCCATGGAATTTGTAAGCTTCTATTGTGTAT
The DNA here is from genome assembly GCA_020310875.1 of Ceratopteris richardii. NCBI lineage: Eukaryota > Viridiplantae > Streptophyta > Polypodiopsida > Polypodiales > Pteridaceae > Ceratopteris > Ceratopteris richardii. The sequence goes on from CM035407.1 coordinate 188,587,709, forward strand.
TTCTGATGAATGTGTATGAAGAGAATTGATTCATGATGTGTTGAGTGAGAAATTGTTGAAGAATGATGCTCGAGATGGAAACATCAAATTTCACAGAATCGCGATTGTCTCGTCTGAGGGTTACAGGTATCATTTTTGAGATTTGACTTCATGATTGTGTTCTGCTGAGAAAATAACACACTTTACACACCAAGATCATTGGAAATGGTGTAGTATTGCTCAAGATAATCAAAACCCTAGAATTCCTCTTCATCTTCATTATTTCTCAAAAATCCAGCCAGTTTTCTCTTATTTCTTGGATTCTATCATCTAGAAGGGGCTGTAATCTCTTGTATACTTCCAAGACTGACAAATATAAGATGTATTGTTGATTCTTTATGCTAAATGATTGGAGAGGACAACTCCAAAGGTTAAGAACAAACAGAGGTACTTGAAGAATCTTCTGGTCAAATTCAACATGGAGGATTGCAAGCCTTCAAGCACACCATTGGAGGTAAATCATAAGTTAAGCAGGTATGGAGGTGAAGAATTCAATGACATGAAGAAATATCAGAGTTTGGTAGGTAGTTTAATCTATGCTACCTTGACAAGGCCATATTTATCATATGCAGTAGGTGTGTTCTCACAATTAATGCATTGTCCAAAGAAGACTCATTGGATTGCAGCTCAAAGGGTACTCCGATATATCAAAGGAACCCTAAATGAAGGCTTGTATTATGGATTTACTTCTGATACAAGAATCAAAGTGTTTAGTGATGCAGATTGGGTAGGTGATTCAGATGATAGAAGGTCTACTCATGGGTATCTCTGTTATATTGGAGATAAGTTAGTTTCTTGGTGCTCAAAGAAGCAACATACAGTTGCTTTGTTAAAGACCTTGTTGAAGAGTTTTTGAACTGATCAGAGTACTCCAATTATTTTTGGAGACAATATGAGTTCATTATATTTGGCAGTTAACCCTATTTTTCATGCTAGGACCAAGCATATAGAGATTCAGTATCATTTCTTGACAAAAAAGGTACTTGATAAAGAGATTGAAGTGATGTATACTCCAACAAAAGAACAAGTTGCAGATATGATGACAAAAAGCTTGGATGGACCTAAGCTACAGAGATTCAAAGAGATGGCAGGAGTGAAGAAGAATGGAATAATCACAATTAGTGATTGAGGGGGAGATGTTGGAACAAACCAATCACAAATTGGTGATTATAAAGAACTTGAAGGAAGTCAATGATCAGTTTGAAGTGAGAGAAGCTACTTGAGAAAGTGAAGAAGATTTCGGAATGATAGTTTGTATACATATGTACATTACAGTTGGAAATTCTTGTAATCTGAGTAGAAATAATCCTTAGGATGATAAGAAGTAATGTAATAGATGCGGGATAATTCTAAAACCATATGTATATAAGTCAATGATGTATAGAAATAAGTATGAGAGTCATTTGAAGACAAGTGTCATAGAGATAGATGTGTAGAGAGTCTTTCTCAGGAAATTAGCGACGAGTTTTTCTCTGAGTTCTCTCAGTCTGATCATGTGGATCAGAAATCCTTTTGTACACATCTAATCTGGAAGCTAATAAAGCTATGTTCAAAACTTTATGATCCAATTCCTTTCCTACTGTGAGTATGATCAATAGGAACATTGGTATGTAGAATCTGCAGATAGACTTCTCAGAGTCGCGCATTTTTTCGTGTCAATGTTTTGCCTAGATCTCAGTGCATAGTGTAAAGTTTTTAAAGATTGAGCATTCAAAATCTAAGTTAGAAGGTAAGGAAGCTATGGCTAAAAGCATTTAGCAAAACGGGATTTGTGCTATGAGAAATCAACTTAAGAAGTTGACCATGTCAAAGTCGTCATTTCTAAAAGATAGTTTTTTGACATATCTTTGATCTTAAGGCTCAATTTAAAGTTTTAATTATTCTTTTGAAGGACTAATGATTGATATGATTGCGCAAAGGTAGCGTGGAGGTATGTATATCTTTAGATTGAAGAAATCTGAAGATATGTGTAGGTAATGAAGTCAATCTTTCAAGCAGACTTCTTGAAGAAGGAAAATTCTCACTCAGAGAATTGTTCATGAATGATTTGGTAAATCAAAGTAACATTTGTGTAAAGTTTGGTCTATAACTGATATAGAGGTGCTCTTAGATCAGTATAGATCAAGTCTTTGGAGATTAAGAGGTCTCCAACAGTGGTATCAGAGCTGAAGGTATAATACAAGTGAAGTAAAGGCATTGGAAGTCCCGACTGATGCAGATATTGAAGTTCCTTCTAATTCAAGGTGGACAAGGACAAATTCTTGCAGTTAATTTGCAGAAGCACAAAGTACGAGCTCAAAGGATCAAAAAGGATTGAAGCTTCATATCAAAGGTGCACTTTACTATTATAAATCATAGTACTTGAAGACACAGAAGATCAAAGATGGGAGAAAGCTTGCAGATTGATAAGCTAGATAGGGAGAACTATCCAGCTTGGTCCATGAGGATGGGGGCACACCTCATGAGCAAAGATTTGATGGCATTCATTACAGGAGAAGAAGAAAAGCCTGAGTTTGCAGATCCTAGTATTCCAACTAGGGAAGAGCTTGCAAATTTGAAGACTTGGATGAGAAAGGATGCTCAAGCTAGGAGCATCATTTACATGGCTGTAAATGATTATCTTCTACCTCACATCAGAGGATTAGAAAGTGCAACAGATGTGTGGAATGCTTTGGAAGAGCATTTCCAAAACACAACCAAGTCAAGGAAGTCCTCACTTTGGGCTGAGTTCACAACTTTCAAGAAGAAGAGTTCACAATCAATTTCTCATTATGTGGCAAGGATGAAAGATATTGCACATAGCTTGGCAGTTGTAGATGAAAACACTAAAGAGGATAAGTTGGCAAGGCAAATACTTACAGGTCTGAGAGGAGATGAGAAGTGGAAGCCTTTCATATTGTCCATAGAACTATCACTAGATCACTTTACTCCTGATCTTAATCAATTGCTAGGACACATGCTAACTTTTGAGCATGACATTAAGGGAGACAATGATAGGAGTGCAAGCCAAGCTATGTACTCCAAGGACAAGAAAAAGAATGGCAAAGGGAAGCAATCAACTGATGATGGAGGAATCTCAAGTCAAGCTAACTTTACAAAAGGAAAGATGAACTTCAGAGGTAAAGGAAGAGGAGGTAAGAACAAAGATAATACTAAAGCTTGTTGGATTTGTGGTAGAATCAATCATTCGGCAAATGATTGTTGGTATAACAATCAAAATGGTGGAAGTAATAACCAGAGTTTCAATCAAAGAGGTAGAGGAGGCAGAAAGCAAAGAGGCAATTTCAGAGGAAGAGGTGGTAGGACATCTTATGCTAGAGGAGGTGGAAGAAGTTTTCAATCTCAGTCCTACAACAACAATTATTATAATTATGCATCAGATCAAAAGGATGACATGAATCTCATCTTGAATGCAACTCATGAAGCAGTAGGAGAAGACCAAAGGTTGTTTTATATTGACTCAGGATGTAGCAATCATCTGAGTGGCAATATATCACTGATGACTGATATGGAAGCAAAGGTGAATGGACATACAGTTGAAACAGGTGACAATACCAAGCATAAAGTGGAGAGCATTGGATCAGTGAAGACAAAGAGTGGAAGTACACTTTTGAGCAAGGTACTTTATGTTCCTACTATTCCTAAAAATCTGATAAGTGTAGGGCAAATTGTGGAGAAAGGATATGAAGTCAGATTCACAAATGATGGTGTTTTTGTGCAAGATCCAAATCAAGGATATAGAAACATTATTGCAGGTAAAAAGGAAGGAAGGTTGTTTACTCTCAAGGTCCAAGGTAATGTGGGACATGCTTTATTTACTTATGGAAGTCAAAAGATGTCTGAATTAGACCTATGGCATAAAAGATTAGGTCATTTCAATGAGAGAGCTATAAAAGAAATGTCAAGGAATGATGTGGTGCTTGGTTTGCCAAAGGTTGAAGGGCAACATATGGTGTACAAGTGTGAAGCTTGTCAATTAGGTAAAGCACACAAGAGTTCATACAATAAATCAGGATATAAGTATTCAAATATGCTTGAATTGGTTCATATAGATGTGTGGGGTCCTTCAAGGGACTACAGCATAAATGGATCCAGATATTATGTGTTGTTTGTTGATGATGCAACCAAATGGATTACTTTATATGTAATCAAGGACAAATCAGAAGTGTTCAAGACATTCAAGCATTATCATGCTTATGCAGAAACAATTACAGGACAAAAGCTCAAGAGGTTGAGATCAGATGGAGGGGGAAAGTATTTCTCTAAAGAGTTTGATGATTATTTGTGGAATGTAGGTATAAAGAGAGAAGTAACTTGTAGGTACTCTCCTCAACAAAATGGAGTTGCAGAGAGAAGAAATAGAACTCTTGTAGAGTTTTCAAGAGCAATGATGAAGGAAAAGAATTGTCCAAATTACTTATGGGCAGAAGCTATCAACACTGCAACATACCTTGTGAATAGGTTACCTTGTAAAGCATCGGAGGGAAGAACTCCTTATGAAGCATGGTGGGGTAAGAAACCTACTCTTGATCATTGTAAGTTGTTTGGATGTTTAGCATATGCTTATGTTCCTTCACAATTGAGACATAAGCTAGAACCCAAAGCAAAGAAGAAGTATGTGTTTATTGGGTATGATGATAGACAGATGGGTTACAGATTGTGGAGTCCATCTACAAAGCAATTTCTTGTTACCAAAGATGTTACATTTGATGAGCAGAGCACATGGTATACAGGGTCAACAAATGATTATGCAGATGACAAAGAAATACAAAGAAAAGGGAAGACAAAAGTAAGTATGTATGAAGAAGATATTGATGATGTTGATTGTAAAAGTAAATTGCAGAATGATATTGAAGATGGGCCAAGATTTGATCCAGAATCAAATGTGGCTAAGACTTCAAGAAGTGCAGAGGTTAGAAGATCCTCAAGGGAAAGAAAAGAGCCTATCAGGTATAGTTATGATACATCTTTTCTAACAACAAAAGATTATGCTTATATTGTGAAGACAGAAGAGGATCCAATCACATATGAAGAAGCTAAAGGTAAACAGAATTGGGAGAAGGCAATGCAAGAAGAGTATGATGCTTTACTTGAAAATGAAACATGGGAATTGGTGCCAAGACCAAAGAATCAGAAAGATATTGGATGTAAGTGGGTGTATAAAAGAAAAAGATTTGCAGATGGTAAGGTGTCTAGATACAAGGCTAGACTTGTGGTCAAAGGTTATGCCCAAACTTATGGGGTAGATTATGATGAAACCTTTAGTCCTGTTGCTAAGATGTCTACAATTAGATCATTGATTGCTATTGCAGCTTGTAAAGGATGGAAGTTGTCACAGTTAGATGTGAAGAATGCATTTTTTAATGGATACATTGCAGATGAAGTGAACATGGAGCAACCAGAAGGCTTCATGGATTCAATTGGATCAGATTATGTGTGTAAGCTTAAGAGAGCTTTGTATGGGTTGAAGCAGGCCCCAAGAGCATGGAATTACAGGCTTGTTAAGTTCTTGAATGAATGTGGATTTCAAGCATCAAAGCCAGATAGTAGCTTGCTAGTGAAGGCAAGTGAAAACGGATACATATACATGTGTATTTATGTTGATGACATTATTGTCACAGGTACAGATGCTCAAGGAATCAATGAGCTTAAGAAACAAATAGAGAAGGAATTTAAGATAAGTGATTTGGGAAACTTATCTTATTTCTTAGGAATGCAGATTGTGTATACTCAACATGGAGTATATGTTACACAAGAGAGGTACTTGAAGAATCTTCTGGTCAAATTCAACATAGAGGATTGCAAGCCTTCAAGCACACCATTAGAGGTAAATCATAAGTTAAGCAGGTATGGAGGTGAAGAATTCAATGACATGAAGAAATATCAAAGTTTGGTAGGTAGTTTAATCTATGCTACCTTGACAAGGCCAGATTTATCATATGCAGTACGTGTGTTATCACAATTTATGCATTGTCCAAAGAAGACTCATTGGATTGCAGCTCAAAGGGTACTCAGATATATCAAAGGAACCCTAAATGAAGGCTTGTATTATGGATTTACTTCTGATACAAGAATCAAAGTGTTTAGTGATGTAGATTGGGCAGGTGATTCAGATGATAGAAGGTCTACTCATGGGTATCTCTATTATATTGGAGATAAGTTAGTTTCTTGGTGCTCAAAGAAGCAACATACAGTTGCTTTGTCATCCACAGAAGCTCAGTATAAAGGAATGGTAGAGGCTGCAAAGGAAGTATTATGGTTAAAGACCTTGTTGAAGAGTTTTGGAACTAATCAGAGTACTCCAATTATTTTTTGAGACAATATGAGTTCATTATATTTGGTAGCTAACCCTATTTTTCATGCCAGGACCAAGCATATAGAGATTCAGTATCATTTCTTGACAGAAAAGGTACTTGATAAAGAGATTGAAGTGATGTATACTCCAACAAAAGAACAAGTTGCAGATATGATGACAAAAAGCTTGGATGGACCTAAGCTACAGAGATTCAAAGAGATGGTAGGAGTGAAGAAGAATGGAATAATCACAATTAGTGATTGAGGGGGAGCTGTTGGAACAAACCAATCACAAATTGGTGATTATAAAGAACTTGAAGGAATTCAATGATCAGTTTGAAGTGAAAGAAGTTACTTGAGAAAGTGAAGAAGATTTCAGAATGATAGTTTGTATACATATGTACATTACAGTTGGAAATTCTTGTAATGTGAGTAGAAATAATCCTGAGGATGATAAGAAGTAATGTAATAGACGCGGGATAAGTCTAAAACCATATGTATATAAGTCAATGATGTATAGAAATAAGTATGAGAGTCATTTGAAGACAAGTGTCATAGAGATAGATGTGTAGAGAGTCTTTCTCAGGAAACTAGCGATGAGTTTTTCTCTGAGTTCTCTCAATCTAATCATGTGGATCAGAAATCCTTTTGTACACATCTAATCTAGAAGCTAATAAAGCTGTGTTCAGAATTTTATGATCCAATTCCTTTCCTGCTGTGAGTATGATCAATAGGAACATTGGTATGTAGAATCTGCAGATAGACTTCTCAGAGTCGCGCATTTGTTCATGTCAATGTTTTGCCTAGATCTCAGTGCATAGTGTAAAGTTTTCAATGAGTGAGCATTCAAAATCTAAGTTAGAAGGTAAGGAAGCTATGGCTAAAAGCATTTAGCAAAACGGGATTTGTGCTGTGAGAAATCAACTTAAGAAGTTGACAATGTCAAAGTCGCCATTTTTGAAAGATAGTTTTTTGACATATCTTTGATCTTAAGGATCAAATTGAAGTTTTAATGATTCTTTTGAAGGACTAATGATTGATATGATTGTGCAAAGGTAGCGTGGAGGTATGTATATCTTTAGATTGAAGAAATCTGAAGATATGTGCAGGTAATGAAGTCAATCTTTCAAGCAGACCTCTTGAAGAAGGAAAATTCTCACTCAAAGAATTGTTCATGAATGATTTGGTAAATCAAAGTAACATTTGTGTAAAGTTTGGTCTATAACTCATATCTTAGATCAGTATACATCAAGACTTTGGAGATTAAGAGGTCTCCAACACCTCCCTCCCTCCCTCCCTCCCTCCCTTCCTCCCTCCCTCCCTCCCTCTCTCTCTCTCTCTCTCTCTCTCTCTATATATATATATATATATATATATATATATATATATATATATATATATTTCTTTCTTTCTTTCTTTCTTTCTTTCTTTCTTTCTTTCTTTCTTTCTTTCTTTCTATCTATCTATCTATCTATTTATCTATCTATTGAAAGAAATTGGAGAAACTTGTAGGAGGTAGAAAAGTGAGTTGCAAAGTGACGAAGTTTGGTCCAGCCAACCAACACAAGACTAGCCCTTGAGCTTATGGAGACTCAAATAGATCTTATATGCATGTGATAAGTGCCATAAAATACACTTTATACTTTGGGGCATCAAGGAGAAAGAGTCGATACAAAGCAGATAGGTTTGCACATTGACTAGCTCAAAAAACTTGCTATCTTTGGATGAAACAATCAACTTCAAATGCTCATAGTAGCTAGCATGATTAACATTCAAAAAAAGCCTTTTGGCAGAATGATACACATAAGGTTGAGAGTATAAAATGCACAAGAGTACAAGTGATAAGCAAAATATGCTTTTGGAATGAACTTGATACTCAATAGTGGTACCTCCTGAGGGCTACGCAGAGATAGACTAGATAGAAAAATTGAGATTTCTCCAACTCTACTAGACAAAATGCTTTGGAAACTTTTACACATAAACTAGACACTAATACCTTTACAATGAATGCTCACCATCCAATTTGGAGCTCAATAGAGAGATCAACAACCTCTGCAAGTTCACTGTTGTTGAAGAAGATGATGTAGAGAAATGAAGGAGCAAGTCAATGATGGCCAAAATTGTATGTATATTGCTTCCATATAATGTACAAGTGATTTGAAGTCTTTATACAGGCTCTTGAAGTGCTCAAACTTCTACAAGTGGATTTTGAATTCAAATGAAGGCAGGATAGGTTGTTGAAGGGAATCAATTCATTTTCTTACAATATAGGAAAAGTGAGGATTTAATTTGTTCTACTTTTAGGTGATTTATTGTCAAGCTCTACCACCTCAAATTCGTGGAATTTGATCTCTTCTTTTCTCATTTTACATGTTTAAAGCTGTAGGCTTTTACATTGGTAAATTATTCATAAAAAATCTTTAGAAAAATTACAATAAATGAGCATACATAAAAGAACTCTTCAATAGATTGTTGATATATTGAGGTACTGATGTGTGTGAACACACTAAGACCATCAAGGCACTTTTTTCCCTCTTTAGGAGGTTTTTCCCCCTGGCTTGTATATATGCCTATAACCCTAACGAGTCATTTATCTTTGTACATTCTAGTGGTAACACATTCAGTATTCAGTGTTGTGCTCCAAGCTTCTTCTTCTTCCTTATGCTATTCGTGTGCTTCTACAGTTCTCAAACTCCAACAATTGGTATCAGAGCAGGTCATCGCTTCATCTAGAGCATCGTCAACATCCCTCCGATCAGAGTCTTAGAATCGCACGAAATCATGATCTAAGCTCGTTTCGGACTCTGAATGCACTATCGTAACACTTATGTAGGCAATTTCATCTTTTTGTGCCAAAGATATATACAGGTTTTGGTTTGTCAATATAAGCATCTCAAAGTCTACTATAGGTTTAGCAGAACTTGACAGGGTAGTTCTGTTCGACTTTTTGAGATAGTCATTTCTCTACATCATGGTATTTTAGTCAATGGTCATGGCTGAAAGCAGTGATATTCCGTATGTTGGTTGTTGAGGATAAGTTGGATGGTACCAATCACCCATTATGGGCTTATATGGTGCATCATGTATTGGTTGCAAAAGGAGTATGGAATATTGTGCAGGGTATTGAAAAACATCATATTACACCTGTAAACACAATTGTTGAAGGTGATGCAGATGGCATTGAAGATGATGATATTCTTCATGTTCTTGTTTGTGTTGTGGTTCCTATTGCACCTATTACATAGAAAATTTGTTAGAAATGGCAGAGATGCTCAGACACATGCATTGATATCCTTGTCTATCAAACATGCCATTATTCCTCACATTCGCTCTTGTAGATCAGCTAAGGATGCTTGGGATACACTTACCACTTTATACCAGGCAAGGAATGAGGCTCGTGTTGCTTATCTTCGAAAACAGTTAGAGATTGAGCACAATGTTCTCCTATGTGGGCACATATGTCAAGCTGATCACTCCAACAGAGAACCTCTCCGTGACATAATGATAATGCATCTCAATGTGCTTAGTGCGAGCATGGAACACAGGGTTCCTTGCAACTACCAATGTGCTCTGACTATCAGTGAAGATGGTGGTGGCAGAAGACTCACCAACACCCAAATCAGCCATAAGGCATCTGAGCCACACACACTCAGCAGTCGTTGTGAAAGCTACCCTATACTCTGCCTCACAACTGGAAGTGTCCATAGTAGGATGCTTCTTGCTCAGCCAAGATATGCATGAGCTACCAAGCATGAAGCAGAAACCACTAGTGGACACATGAGTGTCATAGCAACCAGCCCAGTCAGAGTCAGAAAAAGCATGCAAATCTGGAAGTAGTGATCCCCCTTGGGATAAAAGAACCCAAGTAGCCGGGTACCACTCAAGAAGCGAAAGATGCGCTTAACCGCCTGCCAATGATTGACACTTGGGCAATGCATAAACCTACTCATATGTGAGATAGCAAACTAAATATCTAGCCGAGTAATGCATAAGTAAATCAAACATCCAATAGCCTGCTGATAGAGAATAGCATCAAATACATCTCGAGCATCAAGAAGACTCAATCGTAAACCTGTCTCCATAGGAGTGGCAATAGGTTTATAGTCTTCAAGGATAAAATGTTGCAATAATGTGTCAATATATTTTGTTTGACACAAAGGCATTCCACCATCAAGGTGCATAAATTGAATGCCCAAATAATGATGCAAATGCCCCAAATTAGACATCTCAAATGAGGCATGCAAATCAGCCTTGAAATTAGCAATATGCTTCTCATGAGGACCAGTGAGCAGCATGTCATCAACATAAACAACAATGAACAAAAGCACATCATTAGCACGCTTAACATATAAGGTGCTTTCAACTGGACTGTTCTCAAAACCATGTGCAATGAGATAAGCATGTATCTTTTCATACCAAGCACGTGGTGCTTGCTTTAAACCATTAAATGCCTTCTTTAACCTCCACACCTCCTTTTCATGCCCTTTCTACACAAATCCACAGGCCTAAAAAACATACGCTTCTTCATGCAAGTCACCATTCAAAAATGTTGTTTCAATGTCCAAATGATGTACATTCCTACTATGATGAGCTTCAAGTGCACAGACGTTATGAACAGTAGTCATTCGTCAAGTAGGATCAAAGGTTTCATCAAAATCAATGCCTCTTTCTTGTGCATAACCCTTTGCAACAAGCCTAGCCTTATACCTATCAACTGCTCCATCAAGTTTACGCTTCAGCTTGTATACCCACTTAGTGCCAATGGCCTTCTTGCTAGGAGGCAAGTCACATAAAGACCAGGTACCATTTTTCATGATAGCATCATATTCAGATTGCATTGCAGCCATCCAATGTTCAGAATTTTGTGCTTCATCAAACGAAACAGGTTCAATTTCATCATAGAGACTAGATGAAGCCATAGCATAGCAATCTGATGAAAAAGAGGCATTATGAGATCCTGAACGAGTGCGGTATGATAGAGGTGCATCTAATTTGCTGTCATGCAAAGTCTGCACTAGCCATTTTGGCATAGTTTTTGCCTCCTCAATATCAGCTCTCTCATCAACAAGTGCATCATGCAAATCTGCATCCGAAATGGAATGATCTACATCATCACATGAAACCTGTAATGGCTGAGAAGTTGCCTCATTAGGACCAGCACTAGACTACCCACCTGTAAAAAGAGGCAACAAAGTATCATACATGTCTTTGGAGCTAGCAGATGTCTCCTTCGTACATGAAAGTAAAGGCTTAATAGCATCTTCCACAAAAACAACATCACGGCTAACCAAAATGTGTTTAGTCTGTGGATGATACGGACAATAGCCTTTGCTTTCTGAACTGTACCCAAAAAAATACATTTTTTTGCTTTATCATCCAATTTTTTGCGATATTGTTTAGGCACTAATGCATATGCCAGATAACCAAAAACACGTAGATGAGCAAGTCTTGGCTTTCAACCATGCCAAGCCTCATATGGAGTGATAGACTGCAGTGCTTTAGTGGGATACCTATTAAGTACATATGTTGCACACATAACAGCCTCAAGGCAGAAACTATGTGGTAAAGTATGACTCTTGACCATACACCTTGCCATCTCCATGAGTGACCTATTCTTGTGTTCAGTAACTCCATTTTGTTAGGTGTATACGACATTGTACACTGATGTTTTATCCCATGTTCAACCAGAAATACATTAAAGTCAGAAGACATATTCCCCCCCTCGATTAGAATGGAGGGTGCCCATTTTACATGCTAATAGATTTTCAGCCAAAACCAAAAACTGTTTGAAGCACATGAACACTTTGGACTTTCCTTTGAGCGGATGTACACATGCATGCCTGGAAAAATTATCAATGAAAGTCACAAAGTAGAGATAGTTTCCAAAAGAAGGTGTCTGCATAGGACCATAGACATCACTACGTGCAAACTATAATTTTTGAGTAGCTCGAACTGAACCATCTTTTGGGAAGGAGGAATGCTACATTTTGCCCAAAATATAGCCTTCATAGACATGTTTTTCAGGTGCCTCAAGTTTGGGCAAAGAGGACACCATTTCAAAATTCTGCACGCATAGCAAACTAGCAAAATTCAGATGACCAAAGCTTGCATGCCAAAGCTTTGCATCTGACATAGCCTGAGAATCATGTATTGCACATGTTGAATCATTCATAGATTTTCCATAATCTATGAGCTTATATAGCCCACGAGATAAAATTCCAGAAGTAATAGTCACGTCGCCATTTGATAGATCATGAATTGTACATCTGTCATCAACAAATTTCACAACCAAACCAATCTTGGCTAAGGCTGAAACTTATAACAGATTCTTCTTGATCTCGGTACAAATAAAGCATCTGACAATGTAAAAGTACTACCATTAGTAGTAGTCAAAATGATCTTACCAACTCCCATAATAGGATAAGAGGAGTTGTTGGTGCATGTAACAGTATTCCCTGTAGGGGCAGGCTCGAGTGAAGAGAAGAAACTATGCTGTGAGGTAATATGTTTGGTCACCCCACTATCAAAGTACCAAACATCTGAGTCTATTGTAGACATGCACTGCTCATGAGAAGATGGGTCAAAACTGTAAATAGTAGTAAACACCCATTCTTCATCCTCCACAAGATTAGCAGGCTCTATTTTCGGTGTAGAGGTGTTAAACGCGGGTCTTGCCGTCAGAGACGCGTTTAAACATATATCGGGTTCTTGGGAGTGGAAGGGGTCTGTTAAACAGAGGCCCTATACTTGATTTTCCCAAATCAGCTCACTCTCATGATCGTAATCTAACATTAAAAATCTCTGTCAATAAAATTTACTTATCAAGACTCTGGGTACACTCTTACAATCTTACTATCTGTAATCAAACTCTTCCAAAATCTACCGATTACAATCCAGTTGATGCGTTCTCAACAGACAGCGGCGAAACTATCATTACCATAATACAGAATCACTTGGTCTAACTTAAGAGCTGATCCAAACACAATCACTGTAAACAATAGAGACAATGACAATAACTCAATTTGTACCATACAGGTGCAGATAATCAAACAGAATAGAAAGACACAGAATAACTCAGAGTTCTCAAACACACCACGGAAACTACACAGACATCATCAACCAGACGAACAGTCTGGCGACTCCTCTGAGTGTCACCAAAGCGTCTTTTTTCATTGATTTATATAAAGGTTACAACATCAATCAAGGTTAGAACATTTACACAATGACCTTTCGGTTCGTTAAGAGTCAGATTTTACAATTGCCAATCCAGGGGCTTACACTGGCACGCACGGTGGACTTGAACCCGCAGGTATACAAAAATTACGGTTCATCTACTATTCCTTCTAAATACATAGTTCTGGCTAATCTAAATGTCCGGGCAATTTTCTTTTTCAATGTCTCTAACATCTGTTTCAAAATATCTGGTTCTACGAGTTGAGCATTTGTCCGTACTGAGCTTAACGAAATAACTTGGCTTATTAATATTTCTGCCTGGGTCTGCAGAAAAGCTTCCTGTAAGTAAAATTCATTTGACAGAGCCGCATCACGACTGACTTTCATATCTGCTATCTGCTTATCAATTCGAGACAGTCTTTCTTTTTGAGCATCCAGCTGATTCTCTCTTCTTTCTATCTCCTGATTCTGAAATTGGATTGTTCGATGAAAAGCATCACGCTCTCTTCTGATCCCTGTTATCTCTTTCTGTAATTGAGCAACTAATATCATCTGGCTTTTGAGAGCAGCATTTGATTCAAATAGGTTCGAATTTGCAAACTCTAGCTGGGTATTTGTTTGCTTTAGTAAAAGTGCCATTTCCTGTCCTTTCTGTATTGCTTCAGCCAATTGTTCTCTGGTTTCTTTTAACAAATCACCCAGTGCAATGCGGGCATCTTCTTTATCTTTAACTAGCTGTTTCAATTGCAAGATCTCTGCATCCGCAGCACATAACAAATCTTCTTTTTCTTTGACTTCAGCTAATGCAGCATCTTGTTGTCGGATTACTGTTTCCTGTTCGTCAAGTCGGGCCTGGAGCTGTTGAATCTAGAAGTGCAAATTATGATTTTCTGCCTTCACTGCAACTACCTCTTCCTGGAGTGGATTAATGTCTGCTTCCAGAACATCAACCTTATGCTGGAATTCTTGATGAAGATTTTCTATAGCCATTCTGAGTTGTACTGGAATTTGTTGAGAAAATTGGATTACCATTTGGCCCATTGATTCTAACTCTGTAAATATGGGAAGTGGAGGAAGTGGCTGCTGGGATGAGGAGGCAGTCAAAAGTTGGTGTGAAGAGGGAGGAGACTAATTTGGTGAGGAAGATGAAGCAGAAGGTTCCTCATGGACAATAGGTGGAACAGGGAGAATGGGGTTAATCGGAGGTTCGGGTGGAGGAGTGAGAAGAACAGTGGTTGTTTCTAATACCTGTTCGGTGGTTTGTTGCGTAGTGTCATCAAGTTTGGTAGCTGCAGACTCCACTGCTTTGATCAGTTCTTCGAAAATTTCCTTAATGATAGGTTGCCCATCTTCTTGCTTTTCCTGTTCGGATTGTTGTTGAGATTCTTCTTGAGAGGAGCTGGCTCCGGATTTGGTGGTCTCATCATGCTCTTGTTGCTGCTTTGGAGAGGATTGGGTGGACGAATCATGGTGCAAAAAAGTCTCTTGTTCATTATCATCATCTTCATGTCCGGTGACCAATCCCTTTACTTGGCTATCGGAAGAGCTTATTCTGATGCGCTTTCGACGGAGGAGCTGGAATAATTCTTCGTCATCCTCTTCATCATCTTCCAGGATCTGCGCAGATTCTTCATGGTGTAATACCGGACCTCTGGGTGGTGGTTGTGCTGCTTGTATTGCCGGAAACAGGAAACTTAATATATGTGGTAATCGTGATCGGGGCATTTCTCCCTTGTTGACCTGTTTAATGATGGAAACGCATTCTCAATGTATGCGGCATAAATAATATGAGGCAAAGTTTACAGGCTCTCTGGCAGCCATATCTATTGCTGAATAGAAAGGGCAAGATATGCCATATGTACGTTTTTGTAAGTTCAGGATAGCTACGAGAAACTGTAACGCTGTTCTTTCAGGCTCAGGGTGACAAAGGATT
Organism: Ceratopteris richardii; assembly: GCA_020310875.1. Classification (NCBI taxonomy): domain Eukaryota; kingdom Viridiplantae; phylum Streptophyta; class Polypodiopsida; order Polypodiales; family Pteridaceae; genus Ceratopteris; species Ceratopteris richardii. The sequence continues at coordinate 188,603,148 of CM035407.1, forward strand.
GCATATTCATTAGAAGAATGCCTGGGAAACAACTGATTCATGGTGGCGATGGGAAGACTAGGTCCATTCTCTTGACCTCTCGGAGAGAGTCGGAATGCATGAGCAAAAGTCTGAAAAGTTATTACGGTACGAGATGGTAAGGAGGTGATTGGCCAACTCTGCTCTGTAGCAGGTGTGGCAGCGATGGCGGCGATGATTTGGGTGTAGAATGGGTGACAATCCACTGAATGCCAAGGCAATTCAGTGAAATTAGCCAATCCACGGACACACAGGAACTCACCTACATCTGCGAGGAGTCCGTCACGGAACGCAGTAAAGTTTACTAACGCTTCCATGGTGCGCACACGAATAGCAAGCACAGAATACAATTGCACAGGGTATACAGAGAGCACAAGCACGCAAAACACACAGACATAATAGCGATTAACAGTGGAATGAAAAAGGTTAAGTAGATACTTGGCAGCGGGAAGGAATTGAAATTGTTAATCATCACGCGATGTTGAAATGATAACCTCATAACTTCGGTGTGCATGCATGAGCAGAACGATAATGCAGGGCGGTTGTAGATCATAATTAGGTATGAAACGAGGATATTTACGGAGTTATTTTATTAATCACACAAAACTAAAAAGGAAAAGAAAAGAAAAAAAGAAAAAATACGCGGGCAACCGCAGAATACTTCAGTGCGAATCAGGCGCTTGACGATACGGCCACAACTTTGAACCATTTATCACTTTCGAAAGAGGAATTCCGGTCAAAGTAGCCAATCGAAAAGTTGCTGGGCCCAGTTGTTTAGTAATCCAGTAAGGACCAAACCAGCGTAACTTGAATTTTCCAGCAGAGCGGTTTGATTTTGCATTATAAAATAGCACAAGTTGTGCTACCGTAAAAACTGGAGTTTTTAGATACCGATCATGTGTACGAGCTTGCCGCAATTGCACTTCTTGAAGAGTCAGAAAACTTTCCCAGCGATGCTCCTCTAGTTCTCTAAGTGTGTCCAACCGAAACGGCAAAGAATCTTCAGGTAACAATTTCTGAGAGATTGCCACACGTAAGCTTGGTACTACAAGCTCCATTGGTGCAATTGCCTCCATTCCATATGCAAGTTTGAAAGGAGTCAGTCCGGTGGCAACTTTGTAAGTAGTCCGGTATGCCCATAATACTGCAGGTAGTAATTGATCCCATCTTTCTGGTGATTCGACAATCAATTTACGAAGCATACTCAGCAAGGTCTTGTTTGTACTTTCAGCCAAGCCATTAGCACAAGGGTAATAAGGAGAACTGAATTTATGCAGAATCTGAAAAGAGTGTGTGAGCACTTTCATTAAATTGTTAACAAAATGTGTGCCTTGATCAGTCACTAGTTCTAGAGGTAACCCAAATCGTGGACATACGTCTTTCATTAAACATTTTGCTACCGAAATAGTTGTAGCGGACCGTAAAGCCCAAGCTTCTGCCGATCTTGTAGCATAATTTGTGCATGTCAGAATATATCTGTTGTTGCTAAGGATTGCTGGAGGTGTGATTGGTCCAATAAAGTCAAGACCCCATTTCTGAAAAGGCTCCAATGGTAATATAGGTTGGAGAGGGAAAAAATGTCGCTGTAAAGGCTGTCCAGACCGTTGACAATTATCACACTATTTGACAAACTGAGATACATCTCTGTGCATGGTAGGCCACCAAAGCCCACTTTGCAGAATTTTCCGGCGTGTTAAATCTGTTGCAAAATGTCCACCGGAAGGTATGGAATGTGCCAGAGTGATAACTGAGTTTACTTCATGTGGAGGAATACAACGAAGTAAGACTCTAGTGTGATCCATATAATACAATTCTCCAGCAATCAACCGGAATCTGCGATTGTAAACTGCAATTTTCCTACGCATTGCAGGAGAAGTCTGAGCAGGAAGATATCCATCAATAAGAAAAGCTAATAATTGATCATAGTAAGTAGATGTCACAAGAGGTTCTTCAATTTCATCATTAGTTGGCTGAGTAACATAAATTGCAGGTGTGGTGTCATCAACACCGACCGGAGCTTCACCGAAATCCAACCGAGAAAGGAAATCTGCTCATGCATGTGCAGTTCCACGTCGATGAATCACTTCGTAATCAAACTCTTGTAATAGTAGAACCCAACGCGCTAAACGACCACCTAAATGTTGCTGCGGAACCAGATATACTAGCTCAGCATGATCTACATGAAAGACGAATTTTTGGCCTAACAAATAATGCCGAAATTTCTTTACAGAATATACTAAACCAAGGCATTCTCTTTCAGTTACTGAATAATTCTTTTCAGCAGGAGCAAGCCTTCTACTTGCATAATAAACAGGCCGAAACCACTTATCAGTTTGTTGCATTAAGGCACTTCCAATGGCTATATCTGATGCATCTACAAAAACATGAAATGGACGTTCCCAATCAGGAGGTTGTAGAATTGGAACCTGCGTTAATAAGCCTTTTAGACGATCAAATGTTGTTTGACATTCCTAAGTCCAAGCAAACTGTCGAGGAGTACTGGTTATTAATCTATTGAGGGGTATTGCCAAATGAACAAGCCACCGTAAATGTCGATCATGCCACCTGACTTGACCCATGAATCTCATTACTTCTTTCGGCGTAGTAGGCACAGATGCTTCTAACACAGCTGCAATTTTATCAGGATCAACTTGTATGCCTTGTGCAGACACAATATGGCCAAGCAGCTTACCACATGAAACCGCAAACAAAGACTTGTTTGGGTTCAGGTAGAGTCTGTATTCACGACACTTCTCAAAGCAACACCGTAAATGATACAGGTGTGCTACCATCTTACCAAATAAAGAGAAATCATCTAGATATACTTGCATGAAAGAATTAAGATAGGGGGAGAAGATTTCCTGCATACATCGTTGAAAAGTACTAGGAGCATTTCTTAATCCAAACCACATGACTGTACAAGCAAAAACACCCCAATTGGTAATGAAAGCTGTTTTCGGTATGTCTTGTTCAGCCATTCTGACTTGATTATACCCACTGTAACCATCCAAAAAGGAGTACATTTCATGTCCTGCTACTCTGTCTAGCATTGTATCAAGGAATGGAAGAGGAAACGGATCAGGCACCGTGGCTGCATTTAGTTTCCAGTAATCCACACATATTTGGAGTTGCTTATTTTTCTTGGGAACAATAACAATTGGAGATATCCACTCAGCATGTTCTACTGGAACGATGAATCCGACTTGTAATAACCTATCAAGCTCTGCCTTTACCTGTGCTGCATAGTTAGGATTCATCCTGTAGCTAGGTTGTTTAATTGGTTTTGCCTCCGGTTTAAGTATGACCCGATGCTAATATATGCGAGGGTCCAAACCCTTCATGTCACGGTAATCCCATGCAAACACATCAGAGAATTCACGAATAAGTTGAATCAAATCATCTTGAAACACTTCAGACAATCCTTCCTTTATTTTGACAGGTCGTGGATTTACTTCATCTCCTAAATTATATGTGATCAACTGATCTTTAGGAACATAGAGTTGGCGAGGGTTTCCTGAATCATCGATTGACTGTAAAAGTTATTGTATAGTAGCTTCATCCTTAGCAGCAGTATCCTCTGTCTCTACTTCTTCGGTCACAGGCACCACCGTACAAACTGCCGGATTCCAGCTATCTACAACAGATTGTAAGTTGACAGTTCCCAAGGAAATCAAATCAATGTTATTCTTTAAAAATTCTTCTTCTTCATCATCGGATAACCCATCTAGCATATGGACCGGTTTTGCTAGATACGGTCTAGCATGTAGTTCACAGGGCTGAATAGCATCTAATTTTACAACATATTTTCGGTGGTTGTCCTTAAAAGTAAGTTCCTAGGCTGACCAATCTTGTATAACCTTAGCTTGTTTCAACCAAGGTCGATCGAAAAGAAGATTATAATCAAGACTAGACTCCGGTAGTTCTAAAACTACAAAAGTCATCTTAAAAGTTGTACCCTGCAAAGTGATTGGGACATTCCGTACAAGTCCTACTGGGTGGACTCTGGATTGGTCGGCCATTCTAACAAAAAACTGGACAGGTTCAATTTCGGTCCAGCCTAACTTTTTACAAAGTGCTGCAGTAGCTATGTTTACACCAGATCCACCATCAATTAGTACTTAAGTAATCTTATGATTTTTGTACCATACCGTAATTAAAGGGACCGAATGATCCACCGTATAGTCAATTTCTGGTTGTACTGTCGCTGTTGCTGGAATGCAGGAAGATGTAGAACTGAACTACTACTGGAATTGTTGCCGAACTCCTGGTACTAATGACAGTAACTGTCCAAGAGGAAGAGTAATGGATGCTTTAGATAAAATTTCCCATGCGTGCTCTGCTTGACTTGTACCTTTTACTGATTCTGAAGACGATGCATTAGTTACTGGGATTGACACTTGCTCTTGCACGGTTTCCTTTGGCAGCGGAACTTGTGTCACCAGAATTGGATCTGGGAACACTGGAGGTTCTGTGGTGGTCCACTGACTAGCTTTTTCATACATCCTTTGTTGCTCACGAATACCTGGTTCAAATACTTTAGCTGCTGGTTGCAACGGCTTACCGGATCGGGTCTGGACTACTGCGGCTTGTGTTTCTATTGGTGTGATATGAACCATATTTGTCATTGGGTTCTGACGCTCTTTTTTCCTCTGATCATATTTGGCTGCATCTTTACAGAATCTTCTGATGTGACCAAACTCACCGCAAAAATGACAGCAAGGTGGTGGCAAGGCATTATCTTCTTGTGATGTTCCTGTCTGCCAACGATTTCCATTATAATTGGTATTCCTCTGTCCTTTATAATTTCTGTATCCTTGCTGCTGATTATTTCTCCTCTGAGGTGGTACATAGTGGGTGGCAGGCTGTCCTAGTTCTTGTATAATTGCATTTACTGTTGTTGTTCCCTGCACTTTGGCGTTATAGGCACAGTTTTTGGTGGAATGTCCGGTTGTATTGCAGATAGCGCAATACATCTGATTAAGTGCACAAGTGGCACTGGTATGCCCTGAATTCTTGCACGTGGTGCAGTACATTTGTCTAGCCGGATCTTTTGCAATATTTTTACTGGATTTTAACCACTCCAAATCTTCGGTAAAACCTCCAACCTTATTCTCGAGCTGTAGGGCCATTGCAATAACCGCATCTAGCGTCATAGCTCCCACACAACGAATGATCATAATCTGTCGGAGCTGCGGAATCAAACCATTAATAAACCACTACGTGATGACATCATCCGGTAGGTTTGCATGGGCCGGCGGTAGTTGTCTCAAATGAGTTCTGAATAGGGTGGCTTATTCCTGTACTGTTTGATTCAGCTTCTGTCTATTGTTTTGCAGATAATCAAAAATTTTGGCAGGGTTCTTCTTTAGCTGGAATCTCTGCAGAAACGCATCTCTTACTGCTTCATAGGTACCGAAATGGTTGATATCATATTCCGTAAGCCACCTGGCGGCTTCATTAACTAGTGTTGATTGGAATACTATGGCCTTGTACACCGGATCGGGTGGAAGATTAAGTACTGCATAACTAATTTCAAAAGTTCGTACATGAGCATCAGGATCATCACCTGGAAATCCATCGAATTTTGGGTGGGTTATGTGATCACCATGGTAGGTGTAACAATGTTTAACGGATGTTAACTTGGGTATCTATTTGCTAGAGACACTTAGTTTTTGAGCCACCTTCTCAGCTAGGTCTTCTACGGAGCTAGAATGTTTTGAGGATGATTGAGAGGAGCTATCTGAATCTTTATAGACCTTTGAAAGTTCCAATTCATCTCCTAAATTTTCCTCAATGTCTATACAAATCCATACACATTGCTCTAGAGTTCTGGGTTTCTTGAAATAGATATAAGAGTTTAGTTTAGAGCTCAAGAGCCTGTCCAAAAACAAAGATACTTGCTTGGCCAATGTTGGAAGTTCCGACATTGAGCATCTCTCAATATATAGCTTAAACATATGTCGTCTAAGTCTGATTGTTTTTTGGGGGGTCTATTTGAAGCTTTGGATTAATGAGGAAGTGTTGTGCTTGATTCCACTTTTTGTGAACTCAGTGATGAATGACTCTAACAAGTGATGAATATCCCTAAATTAGATTCGCTATAAAGGTTGGAACCACGTTAAGGCCATGTTCTTTAGCATGAGTCCAAATGCATTGTATTGTGTGAACATATCTTCCACTTGCTTTGCTCGCAACACTTGCTTAAACTCAGCAATGTGGTCGTAGGGGTCTCCTGTCTCGTCAAAGTAGTTTTTCATCGACTTCACTAACTAGGTAGGTATCAACATTCTTGGATGATCATGGGGCCTAGATAGAGGAAAATCATCCTAACCACCTTGTAGTCTTTGTTCTCTTAGTCTCTCCATTCTATCAGTTTCCATGGTTGATCTATCTCTCCCTATGTTGTGAGTAAAACTTACTTCTAGCTTTTCCTTGTTCTTCTCTCTTTGGGACCCATAGGCTAAGGATGTCCTAGTTCCTTGATGGCTAGTGTTCATGTTTGCTCATGATAAGGGGAATACCAACTTGCCTCTCCATGTGTAAGCATGTCTTGCATGATCAGACACTACAAACACTTGTTTTGACATGTTGTCTAGGTATACTACCTTTCCAAGCATGTCAGGGTCCTTGAATTCATAGATTGTGATTGAATCTATTTCATTTGGTTGTTCCATCCTATACCTCCAAAAAGCTTCATCCGTGTCTTTGTTCAGAAATAGCTCAATGCTTTTGTTATCTTGAGGAACCCATTCTAGGTTCAACATCCTTGTCAATATTGATTTCCCTCTACGTGTCCTAGGCTCATCTCCTAATGGTTCTTGTCCTTGGTCTCCTAATTCCGTCTCAGGAATGACTACATCAAGCTCATTAGTGTGGTTAGGCTGATTAGTTATGATCTACATTATTCCTTCCTTGTCTAAGTAGGCATCTCTTTCGAATTTAACCATCAGATGTTCCAATCCAATGGGTTGGTCAGGGTTTTGCAACTAAACAACTGACCTTCTCCAACTATTCTCATAGATGTGAGCACCTAAATGGTTGGTTCAAACATATTCTAACCGGGTCTCTCCATGCTATACCCATTTCAGACTCACTTGTCTCTAAGCTCAAATCATATGGATAACTATTTAGTTGTTGAGACCAAGAGTGTGCTATAGTTCTCACACTTGCTTCTGATGATGTAAGGCTTCGTCCAACTGCCTTACCTATGGGATTTCTTGATCTAAGGTTCATGAATTTATCTCCCCCGATGACTCAATATGTATTCTGATCGCCACTACTTCTTTGTTTTCAATCACTTGTTTCATTTTTATTTCTTTAAACTCTTGTCTTGTCTCAATGTATACATTAGGGATTCCTCTTTTCGTTGTATGTTCAAGTTCTTGTACCATTGAAATTATGTTTTTTCCTTTAGGGTTTCCATAATTGCAATCTCTTAGCTTACACTTGAACTTGAAAAATTAGTGATCTTATACTTCAATTGCTCCTATCGCAGTCCTAATTCAATCATCAATACTACTTGCACTTAGCCTAAGCTAGCAATTGACTGAGGGGGTTGAGAGTTCTTCCAACCTCAAGTCCGATTTGTTGCTTGCTCTGGTGCCCAAGAAGACATGCTTCCCAAGCCTTGCTTAGCTCCATCCGTTTCCTTGCTTTGAATGCCCTTGGATGACTCTTAATAGACCTATAAAAATCCAAAGTTTAGACCATTCTTTAACTTTAATGGACCGACACTTTGATTTATATACTTTTAAGGGTCCTTTTTCTCTTTGTGAAATCCTCAACTGCCCCCTTGGTTTCCTAATCCCATAGAAGTGTCAACTTCAATTTATCCTATCTAAATATCAAGATGTTATTTTTAAGAAAAACAACCGAGGCCATGTAACATTCGAAACGAGCTTTCCAACGAGCTCAAAAAACAGATTTTGTATGAAAAACATATGAAAATTTAGGCTCTTGGGGGTTAAAATAGGCAAACAATATCTCTTCAAACATAAGATAGGGAGCCCCAAAGATGCACCAATTACTAAAAAATCACTCAAACATTGGCCTCAAAATTGCCAAAAACGCAAACCCTATTTTTGCGTTTTAGCCACATTGTCACAATGGTCTGCTAGGATCAGGATGGTGATGAACCATTGCAATGGTCTCAACCCATCGTGATGGTTTGACACAATTGCGATGGTCTGGAGGTAGTCATGATGGTCTGCACAAAGCACATCATCACGATGGTCTGAACTAGGTGTGTTGTTGTGATGGTCAGTAATATGTGTGTCGTCCCAATGGTATGGAGTGCACATGATGCGATGGCCTAAGTCTAATGAGTCATTGCGATGGCATGAGCCTAACGAGTTGTCGTGATGGCATGAGCCAATCACAATGGTCAAGAGTCAAGTGAGTCGTCACAATGGTCCAAAGATATGATGGTCCCGAGGCATCGGGATGGCGTGAGGGGTTGTCGCGATGGTCTTGAGGCATCATGATGGCCTTAGTCCATTGCGATGGTCTCAAAGCATCACAATGAAATGCGACCGTCATGATGGTTCGATCTCATCGTGATAGTGTGAGCCAATTGCAATGGTGATGCCTCGTCACGATGGCATGAGCCAATTGTGATGGTTCACCAAAATGCAAATTTTTGAGATGCATCTATGGATTCCTCTATGCATAAGTGCAATCTTTGCCATGCAAGAGATGTAATGTCAAAAATGCAAAGTTCTCAAACCATCATGATGGTTTGAGATCTATGGCAAAAATAAAAGAAAGTGAAGATTTTTACCTTGTTCAGAGCTGTCTTGATGTACTAGAGTGTTCTTCCTACATAAAAACTCAAAAACAGAAACACATACTCTTGCGCAAGAGCTCTCAGTCTCTCTCATGCATTCGCAAATGAGAAAATTGGAGTGAATAGGTGAATATGGTGAATTTTTTGATTTTTTTTGGATGCAAGAAGATGATGTTGGGATAAAAAGGGAATTTAGGGGAGGTGAAAACCACTAAGAAAAATGTAAAAACAACCACAAAACTGAAATTAATTAGCTTTCAATGCAAATTCTCACCATATTCTTACCATCACATGTTCATCCTAGAGCTCGTCCCTGGCAACGGCACCAAATTCGGTGTTGTTCTAGACAAAGATAGGTATCATGTCAAGAAGATCCACCTCCTTAATTGTCAATTCACATAAGAGATAGGCTGATATGAAGATCGTGAAGGAGTGACATGGGTGATGGTGAAGGTGAGAAGCATGCAAATGCACACACACATACACTAACACACAAACATGTGGTAGAGACAAGCAAGAGGCAATGGAAGGTAAAAGGTAAGCTCTATTACTCAAGAACACCCTTGGAAGCTCAAAATTTAGCTCTAATCTCTCATGAGCCAACCTAAAAAATGAGCTCTCTATCTCCTTTTATAGTTTGTAAACTAGTTATGACCAGTTTCAAACCTAGTGTCCGACATAGTTAAAATTAGGTTCTTGGAGTCATTTGGAGGTCCAAATGAGGTCTAAAAATAACCAAAATTGGTATGATCATTCTATCTAGGCTCCTCAAGCTCAAGACTCCTTGGATTGCATGAAATGGAGCTGCTTGATACAAAATTGGGTATTCTATGGTACATATGTTACAAGAGTGATGAAAATCACTATCTAAACTTTTGAGGAAAGTATCATAAAGCATATTTCTTAAAAAATGAAATGACCCCCTCCCCCAAACTTATTGTATTCCCATCTTCACATGCTACCTCTATGTCGATTCTGCCAACAAACATAGATTACCATTTCAGAACAAAGGATTCAAGCATGATGGACTACTAGAGCTTATCCATACAGATGTATGGGGACCAACAAAAGAAGGATCAATCAATGGCTGTAGGTATTATGTTCTCTTTTTTTATGATTTTACAAGCTGGATAACTTTGTATGTCTTGAAGGAAAGATCAGAAGTATTTGGATCCTTCAAAGATTTTCATGCATATGCATAAAGAGTTACAGGTCAAAAGCTCAAGAGACTAAGGTTTGATGGAGGGGCAGAATATTCTCTCAAGAATTCAATGATTAATTTCGGAATACAGGTATTAAGAGAGAAATAACTTGCAGGTACACTCTCAACAAAATGGTGTGGTAGAAAGAAAAAGTAGAAATTTGGTTGAGTTTGTTAGGTCTATGTTAAAGGAGAAAAATTGTCCAAATTATTTATGGGATGAGGCCGTGAATACAGCCACATATCTTGTGAATAGATGACCATGTACAACCCTCAATGGAATGACCCCTTATGAAGTTTGGTGGGGTAAGAAACCAACACTACATCATTGTAAAGTGTTTGGATCAATTGCCTATGCTTATGTACCTTCACAACTCAGACATAAGCTTGAACCAAAGGCTAAAAAATATTTGTTCATTGGATATGATGAAAAGCAGATGGGTTACAGGTTATGGAATCCTCTAACCAAAAAAATTTGTGTTTCTAGAGATGTGTCATTTGATGAACAAAAGAGTTGGTATGCAGAATAAAGTCACAACATTGAAGCATTTGAAGAAGAGGTAAGAAGAGATGAGAGAGGTAAATCAAATATGTAGGTGAATGGAGATGAATATCCCATGAAAGCAAGCACATCGAGAGTTGGGTCACCAAGAGAAATGAAGATGCACCTAGGTTTGATGAAGAAGTGTATTCAGATACACATGAAGAATGTGAACCAAGAAGGTCAACGAGACTAAGAAGACAACCAACAAGGCTGACTCAGAAAAGCTATGCTTACATGGTCAAAGAAGATGAAGAACGTGAGAGCTATGATGAAACAAAAGGCAAGAAACAATGGGAAGAAGCAATGAAGGAAGAGTTCAATGCACTTGAAGAGAACAAGACTTGGGAACTTAGTCCAAAATCAAATGGTAAGAAAGTGATTAGAAATAAATGGGTCTATAAAGTGAAGAACCTTGTAGATGGAAGACTAGCCAGATATAAAGCTAGATTGGTGGTCAAATGCTATGCTCAAACCCATGGCATAGATTAGGATAAGACATTGAGTCCTGTAGCAAAGATGTCAACCATAAGGACAATAATTGATATTGCAGCATCAAAAGGATGGACCTTGAGTGTAATGAAGTATACATGGAGCAACTTCAAGGGTTTGCAAATTTTAGGTATCCAATTATGTTTGTAGATTGAGAAGAGCACTCTATGGGTTAAAGTAAGCTCCAAGAGCTTGGAACTATAGGCTTTTGAAGTATCTCAATGATCTTGGATATCAAAGTTCAAAGGCAGATGCAAGTCTACTTATCAAAAGAATAGATCAAGGTATAATCCACATTTGTATTTATGTAGATGACATTATAATCACAAGTACCTCAAATGAAGGAATCAAGGAAGTGAAGAGATTACTTGAGAAGGAATTAAAGATAAGTGATCTAGGGAAGTTATCATACTTTCTTGGAATGGAAATCACTTATCTAGATCATGGTATATATGTATCACAAGAAATGTACCTTCTAAATCTATTGAAGAAGTATAACATGGAGAATTGCAGAAAAGCTTCAAATCCACTTGAAGTCAATCATAAGCTTAGCAAATATGATGGTGCAAAATTCAAAGGCATGAGGAAGTATCAATCTTTAGTGGGAAGTTTGATTTATGCTACATTAACAAGACCTGATCTTTGTTATGTAGTGGGAGTTCTCTCACAATTCATGCATTGTCCAAAGGATCAACATTGGATTGTAGGTCAAAGATTTCTTAGATATACCAAAGGGAATATAAAGGAAGGATTATATTATCCTTTTACCTCAAGCATAAAGTTAAGAGCATATAGTGACTTCAGATTGGAGAGGAAGTCAAGAAGATAGAAGATCAACACATGGCTACATGGTGTACATAGGTGATAAGCTTGTGAGCTGGTGTTCAAAGAAACAACATAAAGTGGCATTGTCATCGACTAAATCAGAATACAAAGGGCTTGTGGAAGCAGCTAAAGAAGTAGTGTGGATGCAAATCTTGTTCAAAAGCTTGGGCATTGATCAAGGCATACCTATAATACATGGAGATAATATGAGTTCGTTGTATTTGAGAGCAAATCAGTATTTCATGCAAGAACAAAACATATAGATATTCAATATTATTTTTTGAGAGAAAAGGTAATGGAGAAGGAACATGAAGTGGTGTATATTCCGACAAAAGATCACATAGTAGATATCATGGCAAAAACCTTGGATGGAGTGAAGACAAGTAGATTCAAAGGAATGGCAGGAGTAAAAGAGAAGCAGATTGTATGAAGACATAAGAGAATGCTAATTAGTGATTGAGGGGTAGCTGTTGAGGCCGCACTCACTAATTGGGCATGAAGACATGAAGACGACAAGCTATGAAACTTAGACAATAGAAAAACCATGCCTATGTGAAGGCATAAATTCACACATGTAATATAGTGATAAAATTAGGGATCAAATATAGTCCAAAACTTTTAGAATTACATATTTGAGCTTATGAGCATATAGAATAAATGTATATAGGTGAATTTGAGAGAGAAAAATTTAGAACAACTCAATTTTGTAAGTCCTAAGTGAGTAGAGAGACAATCGGGTTATTTTTTGAAAGAGATGATGATGAGAGATCATTCAATGTAGAAGGTCTTTCTATGGATATGAACAAAATGAAGCCAAGCCATTTTGTACACATCTTCTCTAATAGCAAACACATGTTTGTGTAGAAGGATTTGAGTCAATTGTCTCTGTGTGAAGAAATCTAAGTGATTTCAAAACTATATGAATGTTGGTTGAAAGTTATGAGTTTTCTAGCACAATTTTCTCTGACCTTGTAAGAGTTAGAGCTTACAATACAATGTACATTTTCTTATGAATCATAGATCATTTTGAAGCTATCATCCTTAGATACAATTGACCAAAAGATCTTTACAAAATGGGATGTGTGCTCAGAGAAACACACTTAATAGTGAAGTCATGTCAAATTGATGAAGGTAATTTTCAGATTTCAGACATAGTATAACTTGTGAAGAAATTTTAAGATATTTACAATTTGTTACTTGAAAGTTTTGCTTGACGTGTGCTGTTTACTATATGTAAGAACTTCCATTCATCAATGAGCACAAGAATCCTTAAGATTCAAGTCAAATCAAAGAGGAGTTGAAGCTAGAAGAAAAGGTGCAGTTTCAAGAGGAGTAAATGTTCACATTTACTAAGAAAGTGTTAAATATTAAAGATTGAAGTCTTGCTGAGTTAATGGTGATTGTAGAGGTTTTCTAATATCACATTAGCTTGTTTCTTATGGTGTTTCATATGCCAACACAAATCATGCTTGAGGGAAGACTTGACCCCTGTTGAAAGGTGTATATATATATATATATATATATATATATATATATATATATATATATATATATATATATATATATATATATATATATATATATATATATATATATATATATATATATATATATATATATATGGAAACAGCTTGGAGAAGCTTGTAGGAGGTAGAAAAGTGAGTTGCAAAGTGATGAAGTTCGGTCCAACCAACCAACAAAGGACCAACCATTAAACTTATGGAAACTTAAATAGACCTTATAGGCATGTGATAAGTGCAAAAAAAATCCACTATGTAATTTTGATCATCAAGGAGAAAGAGTAGATACAAAATAGATAGGTTTACACATTGACTAGCTCAAAAAACTTGCCATCTTTGTATGAAACACTCAACTTCAAATGCTCATAGCAGCTAGCATGATTACAATTGGAAAATATCCTTTTGGATTAATGATAAAGATAGGGTTGGGTGTATAAAATGCACAAGATTATAAGTAATAAGCAAAATGTGCTTCTGGAATGAACTTGACACTCAACAGTGGTACCTCCTTTTTTTTAGGGTTGCACAGAGATAGACCCCGAGGCATACAAACTGATATTTCACCAAATTTACTAAACAAAATGATTTAGAAATTATTATACATAAATAAGACACTAATAAATTTTCAATGCATGCTCATTCATCCAATTTGGAGCTTTTTAGAGAGATTAGCAGCCTCTTCAAGTTCACTGTCATTAAAGAAGATGGTGCAGAGAAATGAAGGAGCAAGACAATGATGGCCAAAAGTGTATGTATATTGGTTCCATGTAATGTACAAGTGATTTGAAGTCTTTATTAGAATCTTGAAGTGTTGCACAAATTTTACAAGTGGATTTTGAATTCAAATGAAGGTGGGACTAGTTGTCGAAGAGAATCAATTCACTTTCCTACAATCTACCAAAAGTGAAGATCTAATTTGATCTACTTTTAGGTAATTGATTGAATCATTGATTGTCCAAGCTAAACCACCTCAAATTTGTGGAATTTGAGCTCTCTTTTTTCTCCTTTTACATGTGTAAAGATCTAGGTTTTTACATTGGTAAATGATCCATGCAAAAGCCTTTTAAAATAGAGTAAATGATCATAAAAAAACACTTCAATAGATATTTTGACAAAATGCAAGTGATAGCTTTTTGATGTAGATCAAATCCACCTCAAGCATAGTGTAAGCTTGGGGTTCCAACAACTCCCCCTCAAGCTAAAGTATGCTTAAATATTCATTCTCTTATAGGTTGAATACCTGCCATTGATATAAATATACAAAGCTTTATTCCATCACATGCCTTCGTCATCATATCTGCTACATCCTTTTCAGTTGGAACAAAGGAAATGTGAATCTCCTTTTCCATGAGCTTCTCCTTGATGAAGTGTTAATGAACCTCTATGTGTTTGGTTCTTGCATGGAAAATCGGGTTTGCTACTAGATGCATGGAACTTACATTATCTCCAAATATGTGAGGTTTAGAACTCACAAGTCCCAAATATGTATACAATGCTTTTAACCATATTGCCTCTTGAGTTGCTATGGTCAAACCTCTATACTCTGCTTCAATTGAGGATAAAGCAAGTGTTGGTTGTTTCTTATAACTCCATGATACTATCTTTAAACGTGAAAATGCTAAGTAACAAGAGGTACTTCTTCTATCATCGTTAGCTCCTACCCAGTCTGCATCCAAATATATTCTGATATCAAAATCTGAAGAGTAAGAATAAAATATACCTTCATTGATTATACCTTTAATGTGCTTAAGTACTCTCTTAGCTACATCCACATGTGGTCTTCTTGGAGAGTGCATGAATTGTCTTAGCACTCCTACACTGCATGAGATGTTTGCCCTTGTATGAGTAGCATATATCAAGCTACCTACCAAAATTTGATACTCTTTAATGTCTTTAGTTTTCTCACCTTCATAAAAACTAAGTTTATGTTTCATCCTCAAAGGTGTACCTACAAGTTTAGTGTTCTCCATTTTGAACTTAAGAAGTAGATCCTGAATGTATCTCCTCTAAGTCAAATACATCCCGTTCTCTGTGTATATGACCTCCATACCTAGAAAGAATGTGAGCTCACCTAAATAATCGATTTTGAACTCCTCTTGCATGTGTCTCTTGATCCTTTGAATGCCATTCACATCATCACCTGTCACAATTATGTCATCTGCATATACACATAGATAGATAACCTCATTGTGATCCCTTTTGATGAATAGAGAAGGATATTAGTTGCTAGGTCTGAACCCTTGATCTTGAAGGTATGTAACCAACCTATAATTCCAAGCTCTAGGAGCTTGTTTCAATCCACACAATGCTTTCTTAATTATGCAAACATAAGAAGCATGATTAGGGTTTTTAAAACCTAGAGGTTGTGACATGTATATGTCTTCACTTATCCAACCATTTACAAATGCATTTTTTACATCAACTTGGAGGGGTCTCCAATTTCTTGTAGTAGTCACACTTATGAATTATGTGATTGTAGTAGTCTTTGAAACTGGTGAGAATGTTTCCTCATAGTCTATACCATGATTTTGTGAGCATCCCTTGGCAACTAATCTTTCCTTGCACCTACAAATCGATCCATCTAAATTTCTTTTGAGTTTATATATCCATCTACAACCAATTACCTTTTGATTGGGTGACATTGGAACCCAATCCCAACTGTCCATGTCCTTCAATGCTTCTTTCATGGCCTTTTCCCAATTAGGATTTCCCTTTCCCTCCTTATAGGTTTAGGGTTGTTCTAAAATTGAGCCTTTTGCTAAGTAGATTGAATGCTTTGTAACAAATGTGGAATACCTTTCATCTTGTTCATCATCTGTATCACTTCTTGGATCTTGGATACTCATGCTTGCTTCCTATTGATGAGAATCAGAATCAAGATCATATGGTAGAGTTACCTTTTGTTTTTCTTCATCATACCAAGACCTATGTTCTTCAAACACAACATCCCTGCTTGTAGTGAATTGCTTGTTTGAAGGATTATAGAACCTGCAACCCATCTGAGTTGAGGCATACCAAATAAACATTACCTTTGTTGCCCTTTCATCTAGCTTACCTCTTATTTGTGATGGTACATGAACATAAGCTAAACAACCAAACATCTTTCAATGTCCAAGACTAGGTTTTTTTTCATGCCATGCTTCATATGGAGTCATACCTTGAAGCGATTTGGATGGTATTCTATTGACAAGGTACAAAATAGTTGAAATACCCTATGCCCATAGATAATGTGGCAACCTCTTCTCTTCAAGAATTATTCTGGCTGATCCAACCAATGCCTTTTTTCTCCTCTTTGTAATTCCATTTAGTTGAGGAGAGTACCTGGTAGTCACTTCCCTTTTGATACCTTTATCCTACAAGAACTCATCAAACTCTTTGAGAAGTATTCTCCCCCTCCATTAGATCTAAGATTCTTGAGTGATTTACCTGTATGATTCTCCACATGTGCTAGATACTTTTTGATGGAATCAAACACTTCATTCTTACTTTTGATAGTAGAAAATGGTCCATCTACTATGGTCATCAATAAATGAGACATAATACCTTAATCTTGCCAATGAAGTTTCTTGACTTGGCCCCCATACATCTGTATGTACTAAGTCCAATAAGTTGGTGTGGATGTAGCCTTTGTGGTTGAATGGTTGTCTTTGTGCCTTCCCAATCTGACATGCATCACATCTATTGATCATGTGTTGCTTTGATATGTTTGGAAGCCCTAGAATACTTTGATCCTGCATATATCCTCCAAGGTTCTTTCATTCACGTGGAGCCTACCATGCTTCTCACTCCTGGCTATCATCTTGAAGTCTTGACATGGATCTTCCACAAAAGCTCCATGTTGGGTGAACCTAACTTGCAAGCCTTTTTTAACTATTTGGTCTACACATATTAGGTTCTTAGTGATAGGTGGGTACATACAGAACCTTAACATGTTTCTCCAACCATTGAAAGCTTTGACATTACCAATGTTCTCCACAATATGCTTAGTATCATCCCTTGTTTGTTCTTCATGTCTATGATTTGGACGTTCCAAGTTAGACAGAAGAACAATGTTGCTTGCAACATGATTTGAACATTTGGAATCTATGTAGAACAAATAATCATCTTCTTTACCTTCTTTGTGGCTTAGATTCATTACAAGCAACGATTCTTCATGTGGTTGATCTTCTAAATAATTGTTGAAGTCCTTTCTATTGTGATTTCTATTGTTGTTGTCGAAGTTGTGTCCACCTTTTGTGTAGGTCCTCCTTTGGATCTTGGAGTAGGCATAATTTCATCACCTACTACAATTCCATAAAGATTTCTACCTTGCAAATAGGCCTCCATTTTGGTTTGCCAAGCCGCATAGTTGTTTCTATCAAGCTTCTCAATCATTGTGGGCAATCCATTGCCCATCTTGATCTAGCTCGGATATCACTGAAAGAACTTGGAGAATCTTGTAGGGGGTAGAAAAGTGAGTTGTGAAGTGAGGAAGTTTGGTCCAGCCAACTAGCACAAGACCAACCCTTGAGCTTATGGAGAATCAAATAGACCTCATAGGAATGTCATAAATACAATAAGATACACTACATACTTTGAAGCATCAAGGAGAAAGAGTTGATACAAGACAGATAAGTTTGCGCATTAACTAGCTCAAAAAACTTGCTATCTTTGGATGAAACAATCAACTTCAAATGCTCATTTTCCCTTACATAATTATAGTATACTTCAATATGCTTAGTCCTATCATGAGAAACTAGATTGGCAACCAAGTGTAGGGAGCTCATATTATCACCAAATATATATAGAGTTCCAAACTCCAAACCAAGATATGTGAATAGAGTCTTCATCCACATTCTTTCTTGAGTAGCTATGACAAGATGTTGTATAAATCATGGGTTAGACCCTCCAAAAAGGAACCCATGTTTCTTGGATTTAACCCTTGTAGAACTCTCAATTGAAGGGTTTGTTACCTTAGGAATAATTAACCTAAGGGAATAAAACCTTAGTCTTCGGAGAAGCTTCTCCCAAAGGACACCTTGACTCGTACGTGAAAGAAAGAATTTAATTGAAATAGAAGCCATGTGATTCTCTTTGGAAAGTATCCACATGAAGGACACTTGGAAGGACACATGGCTAATAATTAAGACATGCAACTCTTGGACCTTTGGTATATATATATGAGTGGAGTTGGATGGGTGGATATGTACTCACTCACTCTCTTGTGGATGCTATACTCTAGGAAGAAGTTTTCACAACAGTGGTAATCAGAGCCAAGTTCTTTTTCAAGTACTGGTAGTATTTCTTGATTTTTGTGCATATTATTCTCTTGAAGATATGGTAAATTTCATCTGCAATTGCGTTCTTTTTTCTCCACTCTTTTTCGATTATGTCTGCCTTGGGGAATGCCGCCTGTGTTTGCATTTAATGATGGTACTCACCTAAGCTCCAAGTGAGTAAAGAACCTCTAGCGGAGGGAGCCCACACGCGTAGTTAACAAGGACGCCATCGATAGTCGGGCCTTCCTTCAAGTTAGGGCGGTACTCCATGTGTGCATACTGACAGGACTCCGTTGTGATCTTGATAGCTTTAGAGGCGCCCAGTAGCGAGCCTTCTATCCCCGCTGGGAGGGGAGTGTTTGGCGTCTGCCTCGTTGAAGAGGGAACGTGTGCAGAACAACGACCAGTTATGAGCTTTCTCTCTCTAGACGATGTCGTCTGAGTGTCGCCATCGAATCTTTGCAGTCTTAAAGGCTTAAGGTACAGTCATTTTAAAAGCATCCCCCCGAGCCAACCGATGACCAAGAAGATTCCCCAGCCCAATGGAGGCCATTTGATGATCGACATTCGAGGAGTTTCAACAAAAGCCACAAAGTTTCATCGATTGAATCTCCAAAGAAGATCACGCGATTTGAAGTTTCGGTGAATCGTCCAAGGCGGTCCAAGCCAACCTACAACTAGAAGCTGATATCAAAGAAAAAATCAGGGAAGTAATGGATTTAATTTTCATCTATTTTCCTTCAGTATTAGAAACGACATTTTCTTATTTCTAGTTGATTCCAAAGTATTCACTGAATTATGGGGGATTCCTACGCAAGTAACATGTTATTAGACATTCCTAGGCAGGAAGAGGATTCTGCACCGTAGGAAGGGGGTAGACAATTAGATTACACTTCAAGTCTTCCAGAGATAGGCCAAGAATAAAGGCAAGAAATAAATATTTATAAAGAGTTGAATGGTTTGGATGAAAAAATGAACGATATCCAAGCGGATATGTTCATTGTTAAAGAAATCCAAAACGAGATGGGTACCCTTCGTACTTCAATCAATGAAGTTAAAGGGAAGATGGAAAAAATTCTTAATACGATTTGTCCATCCTTACGCTTACCTGCACAAATGGGTTCCTTGTCTATTCGACCAAGGAACCCATCATCTAGTAAAGGAACTGACGCCCCTTTACCACTGCATAGTAATGTATCTTTAAAAAATAAGGATAATGAAGTAAATCCTCCTCATACTGCCATTAAGTCTAGAAGCCTATCTTTTGCAAAAGACTTAAAACCACCTCAATTTTCAAGGGAAGATAAAGACCGAAACAAAGATGCAGACTTGACATTTTTAGAAAAAAGAACTGATGTGGTTTTGGGTAGAGAATGGCTTTGGGGTTTAGGGAAAACACTTAAAAGAAGCTATCAACTGAATACTTTGGAATTTTAGAGAAATGGAATCTGTTATCTAATTCAGGAGAGCATGATGTGCCCAGTATTCCTTTGATTTCTAGCATGGAGTTGAAAAAATTTATAAATACTCAAAAAGCGGAAGTTTTCATGATACTTCCAACTGATGTAAACAATGTACATAATATGAATAGAGTTTCTTATATCTTGTCTCCCTTATCTGAACATGAAAGGTTTAAATTTAAGTGTGTAATAATTAATTATCGGGATGTTTTTCCAAAAGAACTTCCCCATGGCTTACCTCCTTCTCGTGGGCAAGTTGACCATGCTATAGACTTGCTCCCAGGAACTAAGCCTATATGTAAATCCCCTTATAGACTCCCTTTTTCCCAGTAG
The DNA here is from genome assembly GCA_020310875.1 of Ceratopteris richardii. Classification (NCBI taxonomy): domain Eukaryota; kingdom Viridiplantae; phylum Streptophyta; class Polypodiopsida; order Polypodiales; family Pteridaceae; genus Ceratopteris; species Ceratopteris richardii. Next base: position 188,623,581 of record CM035407.1, read on the forward strand.
GCTGAAGTAGAAAAGCAGTTAAATGAATACCTACTTAAGGGATTCATTCAACCTAGTCTTTCACCCTGGGCAGCACCCATTCTTGTAGTCAAGAAAAAGATGGATCAATGAGACTATGCATTGACTATCGAGCCTTGAATAAAGTTACGATCAAGAATAAATATCCAATGCCCCAAATTGATGATTTATTTGATCAATTAAAAGGAGCTAAGATATTTTCAAAACTTGATCTCCATCAAGGATATCATCAAATTAGAATTAAGTCTAAAGATGTTCCTAAAACAGCTTTCAGAACTAAGTACAGGCATTTTGAGTTTTTAGTCATGCCTTTTGGACTAACAAAAGCCCTAGCCACGTTCATGACACTAATGAACACTATATTAAGTCCTTATTTAGAAAAATTTGTAGTTGATTTTCTTGATGATATTCTTGTCTATAGTCAAGATGCAGCCTCTCATCTAGAACATTTGGAAAAAGTTTTTCAAGTTCTAAGAAAAAATAAATTATTCGGAAAAGAAGATAAATGTGAATTCTTTTCAACAGAAATTAGATATCTTGGACACATTATATCTAAAAAAGGGATTCAAGTAGATCCTGATAAGGTCCAAGTTATTCTTAACTGTCCTCACCCTAAAACTATTACAAAACTTCAAAGTTTTTTAGGGTTAGTAGGATACTATAGAAAATTTGTACCTAACTTTGCAAAAATCTCAACCCCTTTATTTGAAAAATTAAAGGGTAAACCCAAAAGCCTCAATTGGGAAAAGGAACAGGCTGAAAGCATGGAAAGACTTAAAAAAATCCTTAGCTTCGGCCCCGGTTCTACAGATAGTAGATCCAAATGAACCCTTTGTAGTTGAAACAGATGCTAGTGATCTACCAATAGGAGCTGTTTTGAGTCAAAATGGTTGACCAATTGCTTTTGAAAGCCAAAAGCTAAATTCAGCTCAAAGAAATTATTCTACCTATGAAAAAGAGCTTTATGCATTGTGCATGCTCTGAAAAAATGGAGACATTACTTGTTTGGAGCCAAAGTAACTATAGTTTTTGTTGATGTATAAAACACCACAAGAAATGAATTAATGTGACACTAGAACACCTCTATGGTCACCATTAACTCATTGCCACTCCAAACTTTGAGAAATGATAGCTTAAAGTGAGAACTTTGCTTCTACAGAAATTCCTAGTCACCGAAATGACATACCTTCAGTATTTTGCTAATTTCTCCTAGCTCAAGTATGCTATCTCCATGAAACTTTATAGGCTGAAACTAGAAGAGTAGAGCTTTCCAACAAGCTATCATATGCATCAAACGGAGCTCTAGAACTCAAGTTATGGCCCTCACAAGATGACCCTGTATGACCTTCCAAAACTGGAAATCTTGCCTGTTTTAGTATTCCTGATGTCCAAAAATAAAAACTTCGATGCCTAGCATCGAATTTCAGTCCAAGTCGATGCCAGGCATCGACTTTGGGCTTTTTTTGGCTATTTTTCTGCACCAGAAACACTCTATTTTACACACACATGAAGAAGATGACTTATATGATAGAAGTCGATGCCGGGCATCCATTTTATGCTGGAACTCGATGCCAGGCATCGAGTTGCTCCACAAACTTCATATTTTTAGAAGATTCAACAACAGTTAACACACAGAGAATGAAAAAATGACTTATCAGCCAAGATTCGATGCCAGGCATCGAATTGTTCAGAAAACTTGAACTTTTGAATTCATCACACAGTAGGCAAGCATGGAGATGATGAAGAGAGACTCATACACAGAACTTTACTCAGTTCTTTCTAATAACTATGAAAACTCAGAAGTTTTACAGATGCTTTCTCACTCAGAGAAGCCCGACTATACTCAGTCGTATAAAATGAAGTCTTTCTCCTACTTCTTCTCTCTCTCTCTCACCGCGTCAGTTGATACAAACTAACTTATATAGATTTTCGTATTCTCGTGATTTAAAAAAAAAAACTTCTAGAACTAAAGTGAACTAACTTTACAAATATGATACATTTGTGAATTTGTCCCTTCACATAGGCATGGGGTTTTCTTCCTAAGATTTGACCTTCAAATATATGTCCAATTAGTGAGTGTTTCTCCAACAGTTTTTTATCAAGCAAGTATTAAATGGTTTACAAACCCATCCGAATTATCATGTAGAAAAGCTAGATGGGCCGAATTACTCCAAGAATTTGATTATGAACTCAGATATAGAAAGGGAAAATTTAATATTGTGGCAGATGCATTAAGTAGGATGCCCATGTTAAATTCTTTGAGTTTCATACAAATTTCTAATGAGTTAGTAACACTCATGAAGGGCAAGTATCAAGAGGATACTAGTTTTAATGAAGCCTGGAAGAAGGTTTCTACTCCAAATACAAACTTATCAAATGAAGATAAGTTTAAAGATTACAGTATTCAAGATGAATATATGTTATACAAAGGAAAGATCTGTGTTCCTTGTAATTCCAAACTTAGAAAAAAAGTTTTGTTTGAATGTCATGATGCCCCAAGTGCAAGACATCTTGGAATCAACAAAACTTATGAATTAGTAAAAATGCAGTTCTACTGGCCTAATATACATAAAGATGTACATAATTATGTACTTAGATGCACCAAGTGCCAAGTTAACAAAGCTGAAAAGCTTAATATAGGGGGTTTGTTGCATCCCTTAGAAATTCCAAATGGAAAATGGGAAAGTACTTCCATAGATTTCATTATAGGCTTGCCACGTAACCCTAAAAGTCATGATGCTGTTTGGGTCATAGTTGACTGATTGACCAAAATGGCTCGTTTCATACCAACTCGAACTATAGTAAAAACTCCAGAATTAGCTAAATTATTCATAGAACAACTGTATAGACTCTATGGATTACCTCAAGACATAGTGTCTGATAGAGATAGAAAATTCACTAGTCATTTCTGGAGAGCTGTATTCAGTTGGTTAGAAACTAAGCTTAATTTGAGTACTACTGAACATCCTCAAACAGATGGTCAAACTGAACAAGTCAATCAAATACTTGAAGATATGTTACGAGCATACGTATCTTCTACCCAAACTAACTGGGAAGACTATCTACCGATAATAGAATTTTCTTATAATAGTGCAAAGCATTCTGCAATGGAATATAGTCCTTTCATGTTAATGTATGGGTTTCAACCAAGAGCACCGTATGCAGTTGGACTTCAAAACAAAAAAGTCCAAGCAGCAAAAGATTTCTTAGAAGATATGAACTTTAAGCTAAAACTAGCCAAGGAAAACCTGAGCAAAGCCCAGGATAGAGCTAAATCTTTTAGCGACCCTAAAAGGCGAGATATTTCCTTTCAGGTTGGTGAATTAGTATACCTTAAAGTTCCTGAGAAGTCTAAAACATTAAAAACAGGACTTTGTCCTAAACTCTCTCCGAGATTCTGTGGCCCTTTTAAGGTTCTAAAAAGAATAGGGACTTTCGCTTACGAGTTAGAACTCCGAGAAGATTGTTTACTTCATCCAGTATTCCATGTAAGTCGACTAAAAAGAAAACTGGCTGAACAAGACAATCTTGTATCTTCAGATACAATCATTCAACCAATCTCCCTTCTTAACATCCCTCATGAACCTAAAAAGATACTACGCACTCGAGGTAAGAAAACAAGAAATCATCTATATAAAGAGTGCCTAGTCTCAATTTACCATTGCTATAAATAACGTCAAAGGTTGTGCAAAATGGTTAAATTATGTCTATCTAGCACCTCCACAAGGACCTCCCACTATTGCTTACATGATTTCTACAATCCGTCACTGGAGCATTCGCCTACGGAACACCCCTGATGTGATGGCACATATGTGCATGAAGATCTTCGAACTAATGCTCATCACATTCTGGACATTCAAGAACATCAAGGACCCCACTTTTCAGGAGTTGGCTTCACTGCAGGCAACCAAGATCTGGTATATGACATGAGCACTACCCCCTCAATAAAGGTAGTATATGCCTGGCACGCAAGAATAAAGTACCTCCCAGCATGCTTCAAGCAGACCTTCGAGGAGATGTTCATCACAGGGTTCTGGGAATATCACTCAGAAATATTTGTACCGAAGCCCTCACATCTCCTCCAACTATTCGCTATGGAGAGGACCATCCACTCAGATCAATTGCGGGTGCCCCATCCAGACGTCCCAGGTCTAGTGGATTGGGATGCATTGTTAACAGACCTAGTACGGGGGTTACGATTAGAAGAACACCACCTTGCTTCCGATATGGTTCAGTATTATGTCCAACGCACAGCTAGACAAGGGTCTGTCAGAGACGATAGACGCGAGAGGGGAGGGGTGTTGGCAGTAGTCAAGGAACTGAAGGACTCACAAGACAAGGAAGCCTACGAAGGGAGTCGGAGCGAAGAGAAGGCACAAGCAGACATAGTAGTCAAAGAAGATTTGGCAAGTAGGCCATCTAAATTGTTCATGCATCAAAGAGGCGGGCACACAAGAAGGAGGAGCAAGTAGGGAGCTCCAGGAAATGTATGTCACACTGTTAGAAGAAATCCCTACAAAAATAGTGATTCTCATCACTAAAAACCATTGTAAATATCATTTCATATCTTTGTAGCTCCATTTTGTGCAAGCCAAGGAGTCCTTGAGCTTGAGGAGCGTTAGAAGTACCTACCTATCAGTTTTCACATTTTTTAGACTCCGTTTGAACCTCCAAATAGGCCAGAGAACCTAATTTTTAACTAGGCCGGACACTAGGTCTGGACAGGGCCAGCAACTAGTAAAAAACTATAAATAGAGCTAGAGAGCTCATTTTTGAGGTTATCTTGTAATAGAATTGAACTTATATGAGCATTTTGGACGTAATCTAAAAGAACTCCATTGTCTTCCTCTTTGTCTTATCGTGTGTGCACGTGTGTGTGTATGTGTGTGCATGTTAGTGTGCTTCTCACTCACGCACTTGTGCCTTCACTTGCTCGAGGTCATCATACCATCCTCACGTCTTCCCGGATTGACATTAAAGGAGGTTCTACTCATCACTGAGCTACAGAGTGGTTCTTAGTTAAATCCACCTTTGTAAAGAATGGTTATCAAGTATAGTTGCTTTTCTAAAGAGTGTCTTAGAATCAAAGGGATTGAGTCCTCAATAGCTATATCTATATATATATATATATATATATATATATATATATATATATATATATATATATATATATATATATATATATATATATATATATATATATATATATATATATATATATATATATATATATATATATATATATATATATATATAGGATTGAGGTTGGGAGGAGAGTCATCTCTCTAGCACGTGGTGGTTACTAATAGTCTTAGCTCATTGAAATTAGGAATTATTTCTTGTCTTTAAAGAGACTGCAAGGAAGATAGTTGGAGATGAATAGACAAATATATACTTTCAAACAATTTTTCCTTAGGATATTGATATGGTTGTTTGTCATATTGGAATTTATGCAGGTCTCACAGGTAATACATCTGCCCTCATATATGGAAAGCATACAATATTGGCTAGATTTGGTCTCATATTATGTGCAAGTTTGACATTTGGGAAGAGTAAAATCTAATTAGCTGCAAATTCATACTAATTAAAACCTTAGAACCCAAATGGGAAAAGCAATGATGATGTCATTTGAAAGAAATTTTAAAGATAAAAGATATCACATGATGAAAGCTTATACTTCTTTTCTGCTATAACTTTCTAGAGAAAATTACATAACCATCAAGGCCTATCTGATGGGTTAGATAGCGAAAAGCAAACATCTTCCAAGAAATAAATGTTTAGCTAATAAGTAAAGTTGTCTAGAAACCAACTTTATGGCATGCCAAATTTTAGAAAAATATGGGATCCCTAAATGTGTTTGTAAACCTCAAAGATAAATAAAGCATGACCAAGTTGGATGCCTAAAGTTAAGGAGTAGAGAGATTCGTGTAAAGTCCTTGAGATAGCTACTTAAAGCTTCAGTAAATAAGGAATATGAAGATAATAAGTGAAAAGATCTTGTCTCTATAAATTTGTTGAATATAAACAATAGGACTTGAACATGAGCAATTCAATAACTTGGAGCTATAATTAGTTTTCTTTTGAAAAAAGCCTCAAAAAGATGGATGAATATTCCACCAAAAGGTTTTCAAGTTTCCAAGACAAAGTGAAAGTCAAGGCATGAGATTCTAAAATGACCTTGTGAAGAAAACAAAACCTAGAAAATCCAAGCTAGAGGTAAAGAATTGGCTCCAAATTCTATCAAAGAATTTAAGTGAGAAGGTACTTTATAATGATATGCTTGAACTTTAGGATAAGTATGACCTACACATCAATGTTAATATAAAATAGGTTGGTATGGGACACTAGATTTTATATTCAGATTGATGTATAAAAGATGGCATGGGACATCTGATCGTGGGATGATAAGTATCTTTTAGTCTTGAAATGAATCTTGAACTAAGATTGGATCCTCAAGGAAATTAAAACTTCAAAGGAGAAGTTTAAACTCAAGAAGGATAAGAGCATGGTCTTACAAGACACTTCAAGTAAAAGTAAGTAAGAGATCACAAAGTAATTAACTTCCACGAACTTCATCTATAATTCAAATATGAACAATCATGTTCTTACTTGAATTATGGAACACTTCAAGATAAAGTGTTTTTATTTTGAAATATTTGATATTTTCTTGAAGAAGTAGGACTATGAAATGATCCTTTTAACTAAGGTTGTAAAGACTAAGTTATTTTGAAATCACCCAACCGACAATGCAACTTGGTGAAATCATTCTCTTGGCTAGTAATACATAAGAATTGCATTCCAAGTAGACAGTTTGAAGAGATTGAATAAAGGAAAGATTAAAAGATAAAAGATATCACATGATGAAAGCTTATACTTCTTTTCTGCTATAACTTTCTAGAGAAAATTACATAACCATCAAGGCCTATCTGATGGGTTAGATAGCGAAAAGCAAACATCTTCCAAGAAATAAATGTTTAGCTAATAAGTAAAGTTGTCTAGAAACCAACTTTATGGCATGCCAAATTTTAGAAAAATATGGGATCCCTAAATGTGTTTGTAAACCTCAAAGATAAATAAAGCATGACCAAGTTGGATGCCTAAAGTTAAGGAGTAGAGAGATTCGTGTAAAGTCCTTGAGATAGCTACTTAAAGCTTCAGTAAATAAGGAATATGAAGATAATAAGTGAAAAGCTCTTGTCTCTATAAATTTGTTGAATATAAACAATAGGACTTGAACATGAGCAATTCAATAACTTGGAGCTATAATTAGTTTTCTTTTGAAAAGCCTCAAAAAGATGGATGAATATTCCACCAAAAGGTTTTCAAGTTTCCAAGACAAAGTGAAAGTCAAGGCATGAGATTCTAAAATGACCTTGTGAAGAAAACAAAACCCAGAAAATCCAAGCTAGAGGTAAAGAATTGGCTCCAAATTCTATCAAAGAATTTAAGTGAGAAGGTACTTTATAATGATATGCTTGAACTTTAGGATAAGTATGACCTACACATCAATGTTAATATAAAACAGGTTGGTATGGGACACTAGATTTTATATTCAGATTGATGTATAAAAGATGGCATGGGACATATGATCGTGGGATGATAAGTATCTTTTAGTCTTGAAATGAATCTTGAATGAAGATTGGATCCTCAAGGAAATTAAAACTTCAAAGGAGAAGTTTAAACTCAAGAAGGATCAGAGCTTGGTCTTACAAGACACTTCAAGTAAAAGTAAGTAAGAGATCACAAAGTAATTAACTTCCACGAACTTCATCTATAATTCAAATATGAACAATCATGTTCTTACTTGAATTATGGAACACTTCAAGATAAAGTGTTTTTATTTTGAAATATTTGATATTTTTTTGAAGAAGTAGGACTATGAAATGATCCTTTTAACTAAGGTTGTAAAGACTAAGTTATTTTGAAATCACCCAACCGACAATGCAACTTGGTGAAATCATTCTCTTGGCTAGTAATACATAAGAATTGCATTCCAAGTAGATATTTTGAAGAGATTGAATAAAGGAAAGATTAACTTATTCTATGAAGAAACATTAATAAATTGAGTAAAACAAGAAAAGTTTATCAATTAAGCTCAATGGGTGACGACAACGAGATTGGATACCACACTAGGACCTAGTGGTTGAATAATGATGAGTTATGCTCCAAGAAACTTTTTGAGAATCTAGTTTACTTCTCTTAAAGATAACAAAAATGCTGCAAAGATTGGTTGGATTATAATTAGTTTTACTCTAAGAATCTTTTTGAGAATCTAGTTTACTTCTCTTAAAGATAGTGAAAATGCTTCAATATCTTGTTGAAATATGAGTTTGAAAAGTTCAAGTCTTGAGTCACATAGAGTTGGATTCACAACAAGTTGAAGTATCTTAGAAGTTTGAATTGGTTCCATATAGTTTTAGCTCCTTCTTTATGCTTTCCAATTCTTTTGGATTTGACTCAGTTAGAGTATCGCATTTATTTTAGGAAGGACAAGGGATAGGCAATTGGAAAAGGTAACTAAATAAAGCATCAGAGATAGATGTTTTGTACAAGAACCCATTCAATCTTCAAAGATGAAATTCTAATTTGACTTATTCGTTTTATTTTGCTTCAAGGTAAGGAGCATCACTCCAAACAATTTCACACAATTTAGTACGCTTTTGTAAAGAAAACTAAGGAATTGTTCATAAGATTTATGATTCCCAAGAATTTAAAGCTAACAACTTTGAGATAAGTTTCCTAAGTTGGAAAAAGTTGATTTCGAATTTTCTTTGGTCAAGATACAGTGAGGATGACCAAAAGTACATGGCACACTTTGACCTACATTTTGTCAAGGATTTTCAAACCTAGTTGGACACTATAGTCATCTAGTAGGGTGAAAGATCACATAAATGTTGGCTAGAAGTGATCATGATACAACCATTCGAGTTAGATGTTTGGGTGAATAAAATGTTTATTTTGAATTTGAAATCATATTCAAGTGAAAAAAGAAATTTTGAAATTCTAAAGTCGGACAGAAATCCCAGCTTAGTTACTGGGTCCATGCACTAGTGATGCCCAGAAATGGGCTAGTATGTTGTAGCCACCCATTTCACATGTCAGTGCCCATATAACACATAGTCAAAATAGTGAATTGGCTAAGGAGTTTTTAATCCAACCTTATAATTTATTCCCTACTTTGCATTTAGATCAATTTTACAAGTGCAAAGCTAGATGATGTTTTGATTATTCGGGCAAGAATCTATCCCGATAAAGGGCGGTGGAGAAATAATCAACAAAAAGATGGTGTGAATTGATTCAGAAAAGAGTGGTTCTTAACTAAAGCTACCTTTCTAAGTAATGGTTTTGAAGTATATTTGCTTTTATAAAGAGTGTCTTAGAATCAAAGGGATTTAGTCCTCAATAGCTATATATATAGGAATAAGGTTGGGATGAGAGTCATCTCTCTAGCACTTGGTGGTTCTAATAGTCTTAGTTCATTGAAATTAGGAACTATTTCTTTTCTTTAAAGAGACTACAAGGAAGATATTTGGAGATGAATAAACAAATAGATACTTCCAAACAATTTATTCCCTGCGATATTGGTATGGTTGTTTGTCATATTGGAATTTTTGCGGGTCTCGCAGGTAATACATCTGCCCCCGTACATGGGAAGCATACAATATTGGTTAGATTTGGTCTCATATTATGTGCAAGTGGGGAGATGAGGTACCAAAGAAAATACTTAAAGCCATTTTATACTCAAGTCGCAATGGTGCTAGGCTTAGGAAAAAGGAGCCATTCACTCAAAGGTTAAGGAATTATACAAACAGAATGCTCTCCCTTTTTGAAAATCTCCCCAAAAGGTACTAAGCCATCCCATCCTCTTGAAACTTGCCCTATTTCAATCAACTTTAAGTCAAATGGAAGCGGTCTATCTCCCTACACTATTACAACCTTTTTGTGGTAAGGTGGAGGCAGAAACTTATGGTAAACATGGTGGCAAACCGTTGTCGTCGAGTTCTTAGAAAGGAGGGAGGGAAGAATGGAAAGACCTCTCATGGAACAAGAAAAATATAAGCTTCTACTTATTTCTTCAATTCCAACGCATGTGTTGGATCTTTTATCATTATAAACAAAACTATAGTAATATTACTCCATTTGTGTGCAGTTATTATCCTTCTATTTCTATCAGCAGTATGAGGTCGAATGAAAACCTTCATTTGTGAAGAACATCATACGTTTGTGTTCTTTTGTAAAAATATATAAAAAAGGGGACATAAAATCACAGACCTTTGGTTGCCCTTGCTCTTGCAATGTCATAGATACACCTTTGATGCTTGCACGCACTTGAATTAATCACAAATTTATGATTTGATAGATTCTAGCACACTACCTATGGCTCCTCTTTATTTGCACAAGTATGGAGGATTACTTATATATGGTTCTTCACTCAGTAGTATTGCAAAGGCAAACACTCTTATGCTTCGGTTTGAGGTGCAGCAAGACCAAATCCTTTCTTCATTTACTTCCATTCCTATCAGTCTCTTTTCATTACTTGTTTGTGTTTGTTTCCACAGATCGATCCTCATTCAAACCTTTGCACAAGGCTCTTGCATATGTATATATTATTATTCCCTTATTTTCTTTTTAAATAGCAAGACTTGTATGTTACATTGAACTCTTTCATTTGTGGAGGAGCACCAAAAAAAAAACCATTCCTTAGGAAACATATAAGATCTGGGGCCTTGTGTGATCTCAAGTTCATCATAATAGAACAATTGTAAATAATAGAAGTAGGCATGAACCTCGTGCCAATTAAAGAAATGATTCAGTTTTCAGTCATGCCCGCATGAACACATACATGTGTGCAAGCATAATACATTTACATCATCAAGAAGATGTCATAAGAGTTGAAGCGCATAAAGTGCTCCTATTCCCGAACACTCCAGTCAACATTGCGTGGTATGCTAGCAAACTCAAATGTGTATTTGGAGCAATACTTTCTACTCATGATGTGACTTGTTGTCATCACAACCATTTCAACTACAAAGCAAACTTCTCTGTTCAGAAATTCAGCATAAAAATGAATAAGAAATGTAGGCATAGCAAGGACTGAAGATGGAGCATATAGAAATCATTCGAGAGAGATTTGATACACTATTTTTTGCAAAATCTCATTTGAACATGCGGCTTAATTACATGATGTTTTATGAAAAAATGTAAGCATGTTTATTACTTAAGTAGTTGTGCATGTGTTTTAAGATCTACTTCAACTCCATGGCGGCTACTAAATGGAATTAGAACACAAATCCATTCAGATGGTACTAGCTTCTCTAATCAAACACATGAACCACATGATATCTGTCTTGCGTTGAAATTGATGAAAGGAACGTTATAATATGTTAGTCTCTTTGCTATCATAGAGCCATGCTTCTACCATTCAACAATAGCTATCAACTTTGAATGTTTGTTTCCTTGCCTCCAGCAACTCCCCTTGAATATTCGATAAGTAAGATACAAATCTTTCGACCAACAGAATGATAGTGCAAAAATAATTGTACAAATGCTTCAAAAGAAATCCCGGCTAACACAATCGGTTATTCTATGCATAAAGACAATTAAAGCCCATTGTCTTCCATAAAACGTCTTCGTGTTATATTTTTGGAAGTGCTCTCTAATAGTTGCTGCAATATATGTGTCAAAGAAGCGTATCATAAAGAGAGTGAACAGAAAATAGCCTCTCTTTCTACCATGCTCTCTTATACAACACAATCATCTTGCCTTCTACCTCTTCCTCCACTATCTCCATCTCGTCTTGCTCCTCAGGGAAATAGACATGCATACCTCTATGCACTGCTCTTTTCAAATTGATAGGTTCATTTTCATGAAAAAATTTTAGCATTTCAATTAGGTTTTGTTCATATGCTCACCACAAATAGAAGGACCAAATCATGCACATGCATATATAGACGCATTGCATGAACATATGCACACAAATTTTCATGTTCGCACTTATTTAGCACGATGAATGGACATGTTTATAAATATACACATACATGTATACACATGTGCTTACACACAATTGGATGCTCATAACACTTATTCCAACATAATATCATATCCATAATCAGCACAAATGCATTCTAACACGAACTTTAGGTGTGGGTATAAACAATATACATGGAGGAGCATTATCATGTCTAGTGCAAGTCACATTAGGGAAAAAAATGAACCCTGCATGGTCCTTTTAGATTAAGAAGTGATTAGTGATTGACCAATTAGAAGAGGGTGGTGGCCACAGTCTATACCCTATAAAATACCAAGTTGAAGGGGACAGAGGGGATAAGTTTCCTCCCTATTTAATGAGTTGCCTCTACAGAGAGAAGGAATCTCATAACTAGGATGCGCCCAAAAATTCAAATTTTTTTAAAAGTTTAAAAGCTCATCATAACACCTCACGATGGACCCCCCATTACTTTTTAGGGTCAAAAGTGCTCTTTTTTACCATAAATTCAAAATCCAAGCATGATTTGAGCTACAAAAAATGTTTTTTTTTAATATTAAGAAAAGAGGTATTTCCCTCCTAAACCTCACATTTTCATACTAGGTCTTGAAAGGACATCTTTTTTCCATTAGTTTCTCTCTGTAGCACACTGTTGAAGCTCTTGTGTCTGTATTTGAAGCTATCTGCATCTCCCATATTGAACTATTGTTGTAGATTGAAGACCTTGAACTTCAATGGCAACATCTAAAGGCTTTACGCAAACAAAATATGAAGTTCTCACATTAAGGCATCACAATATCAAAGCTACAGATGGACAACACATGCCACATGAGTACTCCAAACGTGCATGGGTGTACATGCAACCCTCTAGATATGGGCCTCATCAAGTTAGAAGTCTTAGAAACTTGGTTCTTCATTGTGGCCAAAAAGACAATGGGATGGTTGCTATTGCACAATATGTCTTGAAATGGCAACTAGGAAACTTGAAAACTCTACTACAATGCGATATTCTATCAATTGTAAGTATTACTCGACAATATTGCATGGTTTATAGTGTTGAATATATCTTTGAACTATCTAGATATGATTTTATTTGTTACAAACATATTTCCTTCTATTTTGGTGGATGAACAACCACTTCATACCCTTACAGGTGCTTTCCAAGAACTACATGAAGATCTCGACATTTTTGTGAAATTTTGAGTTGTTGATGGCATTTAATATGTTTTTCACCTATCTACATATGTTTTGTTTGTGGTTTGCCTACATTTATTTCTATGTAGTCAGAAGAGCAACCATTCCATAGCCTTACAAGTACATTATGAACATTGCATGAAATTTTGAAGGCATTAGTCATTCCATAGCGAACAAGCTTTACTAGGAGAAAAAATATTTTTGATGATCTATTTGAATATAGGCTATATTGAAAAGGACATTTATATATATTTTATTTTGTATTTTCATAGATTGTGAAGAGAGTGGATAATATAATTAAATTCCCTCAAAATTGAACGATAAATGAGGCTGGCATTTTTATTGTCATATATCTTTTTGTATGTGGAAATTTTCTTTTTTCCTCTCAATCAGGTTTAACTTCAAAAAGAATGAGAGAAATAGAAGGAAATTGAAGGGAATTTCAAAGGAGGTTGATTAGCCTCATGTCACTTTCATGCAAGATCCACTCTCTTTCAGCTTGTTATTAATCAAATTCCTTCAAAACTGAACTATAAATGAGGTTGGCATTTTTATTGTCATATATCTTTTTGTATGTGACAATTTACTTTTTTTTCTCTGAAACAAGTATAACTTCAAAAAGAATGAGAGAAATAGAAGAGACTTGAAGGGAATTTCAAAGGAGGTTGATTAGCCTGATGTAACTTTCATGCAAGATCCACTCTCTTTTAACTTGTTATTCTAGAAGATAAACAACCTGGAATCTTTGAAGGATGGATTCCTCCCAAATTTCTTATTCTTCTACCCAAGCAGTCTACAGATTTCTCGATTGATCAGTCTTTGGAAGGACAATGGGAGTTAATAACACATCTTTCCTTCTAAATTTTCTAGAGAGCTTTGCTTTTGGTTACATTCAAGAGCATCAACAAGTATGTCTTGTTTCTAGGTGATCGGTTCATTTAGCATGAGGGCTCTTTTCACATTCTTCCAAACTAAGTATGGACAAGAGAGAAAAATGTCTCTGATGCCTTTGCTCCTACTAAGATATCTAAAAATCCTTTTGATCTAGAATTGATCTAGAAATACTTTACACCATGGATGAGCATCACAAAGTTTGTGATGATTTCTTGCATTTGCAAGCACTTAAAGTTGTACAATCATTGATACTAATAATTTGTAAATTTTGTATGATTTGATATTTGTAATGAAAACATGTCTACTTTCACATTTTTGTAGTCTACAACTATGCATTTATAATTTCTCTTGGATGGGGCATAAAATTTTTGGCAATTTGAATGCCATTCAAGATGAAAATAAATGTCCTCTGGTGCCATGGAATTTCCCCATAGAACCTTAATGGGAGGAGTTCAAAGGGGAAATGTTTGCCTTATGTGGGGTACAAAGGCTCAACAAGACTCTCTTAAATAATCGCTCGTTTCTTTTGCTCTTCTAGACATGAGGGTATTATCATAAATTCTTTTTTGCAAACATGACTATGGTTTTCTATACTGGTTCCCATTAGAGAAGTTATATAAGCATGGATCACTATAGAGTAAGTGACTTATTAGAAATAAGTTCCATGGCTCTAAAAAATTTAAGAATAAAGTTTCATATCCACTAAAAATAACCTTGCATGGCCTCAAAAGCAGCAAAAAAGAGGAGCCATAGAAACACGGGATAGGCCTCAACAAAATTTTTGTAGAGGCCTATTGCGTGTTTGTGTGAACGACCTTTTTTGGTGCTTTTGAGGCCATGCAAGTTTATTTATAGTGGATATGAAACTTTATTATTACAAATTTAAGGTCCATGAAACTCATTATGTGCTCAACTCAATTTACCAATGGAAAAGTGAGTTTATGACCATAAATGATTTGCTTTGCACATAGCATGTTGAACTGAGTGCATATGATTGTGAACATATGATATAGATCAATGTGGACTTGAGCATGCGTAAGAAAGGATATGAAAAAGTATATTATCAATAAAATAATTTCACATTACAAAACATCTCTTCAATAAGAATGATCATATAGTCATATATGGTCCTATCTAGTTTCTTGGGTTGTATGGTTCATCAATTTCCCTAAAATTTGCAGGAAGTAATAGTTATTTCCACCATTAATGACCTTACATGGCCTCAAAGCACCAAAAAAAGGGCAGCCACAGAAACGCGGAATAGGCCTCTGCAAAAGTTTTGCAGAGGCCTATCCCGCATTTCTATGGTTGTCCTTTTTTTGGTGCTTTTTGAGGTTATGAAGGCTCTAGATGTTAGAATTAGACAAAAAGACAGTCAATCTTAGGGTTTTCAAATGTTTTGGACGTGATGGTAGCATCATTTTGTTTGAATTCTTAACCAATCATGAGATATATATATATTTACATATAATTTAAGGTTTTAGGATGGTTTCCTTTGTGTCTATGGCATCACCTCCCTCTCAAAGCGATAAGTTCCACCCAAAACAGTATGTAACTATGAGATTTTCTAGAACTTAAATCTTCATAGCTATTGCTCTTTGTAGAGTTCTTTATATGTTGTACTCGAACACGATGATGATGGATATCCATGATGGAACTAGAAAGGGTTTATAGTATATCTAGGTACAAAATCAAGGGCATGATTCTCATGATAGATAGTATTCCTCTCTTGACTCTGATGATGATACTTTTGATGGGGGATGGTGATTGCGTAAGTCTCGAACACAACTTGTATCTTCTTCCTAGGACATTTGAATACCATGTGGTTAGTGGAAATACAACTCCTTTCTTTCAAATTTTAGGTTCATGAAACTTATTGTGTGCACAACTTAGTTGAACAATGGAAATACGAGTTTTGAATCTTAAGTGATTTGTTTTTCACACTTTAAGCAAGTGGATACAACTATGAACATATCATAAAGATCAATGTGGACTTGAGCATGTGTAAGAAAGATGATGAAAAAGTAGATTATCATAACAAAAATTTCATTTTACAAAATGTGTCTCTTCAACAAGAATGATTACATAATCATGTATGGTCCCATCTAGTTTCTTTGGTTGTATGGTCATCATCTTCACATAAGCTACACACAAGTTAATATCTTTCAAAATATAAGTAAGGAATGCATGACTTGAAGTGTTATTGATTATATCCATAGTCTAGTGCATTAACTTTGAAGCACAAAGGATATATAATGTTTTCTCACTTTTTTGTTGCTTTTGCATTAGGAGAAAGTTTAGGTTGTGCTACATATGATCTATGATGTGGTTGGTAATTCTTATTCATTTTACATGTATGCCTTGATTGGCATTGTGACACAATTTATGGCATATGTTTCTTTTCTCATATGTGGGTAGTGTGCTTTGACCTTATAGTAGTGACTTTATAGCCTCTACTTGATGTGATGTTGGAATATGGTTATGTTTCATGATGGTTTCTTGAAGCTCTCCTTTTTGGATGAGTTGGAAAGACTACTTCATGTTTCATCGTCCATGTTCTATTTGGAGATATATTGAGTTCAAATGGTTCATCACCAATAAGTAGTGGATCTATTCTTCCCCTTTGTGTGTGTCCTTAAAATCGTTTTTTTGAATGGTCACATCTGTGGTAGTTGATCTTCATCATGCTCTCAAAAATGATTCTATGGATGAGGCTATGAACTACTTTGATATTTTTAATCCACTTCACTTTGTCATATGAACCACTCTATGACTGTATGATGACCTTTGTTGCATGTAGACCACTTCATCCTCTGTGATGGGGCTTCCTCCGAGGTGGTCATTGTGTACCTTGAACGTGGACAGGAATATACCACAAAAACTTGTTAGTATAAAATAATCAAATGATGCCTCTTATATAACTTCATTCTCAAGTCGAACCCTCAAAAACTTTTTGTGCATGACATTGATCATGATGCAAAGCTCTTGTTGATAACCTTCAATTTTCACTTGCAATGTTGTGTTGTAATTTCATGAAAACATTTCTAATTGTCAAAATCTTGCAAAAGTTGTACTACTGTACTAGAATCTTGATTGATAAAAATCGATACATCAAAATTCTCCATATGACAATACAACATGTAATCTTTCAATGAATAAAATAAGCACAACCTAAAGAAATAAACATCTGAATGTAGAATGTACTTTACCTTTCACTATTCCAAGTCATTGATGATTAGTATCTTTAATATGAATTTGTTTGATTATATCACCACAACATGTACCAAAAAGATAAATATATATAATGTCAAATTAAAAAGGGATGTGAAAAGAAAACTAGTAAAGGTAGCTTTTATTCTCGAAGAAAAACATGTATTTTTGAAGCCTCTATGGATTAAAAATTTATTTATTTATTGTTTTGTACAAACAAAAGCATATGTTTATGAGTTCTTCATAAACTAAGGATATGATTTATTTATTGACTCCTTATTCATGGTTGCATGCTAAGCATACCTAGGCATATTTTCTTTTATGTGTAAGTATTCTGTAGCAATATCAATCATGTCCTCTTTATAATTCATCTTCTTAATGAATAGTTTCTATAAGCATGGAGAAATGCTTTCACACACATTTGCCTATCCATACTATATAATATTGGTCTCATTCTTTTGAAAAGAAGGAGAAGTAAAATAAACTATTTAACAATTTAAAGTGCTTCTTTGGTGTTGATGAAGCACTTATTTCTTGCATGAATTACCTATGCAAGGGTAATATTGGTTAATTATTTTGAAAATATGAGAATCAAGGAAAATACATACCTCATTGGAAGAATATGATGTCTGTGCCCTCCCACTTAACATGAAAGAGCTTCCAATGATGGTATAACTTGTTTTTCCTCCTGAAAAATAGTAGATGAATGCGGAAAAGTAAAATGAAGAGTAGATCTTGGATCACAAGGAAAGAATGGACCACCTATTGGGACATGAATATTCTCATCTCATGGCATAAAATATTCCTTGTGAGTGATTCCATTACCATTACATCTCCTTGGAGAAAATTGTTCGAGTACTCCATGGCTATTAGAATTCAGATGATAAGAGAGAGAAACAAACAAAAGAATCAAAATAACATGTATAATGGACTAAGAAGTATATGTACATAGAGAAAAGTACCTTTTTGATATGTGTATGGGTGAGGGTGAGGTTATCCATTCCATGTGAATGATAAAAATTTGAAAAACTCATTTTTTGGAGTAAGGAAAGTTAGGGCACTTTTCTTTTGGAGGGAGTTTGAAAAAGAACTATTTTGTGTGATTTATAAATATCCATATAAAAATGTAACTTTTGACATGTATATTAAGAAATGGGCCCTTTCTAGTAAGCACTAACTAAATATGTGACTTTTCAAAAAAAAGTCATTTTTTATTCACAAAGATGGACAGATTTGATGATGTGTAAAGTGGAATCACTCTCTCTAGAGCATTAAAAATTGCTCTATTAAATGCACTCTGCTCCCTCAAGCGAGAACAAGATTATGCTTAATCCCTTAAAATTAGGAATCCTTACAAAGCCCATGCACGGAACAATTTTTCCCCTAATGAGATAGATAGATAGATAGATATCTCTATAGATACATAGATCGATAGAAAGAAATATAAATAGATAGATAGATAGATAGATAGATAGATAGATAGATAGATAGATAAATAGGTAGGTAGGTAGATAGATATATAGATAGATAGATAGAGAGATAGATAGATAGATATATATAGATAGATAAACAGACAGATAGATAGATAGATAGATAGACAAATAGATAGATAGATAGATAAATAGATAGATAGAAAGATACATAGATAGATAAATAGATAGATAGATAGATAGATAGATAGATAGATAGATAGATAGATAGATAGATAGATAGATAGATAGATAGATAGATAGATAGATAGATAAACAGATAGATAGAAAGATAAGTATATAGATAGATAGATAGATAGATAGACAGATAGATAGATAGATAGATATGTAGGTAGATAGATAGATAGATAGATAGATAGATAGATAGATAGATAGATAGATAGATAGATAGATAGATAGATAGATAGATAGATAGATAGATAGATAGATAGATAGATAGATAGATAGATCCATAGATAAGTAGATAGACATATATACAGATAGACTAATAGACAGATAGAGAGATAGACAAATAGACAGATAGACAGACAGATAGATAGATAGATAGATAGAGAGATAGATAGATAGATAGATAGATAGACTAATATATAGATAGATAGATAGATAGATAGATAGATAGATAGATAGATAGATAGATAGATAGATAGATAGATATATAGATAGATAGATAGATAGATAGATAGATAGATAGATAGATAGATAGATAGATAGATAGATAGATAGATAGATAGATAGATAAATAGATAGATAGATAGATAGATAGGTAGATAGACAGACAGACAAATAGATAGATAGATAGATAGATAGATAGGTAGATAGATAGATAGATAGATAGAAAGATAGACAGACAAACAGACAGACAGCCAGATAGTGATGGAGAGTGTTAATCTCCAAAAGAACAAGTTAACCTTGAAATTAGACCACCTCTATATCAAGATTAACTTTAGACTCCACCAAACTTAGAGATCATTCACTAAGTTATCAGAAAAATTGAAAGTTCTGAAAAATTCAATTTCTCAGAAAAGTCTGCTGCAGATTAGTCACTCATTGACTAATCAATCCTGTAAAGTTTTTGATAAAACTTTGTACACCACTTCGCCTATGTATAAAACATCTTCTCTGCAGTAGCGACTTTGATACCTGTAACTTCTTAGCACTGGTTCTCACAATGTCGAACCCGTTTGATCAAGATCTTTTAGCCGTAGATGGCTTACCTTCCAACTTAAATTTTAAGCCCTCACTTGTGCAAACCTTTACACTACACACTGAGAAATCTTCATTTCTGTGAACATGAAATCTGCGCCAGTTTTGTCGACTCTGAGAACATCTTCACATATGAATGTTCCTAAACAAAATTCTCTCAGCCTGATTGCAATTAACCTCTCAAATTCTAGCCATAGATAGATTAGCTATGGACTTAGATACGTGCAAAAGGATTCTTCAAAAGATTAAGCACAGAAGGAGAATGGGAGAGAAAATCGACGCGCAGAAATCTACAACATTTCCTTCTTCATTACTTTTCATACATATGGTTGATGATACATACAATGTTCATCACCTCTTCACCTATTCTTCTCTATCTGATCTCTATTACTCTCCTCTTCTATGAATACGTATCTGTAGATATATATACGAGTCTAACTCGTCATCTTTTTCAAAATACATTGAACTATTTACAAGAGTAATATACAAAAGAAACATTTCTGATTCCATTTTCTTCCTTTGAAAGTAATCTTCATTCTTCCACATATCTTCTCACTTTGATCTTCATATAATCACTATTGATGATTGCTCTGCTCCAACAGCTCCCCCTCAATCTTCAATTGTGATTACCTGCATCTTCTTTATTCCTGCCATATCTTTAAACCTCTGCAATTTAGGTCCATCCAAACTTTTAGTCATCATATCTGCAAGTTGATCTTTTGTAGGAGTGTGTATGACTTCAATTTCCTTCTCAATGACCTTCTCTCTCAGGAAATGATACTGTATTTCAATATGCTTAGTTCTAGCATGAAATACAGGATTAGCTGCCAAGTATAATGAACTCATATTGTCTCCACAAATAATAGGAGTACTCTGAATCACATCAAAAACTTTCAAAAGTGTCTTTAGCCATATTACCTCTTTTGCAGCTTCCACCATACCTTTATATTCTGCTTCTGTAGATGACAAAGCAACTGTATGTTGCTTCTTGGAACACCATGAAATCAATTTGTCTCCTATATAGCACAAGTATCCATGTGTTGATCTTCTATCATCCACATTACCTGCCCAATCTGCATCACTATATATCTTGATTCTTGTATCTGAAGTAAACCCATAGTACAACCCTTCTTTGAGTGTACCCTTGATGTACCTAAGTACTCTTTGTCCTGCAATCCAATGTTCCTTTCTAGGACAATGCATGAATTGTGAAAGCACACCAACTGCATATGACAAGTCAGGCCTTGTCAATGTAGCATAAATCAAGCTACCAACCAAACTTTGATAGAGTTTCATATCTCTGAACTCTTCTCCTCCAAACCTAGACAATTTATGGTTCACTTCCAAAGGTGTAGGTGCAACCCTGCAATCTTCCATTTTAAATTTGGTTAGCAAATTTTTAAGATACCTTTCTTGGGTCACATATACTCCATGTTGAGTATAAGAGATCTCCATTCCCAAAAAGAATGATAGGTTCCCCAAATCACTGATTTTGAACTCTTTCTCCATCTGCTTCTTGATCATTTGTATTCCCTTACCATCTGTTCCTGTAAGTATTATGTCATCAACATAAATACACACATAAATGAACCCATCTTCACTTGCTTTGACTAGCAAGCTACTATCTGCCTTTGATGCTTGAAATCCAAGATCATTCAAGAATTTTACAAGCCTATAATTCCAAGCCCTTGGGGCTTGCTTCAACCCATACAAAGCTCTCTTGAGCTTACACACATAATTTGGACTCACTTGATCTTTGAACCCATCTGGTTGCTCCATGTAGACTTCATCTGAAATGTAACCATTTAAGAAAGCATTTTTAACATCTAATTGAGACAACTTCCAACCTTTACAAGCAGCAATTGCAATAAGTGTCCTGATGGTTGTCATCTTTGCCACAGGACTATAAGTCTCATCATAATCCACTCCATATGTCTGTGCATATCCTTTCACAACAAGTCTAGCTTTGTACCTAGACACACTTCCATCTGCAAATCTTTTAGTCTTGTAAACCCACTTACATCCAATGATCTTCTGGCTATTAGGTTTAGGAACCAAATCCCATGTTTGATTCTCTATCAATGCATCATACTCCTCTTGCATAGCATCTTCCCAATTCTTCTTCCCTTTGGCTTCTTCATATGTAGAAGGGTCTTCATCTGCTTTTACCAAATAAGCATAATCTTTAGTAGTCAAGAATGAAGTGTCATAGCTATACCTTGTAGGTTGCCATTTGTGCCTAGATGATCTCCTAACTTCTGCACTTCTTGAAGTTTCTGGTTCATCACATTCTGGATCAAACCTTGGCCTCTCTTCAACTTCAATCTGCACTTCATTACTCTCATTTTCATCAAGTAATTGAACCTTTGCTTTACCTTTTCTTTGTTCCACTACTTCTTCATTATCTGCATGTACATTATATTTACCTGCATACCAAGTACCTTGTTCATCAAATGTAACATCCTTGGATACAATAAATTGCTTTGTGGATGGACTCCACAACCTGTACCCCATTTGCTTATCATCATAGCCAATAAAAACATATTTCTCTGCCTTAGGCTCCAACTTATGCCTCAATTGAGATGGCACATATGCATATGCCAAGCATCCAAATATTCTGCAATGATCCAAGGTAGGTTTCTTACCCCACCAAGCTTCATATGGTGTCATACCCTGCAAAACTTTACAAGGCAATCTATTAACCAAATATGTAGCTGTATTAACAGCCTCAGCCCACAAATAATTTGGGCAATTCTTCTCTTTCATCATGGACCTTGCAAACTCAACAAGAGTCCTATTTCTTCTTTCTGCTACCCCATTTTGTTGAGGAGAGTACCTGCAAGTAACTTCTCTCTTTATACCTGCATTCCACAAATAATCATTGAACTCATTTGAAAAATACTCTCCCCCTCCATCTGACCTTAGTCTCTTCAATTTTTGACCTGTAATCCTTTCTGCATATGCATGATAGTGTTTAAATGTATTAAACACTTCTGACTTTTCCTTAATCACATAAATTGTGATCCACCTGGTAGCATCATCAACATATATGACATAATATCTTGAACCATTTATACTAAAGTCCTTTGAAGGACCCCACACATCTGTATGCACCAATTCAAGTCTTTCTGAATACATAAATCCATGCTTGGAATAGGATTGCTTATGAGCCTTACCTAATTGACATGCCTCACATCTGTATGTCATGTGTTGACCTGCAATGTTAGGCATTCCAAGCACTGAATCATTGTTAATCATTTCTTTGATACCTCTTTCATTAAAGTGTCCAAGTCTTTTGTGCCAAAGATCTAATTCTGACACCTTCTGCTCTCCATATGTGAACATAGCATGTCCAACATTTCCTTGTACCTTCAATGTGAAAAGCCTTCCTTCTTTCTTTCCTGCAATAACTTGTTTATACCCTTGACTAGGGTCTTCAACATAAACTCCATCATTGGTGAACCTTACCTCATATCCTTTTTCCACAATTTGACCTACACTGATCAAATTCTTTGGAATTGTGGGAACATAAAGTACCTTACTCAGAAGAGTGCTCCCATCCTTAGCTTTGACTGAACCAATTGACTTTACCTTATGCTTTGTATTATCACCTGTCTGAACTGTATGATTAATTGCATTATGATCTAGGTCAGTCATCAAAGCAATATTTCCACTTAAATGATTACTACATCCTGAATCAATATAGAACACTCTCATGTCCTCATGTGAGGTTTCACATGTATTCATAATGAGAGTCGAGTCCTCCTTCTGATCTGATGCATAGTTGTAGTAGGTGTTATTATAGGATTGATTTTGGAAGTTTCTTCCACCACCTCTTCCAAAAGAATTCCTACCACCTCTACCTCTAAAATTTCCTCTCTGAAATCTACCTCCTCTTCCTCTTTGATTAAAGTTCTGATAATTACCATTGTTTTGATTATTATGCCAACAATCATGAGATAGATGATTGGTCTTACCACATATCCAACAAGCTCTTGCATTATCTTTGTTGTTTCTGCCTCTTCCTCTACTTCTGCCATTTCCTCTTCCTCTTATGAAGTTTGCTTGGTTTGATGTACCTTCTTCTTCACCTGATTGTTGCTTCCCTTTGTTGGCTTTCTTCTTGTCTTTAGAATACATTGCATGACCTGCACTCTTATCAACATCTCCTTTGATATCATTCTCAAAAGTTAGCATATGACCTAACAATTGATTCAAATCAGGAGTAAAGTGATCTAATGAAAGTTCTGTAGATAAAATGAAAGGCTTCCATTTCTCATCTCCTCTTAGTCCTGTGAGTATTTGTCTTACCAATTTGTCTTCTTCAATATCTTCATCAACTGCACCTAAAGAATCTGCAATGTCCTTCATCTTTGTCACATAATCAGAAATTGATTGTGAGGCCTTCTTCTTGAAGGTAGTAAACTCTGCCCA
>CM035407.1:188660509-188678009 GCA_020310875.1 Ceratopteris richardii
AAATGTGAGGCATGCCAATTAAGTAAGGCTCATAAGAAATCATATTCTAAGCATGGTTTCATGTATTTCGAGAATCTTGAGTTGTGCTAAGCTTCCTCTTTTGCCATGGCTCCTTGCTAATTGCCGTATCATGCTTCGAGACCTCTGCACCTTCTTCCTCAGGTCCTAATATGATCTTTGAAGTGTCCCAAAACATCGGATCACTTCCCAAAACCTAAAGCATGGTCAGATGATCACCAAAACAATGCAAATTTACCCATAAAATGCATTTGTAATCCTTCTTTAGACCTTAAAAAACAATTTTAAGACCTACTAATAATCATAAAATGAAATATACATCATGTGCAAGTGAATCGAAGTGAAATTACTTCAATCGGCTTCTCGATTTGCAAGATATGGCTCCCGAAAGGTAGTTGCCAAAAACTGTTTAGAATTTGCAGAGCTGTAAAAACTTGCAAAAATACTTATTTTCCAAAATTTCTTTTCATAGAATGAAAGTAGACCTGGTGCTCTTTGAAAAGAGCCATAGCATGTCCAATTTGGAGTTTCCTAGCTCAAGATATGGCCATTCCAAACGGGACATGCCGAACTAGTGGACTGTTGGAGGGCTGGAAAAAGTGTGAAAATGTGATTTTTGGGGTGCCCAAAAGCATTCTTCCATTAAGCAAATCCTAAACTTCTCTCCATAATCTCAGAGAGAAATATATGAAGATGCTTGGGCCTATTTTCACCTTTCCAAATCCTCCCTTCATGCATGCTAATTTTCTCCCCAAAAGAGGCCCAAATCAAGATTTTTACTTTTCGCAAAAACTTAAATGCGAGCTTTTAGCAAGCTTCTAATCCACTCCATATGTGGATTTTTCTTGGGTTTTCTCTTCTCTAGGGTAATTCATACACCATACTTCATGTGAGTATGCATTCATCCATGGGAAACCTCTTAAATAGTCCTTTTTTCTTACTCCCAAAAGAGGAGTTCGACAAAGATTTACATCTGAAATTTTTTCAAAAAGTGCGGGAAGGGGGTTTTTGAGGAAGTAAAATTCCTCCTTAACTTATCCTTTTAATGAATTACATGATTTCCTTATGAAGTCCATGCACCATAATCTCAATACATATACTTTTTCCCATCCATCCATAGCTAGTGTACCTCTTTTTTCCTCATCCAAAATGGGAATTTCTTAAATTGAGGTGCTTGAATTCTTTCTCAATGGGGTTTTGTGGAGCTTCACACTCCCATCATACTGAGCTAATGCTTGAATTTCTTTATTATATATGAAAGTCCATACAATTTACTATGTGTATGCATGATTCTTCTTACCGAACTAAGAAAAATCCCGCTTCATTTCTCTTCTCCGAAATGACTACTAGTAAAAAATAGTCCCTGAAATTTATATGAAAATCATGAATATGGCTTCTTTAGAGATACCTAAAGATTACTCTTTGTTGTATTTTGAGGGAATCCTTGACTCTAGCTGAAAGTACATATCTCATACTCTCCATACATGTGATTTCCCTCCAAAATCTTGGGCCCCTAATTCTTCATTATCATTCTCAAAAATGGAAATTCTTACAAAAATTCAAAAATACTCAAACCTGGATATTGAGGCCATAAATTCTCCTTGCTAGGTTATGTAGGATGTCATAGAGGAGAGTTTCATTTTCTCGTGTTACTTCTCATTGACTTGGTGGTTGTCATGCATCTCTCACATCCATATGTGGGCATCGCTTATGTTGGATAATGTTAGTATACCTCTGACAATCTTTAATTATATGCTACCTTGATGCTTGACATCCCAATGGTTTTGATAGCCTGACTCTCTGTCCATGCCCAACCGACTGTCTTTGGCAATGGGCTCATGGCCTTGATAATTGTCTTTCCCTTCTCCCATCTGTGTGTGGGCAGCGGGTATAGCAGCCAAACCTTCTTTTCCTAATGATTTTGATGTGATTCCTTCAAAAGGTATTACACTTGATGAGATTGATGAGATCGGGGAATCAAACCTGAGTTGCGATCCTCTGATGTAGGGAAGTCTTCAAAACTTTGAATAGGAACCATAGCTTTTATTAACCTACATCATACTGCAGCGATTCTTGGACATCTCATAAGCTTGGCGCCTTGGCTTAGGCTTGTGGCTCTGATGGGCATGGTGTGGGTTCGAATTTCATCGCCTACATGCACGGTACCGCGCCATCATTGCGTGCTCTAATACCACTGCTAAGCTTCCTCTTTTTCCATGGCTCCTTGCTAACTGCCGTATCATGAACTGTCGTCGGCCACACACAGAGTTTACGTGTTGTTCTCCTCCCAACCATGCCCGAGCACATACTTTAAATAATAATCTCCCTTGCTTCCTCATTAGGGATAATAATCCAAATGATGAGATAATCTTCTATCCCCTCTTTACCCATACATATGGAAATAGCATCCATTTGATGCTATGTGGTGAACTCCTCTCAAGTGGTGTTCCCACCATGACCCATAAAGTAATATGACAAGTTGGTACACACATATGTGTGGGGACCATCAAAGGATTTCAGTATTAATGGTTCAAGATATTATGTGATTTATGTTGATGACGCTAAAAGGTGGATCACTACCTATGTGATCAAAGATAAATCAGAGGTATTTAATAAATTCAAACATTATCATGTGTATGCAAAAAGAATTTTTGGAGCAAGTCTATGACAAGCCTAAGTATTGGCTTGAGTCCCACAAATTTATAGAAGAAGCTTTAAAATGAAGACAATGTAAAGTGCACTTGTGAACTACCTCTTGTAACTTTTTGAAGTTTTACTTGATGTAAAAAAGAAAGAATCTTAAGTGGTTGAGTCCACTTGATCAAAACAGAAAAGAGAAGCCATGAATTTGTGATTGATGGTAGTTGGAGAATCAAATCATTCACTAATAGATTGAAGAGTGATTGAGGGAAGTTAGGCTCCCAAGATCAACTATAAATACATGGCAGTTTTAGTCATGGTTAAGAGAAGACCTCCAAGAGCTGAGGTTTATGCCATATCAAAGGTGTGGTTTCAAGGCACACATATGTATCAGTAAGTGTATTGTACAATCAATATACTTTCATTTTCATGATCATTTGAGTTCATATCTTCATGTTCTTGTGAAGTGTACTGTTCACTACCATATCTCTCAGTTTTCGCAGTCAAATTGCAGAGATGATTTCTCTAAGCTTAGTGAATAATTTTCAAAGACTTGACTTGCTAAAGGTAGCTCTCTAAATCTTCTATATGCTCACTAATTTTCATTACAATTGGATGTTTCAATCTTCAGCTATGATCATTTGAAGTCAACTATGTCACTTGGTTTTCTTCTTCTCAGGCAACACTCTCTCAGAACAGTCATTTTGTCAGAGCTATTTCTCAGTGTGTACTTCACCACTTTCTTTGCTTTAAAGCTTGTTAGATTTGGCATACTGTCTAGTATATTCTTACAAAATTTCATAATCATTTGATTATTAAAGCATAAGATATTTGCATTTTATTGATCATGGGTCTGAGTACTGTTGCAGCCCGGGAAAATTGGGGTCATCCTATGAGTTGCTAAGTTTGTTTCTCTTTGTGTCGTTCATCTTTTTTTATCACATCACTCATGATTGTGATCTTGCTAAGTGCATAAGAGTTCCCCAAAAGGAATTAAGTTAATTGCTACTATAGCCAGAGAATTATTCAAAACTTTAGACAGGTGTATGAACATAAATAGCAAGTTTTTGGCTCTTGAATCTACTCCAACTTATTTGTTTTGATTCAACTTTTTGAGAGTGATCTTCCAAGGTACATAGGGTGTCTAATACATCCCTTGGCAAGCTAAAAGGCCCCACCACATATCTCTAGAGTCCATTTGGTTGGTGTAGTGCAAAATTTTGCAGCACCACTTCATCTTCATCAACTACAAATCCATCTCTTCACAGTGGTGTCAGAGCAAGGTTCGACAACATGGCAGATGAATTTCCTTCATCAATTGACAAATTGGATAGAGGTAACTACTCAGCCTGGTCATTAGGGATGGAAGCTTATCTTCAAGGAAGGAATTTATATGGTTATATAGCTAAAGATGAAGTTATGCCAAGTTTCAGGAACAAAAGTCAACCAACACAAGAAGAGCAAAAAAGATTGTTCACATGGTGCTCTAAGGATGCACTTACAAGGTCTTATCTCCTCAACTCTATCTCATATTTTTTTTCTCCTCACATTACAAGTTGTAAAACATATCAGGAAGTGTGGAATGCACTTGAAGCCTTTTTCTCTTCAAGTACAAAGGCCAGGAAGCATCAACTATGGCTAGACTTCACAACTCTCAAGAAATCTCCCAAACAAAATGTGATTGATTTTGTCACAAAGCTCAAGGACATAGCAGATCAGTTGGAAAGCATTCGAGAGGTAATAGATGAAGAGAAAATTGTAAGGCAGGTCATCAATAGCTTGAAGATAGATGACAAGTGGGAAGCATTCACCACAGCTATGGATCTATACATGGATATGCATGTACCAGATTTCAACACACTCATAGGACAACTACTTACTAAAGAGGCCAAGCTTATCAAGAATGGAGAAGGCTCCAAAGGTAATCAATTTTCAGCTTTGTATACTGATGAAAGAAAGTGCAAAGAAAACAAAGGAAGAAGAAAGAAAGTGGATGATGAAGTAGGGACACATCAAGCTAACTATGCAGGTAGAGGAAGACATGGTAGAGGTAGAGGCAGAGGAGGAAGACAAGGCAGGGGGAGATCCCAAGACTCTAATTCATGCTCTATTTTTGGGTTAACTAATCATACAACTGAAAATTTCTTCGGGAATTCCAAGAATCAAAGAGGCAGAGGCTACAATAGAGGAAATTATGGCTACTCAAGAGGAAGGTTCAACAATTACCATGGCAACTACAACAATTACAACCATTCAAACTATCAAGGAGGCAATAGGGGACGAAGAGACTTTAATATTTACACAAAAGACTCAAATCAAGAGGACTCATTGCTAATCATGAATATGGACATGCCACAAGGTAAATCTGATGAGCATGTTTTCTACATAGATTCAGGTTGTTCAAATCATGTGGCAAGCAATGTGGCCCTCCTATCAGATTTAGAAGATCCAAGGAACAAACATGAGGTACAAACAGGAGATGATATAAGACACCTTGTGGAGAAAATAGGAAATGTCAAAGCACCTGATGGAAACATCAACTTACTCAGTAAGGTACTCTATGTCCCTACCATTACAAAGAATTTGATAAGTGTTGGGCAGATAGCACAGAAAGGGTTGCAAGTCAGGTTCACAAAAGCAGGAGCATTTGTTGAAGATCCAAGTCAAGGATTCAGAAGAATTGCAAAAGGTGAAAAGATAGGTAGATTGTTCACATTTGAATTACAAGACACTAGAAACATTGTTGTCTTTAATTATGGTAGTCAGACACTTACAGAATTGGAAGTATGGCACAAAAGGTTAGCACATATTGGTGAAAGATCATTAAAGAAAATTTGCAGGGACCAAAGTGTACTTGGACTCCCTAACTTTTCAAAGCAACACATGATTTATAAGTGTAGTGCATGTTAATTTGGAAAGTCTCATAGGTTACCATTCATGAAGAAAGGATATATGCATGGAGATCTCTTGGAGTTGGTTCATATAGATGTATGGGGACCTAGCAATGATGCTTCAATATCTAGATCAAGGTATTATGTCTCCTTCATTGATGATTGCAATAGGTGGTATTATACTTTATGAAACAGAAAGATGAAGTCTTTTCATGCTTCAAAAGATATTTGGCTCTTGTGGAGAATCAAACAGGTAAAACACTAAAAAGGCTAAGGTTAGATGGAGGGGGAGAATACTTCTCCCATGAATTTGACTCCTTTCTTCAAGAAAGAGGAATCAAAAGAGAGATCACTACAAGGTACACTCCTGAGCAAAATGGAGTGGTAGAAAGAAGGAATAGGACAATTATTGAAGCTACAAGGTCTATGCTAAATGAAAAGTACTTACCTAATTACTTATGGGCTGAGGTTGTATCCACAACCACTTATTTGATTAACAGGTTACCTTCAAAATCACTTGATGGCATGACACCATATGAGGCTTGGAATGGAAGAAGACCAAGCTTGGATTATTGTAAGATTTTTGGATGTGTTGCTTTTGCTCATGTTCCTTCACAAGTTAGAGGCAAAATGGATCCCAAAGCAGAAAGGTGTGTCTTCATTGGATATGACAACAATCAAAAAAGTTACAGATTATACAACCCAACAACCAAAGGATTCTTGGTGAGTAGAGATGTAGTATTTGATGAGAATAGTTCTTGGTATGAAGATTCATGTAGAAAGGTCAACCTACCTTATGATCTTGAAGAAGATTTTCCAAAACTTGTTAAGGATAGTTCTTCTAAAGTTGAAGAGCAGGGTACCTCAGAAGATGATGAAGTAACTCAGTATGAAAAAAACAAAATGTGGAAGTCTAAAGGTAAAGCAAAAATACAAGAACTTGGAAAAGAGGCAGAATCATCACATCATGGCCTAAGAAGGTCCATGATGGAGAAAAGAAAGCCAA
Organism: Ceratopteris richardii; assembly: GCA_020310875.1. NCBI lineage: Eukaryota > Viridiplantae > Streptophyta > Polypodiopsida > Polypodiales > Pteridaceae > Ceratopteris > Ceratopteris richardii. The sequence continues at coordinate 188,667,065 of CM035407.1, forward strand.
AAAGATATGGGTTTGATACTTCTCTAGTCACTAAACATTCAATCTATCTAGCACATGACATAAATCAAGAGGAACCTTCAACATTTCAGGAAGAAAAGAAGAAATCAGAATGGAGGCATGCAATAGAAGAAGAAACTGAAGCTCTTGAGGAGAATAACACTTGGGAGTTGGTTCCCAAGTCTCCATCAATAAAAGTGATAGGCTCAAGGTGGATCGACAAATTGAAGAAGAACTCAGATGGCTCCATTAAGAGGTATAAGGCAAGGCTTGTGGCAAAAGACTTTGCACAAACTCAGGGAATTGATTATGAGGAGACCTTCTCTCATGTGGCAAAGATGCCTACTATTGGGGTTTTGCTTAGTATCGCCTCTTCCGAAGACACTTCAATTGGATGTAAAAAATGCATTTCTTAATGGATGGATAACGAAGGAGGTATATATGGCATAACCACCTAGTTTTGAGAATCACATATATCCTAATTACGTGTGTAAACTTAATAAAGCTTTATATGGACTCAAACAAGCCCCAAGGGCTTGGAATCACAGGCTTGTGTCATTCTTGGAGGAAAAGGATTTCAACCTAGCAAGGCAGATCCATCACTATTCATAAAAGGGGTAATTCTGAAGCCATCTATTTGTGTGTGTATGTAGATGATATTATACTTACATGAAATGATAGAGATGGCATGAAGAGAATCAAAGAACAGATGAGAGAAGAGTTCAACATAAGTGATTTGGGTTCACTTATCTACTTCCTAGGATTGGAAGTTGTCTACAAAGATCATGGTTTGTTTCTTACTCAAAGAAAGTACATTAAAGACATGTTGACAATATTGAAGATGCAAGATTGTAGGATTGCAGGTACTCCAATGGAGGTTAATCATAAATTGAGCTCACATGAAGGTGAACTCATAGAAGCTATGACAGGTTATCAAAGCCTTGTGGGTAGTTTGAACTATGCCACATTGACAAGGGTTGATATATGTTATAGTGTGAGTGTGCTAAGTCAATTTATGCACACACCTAGGAAACCTCACATGGAGGGTGCCAAGAGGATACGTAGATATCTCAAAGGGACCATGAATGAGGGGTTATATTACCCTTATGTATCTGATTTAAGTTTGAAATCGTTCTCTAATGCAGATTGGGTTGGCTCCAAGGAAGACAAAAGGAGCACCTTAGGTTATCTTACCTTTGCAGGTTCAAAACTTGTTTGATGGTCATCCAAGAAGCAACCCACAGTTGCTCTCTCTTCTACTAAAGCTGAATACAGAGGTCTTGCCATAGCTACTCAAGAAGCTATGTGGATGAAGACACTATTCACAGATCTTGGATTGGAATTTGGCACTCCAACTATTTTTCGTGACAATATGGGCTCTAGTCACTTAGCTGCTAATCCAATTTTTCATGCAAGGACTAAACATATTGAAGTTCATTATCACTATGTAAGAGAGAAGATTGTGAGCAAGGAGATTCAAATATCATATGTGTCCACTCATCAACAATCTGCAGATATTCTAACCAAAGCATTGGATGGAACAAAGCTTTGCAAATTCAAGGCTATGATAGGTTTGCAGGTAATCTTCGAGGATTAAAAACCTCAAGCATACTTGGCTTGAGGGGGAGCTATTGGAGCAAGTCTATGACAAGCCTAAGTGTTGGCTTCAGTCCCACAAATTCATAGAAGAAGCTTTAAAATGAAGACAATGTAAAGTTCACTTGTGAACTACCTCTTGTAACTTTTTGAAGTTTTACTTCATGTAAAAGTGAAAGAATCTTAAGTGGTTGAGTCCACTTGATCAAAAGAGGAAAGAGAAGCTATGAATTCATGATTGATGGTAGTTGGAGAATCAAATCAATTACTAATAGATTGAAGAGTGATTGAGGGAAGTTAGGCTCCCAAGATCAACTATAAATACATGGCAGTTTTAGTCATGGTTAAGAGAAGACCTCCAAGAGCTGAGCTTTATGCCATATCAAGGTGTGGTTTCAAGGCACACATATCTATCAGTAATTCCGTTGTATTGTACAATCAATATACTTTGATTTTCATGATCATTTGAGTTCATATCTTCATGTTCTTGTGAACTGTAGTGTTCACTGCCATATCTCTCAGTTTTCTCAGTCAGATTGCAGATATGCTTTCTCTGAGCTTGGTGAATCATTTTTAGTGATTTAACTTGGTAAGTTAGCTCTTTACGTCTACTATATGCTCACCAATTTCCATTAAAATTGGATTTTGGAATTATCAGCTATGAGCATTTGAAGTCAACTGTGTCACTTGGTTTTCTTCTTCTCTGGCAGCACTCTCTCAAAACAGTCATTTTGTCAGAGTTGTTTCTCAGTGTGAACTTCACCAATTTCTTTGATTTAAAGCTTGTTAGATTCATCATACTCTCTAGTAGAATTCTACAAAATCTCATAATCATTTGATTCTTAAAGCTTGAGATATTTGTATTTTACAGATCACGGTTTGAGTACTATTGCAGCCTGGGAAAATTAGGGTCATCCTATGACTTGCTAAGTTTGTTTCTCTTTGTGTAGTTCATCTTTTTTTATCAAATCACTCATGATTGTTAGCTTAATAAGTTTATAAGAGTTCCCCAAAAGGAATTAAGTTAATTGTTGCTGTGGCCAAAGACTTTTTCAAACTTTGGACAGGTGTATGAACATAAATAGCAAGTTTTTGGCTCTTGAATCTACTCCAACTTATCTGTTTTGATTCAACTTTTTGAGAGTGATCTTCCAAGTACATACGATGTCTAACACATCCTTTGGCAAGCTAAAAGGGCCCACCACATATCTCTAGAGTCCATTGGCTGGTGTAGTGCAAATTTTCTGTAGCACTACTTCATCTTCATCAACTACAAATCCATCTCTTCACAAGAATTACATGTCAAAAGTTGAAGAGACTATGGTTAGATGGAGGGGGGGAGTATTTCTCTAATGATTTCAGTGATTACTTATGGAATGCAGGTATAAAAAGGGAAGTTACTTGCAAGTACTCTCCTCAACAAAATGGTGTACCAAAAAGGAGAAATAGAACTCTTGTTGAGTTTGCAAGATCAATGATGAAGGAGAAAAATTGTCCAAATTATTTGTGGGTTGAGGCTGTAAATACAGCCACATACTTGGTTAATAGGTTACCATATAAAGCTTTGCAGGGAATGACACCATATGAAGCTTGGTGGGGTAAGAGACCTACCTTAGATCATTGCAAAGTGTTTGGATGTTTGGCTTATGCATATGTGTCATCTGAGTTGAGGCATAAATTGGAACCTAAAGCTGAAATGTATGTGTTCATTGGATATGATGATAAACAGATGGGTTATAGGTTGTGGAGTCAATCCACAAAGCAATTCCTTGTATCAAAGGATGTAACATTTGATGAGCAAGGTACTTGGTATGTAGGTACAATCAATAATCATGCAAGTGATGAAGAAGTTTTCAATCAGAAGAAAGATAAATCAAAGGTTCAAATATTTGATGAAGAAGAAAACAATGAAGTACAAGTTGAAGTTGAAGAAGTGCCAAGGTTTGATCGAGAATGTGATGAACCAGAAACTTCAAGAAGTGGAGAACTCAGAAGGTCATCAAGACACAAATGGAAACCTACAAGGTATAGCTATGACACTTCGTTTTTTACTACTAAAGACTATGCTTACATGGTGAAAGCAGATGAAGACCCTTCTACATATGAAGACGCAAAATGTAACAAAAATTGCGAGAAAGCTATGCAAGAAGAGTATGATGCATTGATGGAGAATGAGACATGGGATTTGGTTCCTAAACCAAATAGTTAGAAGATCACTAGATGCAAATGGGTCTACAACACAAAGAGGTATGCAGATGGAAGTGTGTCCAGGTATAAAGTTAGATTTGTTGTGAAAGGGTTTTCTTAGACATAAGGTATAGGTTATGATGAGACTTATAGTCTTGCGGCAAAGATTGTTGGGGCTTCACTCACTAATTAGGCATTGATATATGAAGACATATGGAGACATATGATGGAGGAAAGAAGAAGTGAAGGAAAGACCTACAGAAAATCAAGCCTAAGTGAAGGGACAATTTCACTATTGTAAATTAGTGCAACATTAGAGTCTAGATTTGTAATTGATCTTTAGAACTTACGAGTTCAAGTCTAGATGAATGTAAACCATAGGTATATAAGTTAATTTGAGTCAGAAACATGTATGAGAGAACTAAATTTTGTAGTTTGAGGGAGTAGAGAAAAGTCGTGTAATTTCTGAGAGAGATGGTGAGAGAAAACTTCTGAGTCTGATAGAGTTTTCCATGGCTGTGAGCAAAATTAGGCCAAGCCATTTTGTACACACCTTCTCTGATAATCAACACATGTTTGTGTAGAATCATTGTGTCTAATTCCTATTGTACATTGAGTCTCAAGTCATTTCATATGACTATGAAAGTTAGTTGACAGTTACGACTTTTCTGGCGCACATTTGACTGATCTTCTGAAGGTCAGATCTCGAAGCATGGTGTAAAGTTTTTGGTAAGTGATAGCTCGTTTGAAAGCTATTATCCTCAACTACATTTGGTCAAAAGATCTTTGAGAAACGGGACGCGTACTCAGAGAAATCAGTTTAAGAGTGAAGGTATGTCAAATCGATGAAGTAAATTTTCAGTTTTCAGACATAGTGTAAAGATTGGTACAAAATCAGAGGATTGTGAAGTTATTGCTTGAAAGTTTTGTTTGTTATGTGTTGCTTAACACTAGCAAGAACTTCTCTTAGCAAGTAATCAAAAGATTTAGCAAAGATTAAGCTAATACAGGTCAGATTGAAGGATTGAAGAAAAGGCGCAGATTTCTGTGAAGTGAAATTTGGATTTTCACTAAGTTTAGAGATGAAGACTTACAATGTGAGTATTGCTAAGCTAATGATGGTTATGGAGGTCTTCTAATACCACATTAGTTTAGTTCTTGTGGTGTTTCACACACCAACAAGTGGTATCAGAGCAGATAAGGTCCTCGAGAAGTAAAGGAGAGCAGATACAAGAAGATTTGAAGAGTTCTTTATCAAAGAAGGAGGAAGCTGAGGTGTTCAACAACCAAAGTCATCAGAAGAGTATTTCGAAGTTGCTCCCAAGGGTAAAGGTCTACAAAAGGTATCAATCTTTAACCTTACACTTACAGGTTGAAGCAGAAGCAAGGATACCATGGCAGATCATGTGTCCATTGACAAATTGGACAGAGATAACTATCCTGCTTGGGTAATGAGGATGGAGGCCTTACTTATGAGTAAGGACTTAATGGTATATGTGACAGGTGAAGAGGAGAAGCCTAAAATTGAAGATGAAAGTCATCCAAGGAAGGAAGAGCTAGAAGCTTTGAAGCTATGGCAGAAGAGAGATGCAAGTGCAAGAGCTTATATATACAACACTATTACAGATCATTTATTGCCACACATCAGAGGTTTAGAAACAGCTGAAGATATTTGGAATGCTTTGGAAGATCACTTCCAAAACACCACTAAAGCTAGGAAAGCTAGCTTATGGTCAGAGTTCACCACATTCAAGAAGAAGCAAAATCAGAACATTAGTGATTATGTCACTAAGATGAAAGACTTGGCAGATAGCCTTGGATCTATTGATGAGGATATTGAAGATCATAGGTTGATAGCTCAATTACTTGCAGGATTAAGAGGTGATGAAAGGTGGAAGCCTTTTGTACTTTCAACAGAACTCTCATTAAACCATTATGTGCCAGAATTGAATCAATTACTTGGATTGATGCTTACATTTGAGCAAGACTTAAAGTCAGATGGAGACAAAGGTCAAAGTTCTGCAATGTATGTGAAGAACAAAAAGAAAGGAGATAAAGGCAAAGCAAAGGATGAAGAAGAGTCAACAACTCAAGCAAATTATGCAAGAGGAAGAGGTTTTGGCAGAGGCAAAGGTCGAGGTAATGGAAGAGGTAGAGGTAATCAGAACAATAACAAGAAGACATGTTGGATTTGTGGATTGAGCAATCATCTAGCATATGATTGTTGGCACAATCAACAAGGAGCAAGCCAAAATCAGAACAACAATGGCAGAGGAAGAGGTGGAAGGTTTCAGAATCAATTTCAAAGAGGAAGACATAATTCAAGAGGAAGTTTTGGTAGAGGTGGTGGAAGAAATTGGAATCAGAACCAATCATACAACACTACATATTACAATTATGCAAATGATACCCAGAATGACAACCATACAACATTGATGATGAATTCAATTAGTTCATCAGAGAAGGAGGATCTCAAGGTGTTCTATATTGACTCTGGTTGTTCAAATCATTTATCAGGTAATATAGAATTATTGTCAGAATTGGAAGAAGGAAATTCAAGTCATACAGTACAAACAGGTGACAATACAAAACATAATGTGCATTCAATTGGAAAAGTGAAGTGCAGGAGTGGAGCTGATTTATTAACAAATGTTTTGTATGTTCCAACAATACCAAAGAATTTGATTAGTGTTGGACAAATAGTGGAAAAAGGTTTTCAAGTCAGATTTACAAATGAAGGGGTATTTGTTGAAGATCCAGAGGATGCATACAAACCCATTGTTTGTGGTAAGAAGGAAGGTAGACTTTTTACTCTCAAAGTGCAAGGAAATGTTGGTCAAGCCCTAATTACACATGGTGATGAAGTAATTACAGAGTTAGATCTTTGGCATAAAAGATTGGGACATTTCAATGAAAGAGGAATCAAAACTATGGTGGAGAATCAATCTGTATTGGGACTACCAAATGTAAAGAATCAACATATGATATACAAGTGTGAAGCTTGTCAGATGGGAAAAGCTCATAGACAACCATTTCAGAAGAAAGGTTTCAAGCATGATGGTTTGCTTGAACTCATACATACAGATGTATGGGGACCAACAAAAGAAGGTTCAATAAATGGATCTAGGTATTATGTTTTGTTTATTGATGATGCTACAAGGTGGATAACCCTTTATGTTCTAAAGGAAAGATCAGAAGTCTTTGGAGCCTTCAAACATTTTCATGCTTATGCAGAAAGAGTTACAGGCCACAAACTCAAGAGGCTAAGGTCTGATGGAGGGGGAGAATACTTCTCCCAAGAATTTAATGACTATCTTTGGAATGCAGGTATCAAGAGAGAGATAACTTGCAGGTATACACCTCAACATAATGGGGTGGCAGAAAGGAGGAATAGAACATTGGTTGAATTTGCAAGAGCAATGTTAAAGGAAAAGAATTGCCCTAATTATCTTTGGGCTGAGGCTGTAAATACAGCCACATACCTTGTGAATAGGTTACCATGTGGAGCTTTGAATGGTATGACCCCTTATGAAGCTTGGTGGGGTAAGAAACCAACACTTGATCATTGTAAAGTGTTTGGGTCAATTGCCTATGCTTATGTACCATCACAACTCAGACATAAGCTTGAACCAAAGGCAGAAAAATATGTGTTTATTGGGTATGATGAAAAACAAATGGGTTATAGACTATGGAGTCCTTTAACTAAACATTTTATTGTTTCCAGAGATGTGATTTTTGATGAACAGAAGAGTTGGTATGCAGATAAAGAATGTGATCTTGAAACATTTGAAGAAGAGATAAGAAGGAGTGCAAGAGGTAAATCACATATGCAGATAGATGGAGATGAAGAACATATGCAAGCAAGCACATCAAGAGTTGGATCATATAGAAGGAATGAAGATGGACCAATATTTGATGAAGAAGTACATCCAGATAGACATGAAGAGTGTGAACCAAGAAGGTCAACCAGAATAAGGAATCAACCTACAAGGTATTCATATGACACTTCTTACTTGACTCAGAAAAATTATGCTTACATGGTTAAGGAAGATGAAGAACCTCAAAGCTATGATGAAGCAAAGGGTAAGAGACATTGGGAAGTAGCAATGAAGGAAGAATTTGATGCTCTTGAAGAGAACAAAACTTGGGAACTTGTCCCAAAACCTAATGGTAAGAAAGTGATTGGAAACAAATGGGTTTACAAAGTTAAGAAGCATGCAGATGGAACTATAGCCAGATACAAAGCTAGATTGGTGGTTAAAGGCTATGCTCAAACATTTGGCATAGATTATGATGAGACATTCAGTCCTGTGGCAAAGATGTCAACCATAAGAACAATCATTGCTATTGCAGCATCAAAAGGATGGACATTGAGTCAATTGGACATTAAGAATGCATTTTTGAATGGATATATATCAGATGAGGTTTACATGGAGCAACCTCAAGGGTTTGCAGATCATAAGTTTCCAAATTATGTTTGCAGGTTGAGAAGAGCCCTTTATGGTTTGAAGCAAGCTCCAAGAGCTTGGAATTATAGACTTGTAAAGTATCTTAATGACCTTGGGTATCAAAGTTCAAAGGCAGATGCAAGTTTACTTATCAAAAGAACAGATGAAGGTATGATCTACATTTGTATATATGTAGATGACATTATAATTACAGGTACCTCAAATGAAGGAATCAAGGAGGTGAAGAAGCTACTTGAAAGAGAATTCAAGATAAGTGATCTAGGAAAATTGTCATATTTTCTTGGAATGGAAATCACTTATGCAGAGCATGGCATTTATGTATCACAAGAAAGGTATCTCTTGAATCTTCTAAAGAAGTTCAACATGGAGAATTGCAGAGAGGCATCTACACCATTAGAAGTCAATCACAAACTCAGTAGATATGTTGGTGCAGAGTTCAAAGACATGAGGAAGTATCAATCTTTAGTTGGAAGTTTGATTTATGCAACTCTAACAAGGCCTGATCTTAGTTATGCAGTTGGTGTTCTTTCCCAATTCATGCATTGTCCAAAGGATCCACATTGGATTGCAGGTCAAAGAGTCCTTAGATATATCAAAGGGACTTTGAAAGAAGGATTGTATTATCCTTTTACATCAGATATAAGATTGAGAGCCTATAGTGATTCAGATTGGGCAGGAAGTCAAGATGACAGAAGGTCTACTCATGGCTACATGATATACATTGGAGATAAGCTTGTGAGTTGGTGTTCAAAGAAACAACACACAGTGGCCTTATCATCAACAGAAGCTGAATACAAAGGACTTGTGGAAGCAGCAAAGGAAGTCATATGGATGCAGACATTATTCAAAAGCTTGGGAATTGATCAAGGTATACCCATTATTCATGGAGATAACATGAGTTCATTATATCTTGCAGCAAATCCTGTGTTTCATGCAAGGACAAAGCACATAGAGATACAGTATCATTTTCTTAGAGAAAAGGTAATGGAGAAAGAAATTGAAGTGGTGTATACTTCCACAAAAGATCAGATTGCAGATATTATGACAAAAAGCTTGGATGGAGTAAAGACAAGTAAGTTCAAGGAGATGGCAGGAATAAAAGAGAAGAAGATTATGTGAAGAAGTCAAATTATGCTAATTAGTGATTGAGGGGGAGCTGTTGGGGCTTCACTCACTAATTAGGCATTGATATATGAAGACATATGGAGACATATGATGGAGGAAAGAAGAAGTGAAGGAAAGACCTACAGAAAATCAAGCCTAAGTGAAGGGACAATTTCACTATTGTAAATTAGTGCAACATTAGAGTCTAGATTTGTAATTGATCTTTAGAACTTACGAGTTCAAGTCTAGATGAATGTAAACCATAGGTATATAAGTTAATTTGAGTCAGAAACATGTATGAGAGAACTAAATTTTGTAGTTTGAGGGAGTAGAGAAAAGTCGTGTAATTTCTGAGAGAGATGGTGAGAGAAAACTTCTGAGTCTGATAGAGTTTTCCATGGCTGTGAGCAAAATTAGGCCAAGCCATTTTGTACACACCTTCTCTGATAATCAACACATGTTTGTGTAGAATCATTGTGTCTAATTCCTATTGTACATTGAGTCTCAAGTCATTTCATATGACTATGAAAGTTAGTTGACAGTTACGACTTTTCTGGCGCACATTTGACTGATCTTCTGAAGGTCAGATCTCGAAGCATGGTGTAAAGTTTTTGGTAAGTGATAGCTCGTTTGAAAGCTATTATCCTCAACTACATTTGGTCAAAAGATCTTTGAGAAACGGGACGCGTACTCAGAGAAATCAGTTTAAGAGTGAAGGTATGTCAAATCGATGAAGTAAATTTTCAGTTTTCAGACATAGTGTAAAGATTGGTACAAAATCAGAGGATTGTGAAGTTATTGCTTGAAAGTTTTGTTTGTTATGTGTTGCTTAACACTAGCAAGAACTTCTCTTAGCAAGTAATCAAAAGATTTAGCAAAGATTAAGCTAATACAGGTCAGATTGAAGGATTGAAGAAAAGGCGCAGATTTCTGTGAAGTGAAATTTGGATTTTCACTAAGTTTAGAGATGAAGACTTACAATGTGAGTATTGCTAAGCTAATGATGGTTATGGAGGTCTTCTAATACCACATTAGTTTAGTTCTTGTGGTGTTTCACACACCAACAAAGATGACAACCATCGAGACACTCATAGCCATTGCTACATGTAAAGGTTGGAGATTATGTCAATTAGATGTGAAGAATGCTTTTCTTAATGGTTATATTTTAGATGATGTTTTCATGGAGCAACCACAAAGGTTCAGAGATAAAAGCTATTCAGAATATGTATGTAAGCTCAAGAGAGCTTTGTATGGTCTGAAGCAGGCCCCAAGGGCATGGAATTATAGACTTGTGAAGTTCTTGAAGGAACTTGGTTTCCAAGTATCTAAAGCTGATAGTAGCTTGCTTGTTAAAGCAAGTGATCATGGGTTCATTTATATGTGCATATATGTTGATGATATAATCCTTACACGTACAGATGAGAAGGGCATACAAAGCCTCAAGAAACAAATGGAGAAAGAGTTCAAGATTAGTGACTTCGGAGACTTGTCATATTTCTTGGGCATGGAGATCTCATATACTCAACATGGAGTGTATGTTACTCAAGAAAGGTGTTTGAAAAACTTGTTGATCAAGTTTAAAATGGAAGACT
>CM035407.1:188710509-188715509 GCA_020310875.1 Ceratopteris richardii
GTAAAGGCTAAAGCTTTGAGACTACAGGTGAAGCAAGGATGGGAGATAGTCTCCAAATTGAAAAGTTGGATAGAGAGAACTATCCAGCTTGGTCTATGAGAATGGAAGCTCATCTGATGAGCAAAGATTTGATAGCATATATTACAGGTGAAGAAGAGAAGCCTGAGTTCAGAGATCCTAGTGTTCCAACTAGGGAAGAATTGCCAGATCTAAAGAATTGGATGAAGAAGGATGCTCAAGCAAGGAGCATAATCTACATGGCAGTCAATGACTATTTGCTTCCTCACATTAGAGGACTTGAAAGTGCAAGTGACATTTGGAATGCTTTGGAAGAGCATTTCCAAAACACAACCAAATCAAGGAAAGCTTCACTATGGGCAGAGTTTACTACTTTCAAGAAGAAGGCCTCACAATCAATCTCTGATTATGTGACAAAGATGAAGGACATTGCAGATTCTTTAGGTGCAGTGGATGAAGATATTGAAGAAGATAAATTGGTAAGACAAATTCTCACAGGGCTAAGAGGAGATGAGAAGTGGAAGCCTTTTATTTTGTCTACAGAACTTTCATTAGATCATTTCACTCCTGATTTGAATCAATTGTTAGGTCATATGCTAACTTTTGAGAATGATATCAAAGGAGATGTTGATAAGAGTGCAGGTCATGCAATGTACTCTAAAGACAAGAAGAAAGCTAACAAAGGAAAGCAACAATCAGGTGAAGAAGAAGGTACTTCAAATCAAGCAAATTTCATAAGAGGAAAAGGAAATGGCAGAAGTAGAGGAAGAGGCAGAAACAACAAAGATAATGCAAGAGCTTGTTGGATATGTGGTAAGACCAATCATCTATCTCATGATTGTTGGCACAATAATCAGAACAATGGTAATTATCAGAACTTTAATCAAAGAGCAAGAGGTGGTAGATTTCAGAGAGGAAACTTCAGAGGTAGAGGTGGTAGGAATTCTTTTGGAAGAGGTGGAGGAAGAAGCTTCCAAAATCAATCCTATAATAACACCTACTACAACTATGCACCAGATCAGAAGGAGGACTCGACTCTCATTATGAATGCAACATATGAAACTTCACATGAGGACATGAGAGTGTTTTACATTGATTCAGGATGTAGTAATCATTTAAGTGGAAATATTGCTTTGATGACTGACCTAGATCATAATGCAATTAATCATACAGTTCAGACAGGTGATAATACAAAGCATAAGGTAAAGTCAATTGGTTCAGTCAAGGCTAAAGATGGGAGCACTCTTCTGAGTAAGGTTCTTTATGTTCCCACAATTCCAAAGAATTTGATCAGTGTAGGTCAAATTGTGGAAAAAGGATATGAGGTAAGATTCACCAATGATGGAGTCTATGTTGAAGACCCTAGTCAAGGGTATAAACAGGTTGTTACAGGAAAGAAAGAAGGAAGGCTCTTCACATTGAAGGTACAAGGAAATGTTGGACATGCTATGTTCACATATGGAGAGCAGAAGGTATCTGAATTGGATCTTTGGCATAAAAGACTTGGACATTTCAATGAGAGAGGTATTAAAGAAATGATTAACAATGATTCAGTGCTTGGATTGCCTAACATTGCAGGTCAACACATGACATACAGATGTGAGGCATGTCAATTAGGTAAGGCTCATAAGCAATCCTATTCCAAGCATGGGTTTATGTATTCAGAAAGATTTGAATTGGTGCATACAGATGTGTGGGGTCCTTCAAAGGATTTTAGTATAAATGGTTCAAGATATTATGTCATATATGTTGATGATGCTACCAGATGGATCACAATTTATGTGATTAAAGAAAAGTCAGAAGTGTTTAATACATTTAAACACTATCATGCATATGCAGAAAGGATTATAGGTCAAAAATTGAAGAGACTAAGGTTAGATGGAGGGGGAGAGTATTTTTCAAATGAATTCAATGATTACTTGTGGAATGCAGGTATAAAGAGAGAAGTTACTTGCAGGTACTCTCCTCAACAAAATGGGGTAGCAGAAAGAAGAAATAGGACTCTTGTTGAGTTTGCAAGGTCCATGATGAAAGAAAAGAATTGCCCAAATTATTTGTGGGCAGAGGCTGTAAATACAGCTACATATTTGGTCAATAGATTGCCTTGTAAAGCTTTGCAAGGTATGACACCATATGAAGCTTGGTGGGGTAAGAAACCTACCTTGGATCATTGCAGAATATTTGGATGCTTGGCATATGCATATGTGCCATCTCAATTGAGGCATAAGTTGGAGCCTAAAGCAGAAAAGTATGTATTCATTGGTTATGATGATAAACAAATGGGATACAGGTTGTGGAGTCCTTCCACAAAGAAATTCCTTGTATCCAAGGATGTTACATTTGATGAGCAAGGTACTTGGTATGCAGGTAAATATAATGTACATGCAGATGTTGAGGAAGTAGTGGATCAAAGGAAAGGTAAAGCAAAGATTCAATTACTTGATGAAAATGAGAATAATGAAGTACATGTTGAAGTTGAAGAGAGGCCAAGGTTTGATCCAGAATATGATGAACCAGAGACTTCAAGAAGTGCAGAAGTTAGGAGGTCATCTAGGCACAAATGGCAACCTACAAGGTATAGCTATGACACCTCATTCTTGACTACTAAAGATTATGCTTATTTGATAAAAGCAGATGAAGATCCATCTACATATGATGAAGCCAAAGGCAAGAGAAATTGGGAAGAAGCTATGCAAGAAGAGGATGATGCATTGATAGAGAATCAGACTTGGGATCTGGTTCCTAAACCTAATAGCCAGAAAATTATTGGATGTAAGTGGGTTTACAAAACAAAAAGATTTGCAGATGGAAGTGTGTCTAGGTACAAAGCTAGACTTGTTGTGAAAGGGTATGCACAGACATATGGAGTGGACTATGATGAGACCTATAGTCCTGTGGCAAAAATGACAACCATCAGAACTCTCATAGCAATTGCTACTTGCAAAGGTTGGAAGTTATCTCAATTAGATGTTAAAAATGCTTTTTTGAATGGTTACATTCAAAGATCAAGTGAATCCAAATTATGTGTGTAAGCTCAAGAGAGCTTTGTATGGATTAAAGCAGGCCCCAAGGGCATGGAATTATAGGCTTCTAAAGTTCTTGAATGATCTTGGATTTCAAGCATCAAAGGCAGATAGTAGCTTGCTAGTCAAAGCAAGTGAAGATGGATTCATTTATGTCTGTATTTATGTTGATGACATAATACTTATAGGAACAGATGATAAAGGAATACAAATGTCAAGAAGCAGATGGAGAAAGAGTTCAAAATCAGTGATTTGGGGAACTTATCATTTTTCTTGGGAATGGAGATTTCTTATACTCAACATGGAGTATATGTGACCCAAGAAAGGTATCTTAAAAATTTGCTAACCAAATTTAAAATGGAAGATTGCATGGTTGCACCTACACCATTGGAAGTGAACCATAAATTGTCTAGATTTGGAGGAGAAGAATTCAGAGATATGAAGCTCTATCAAAGTTTGGTTGGTAGCTTGATTTATGCTACATTAACAAGGCCTGATGTGTCATATGGAGTTGGTGTGCTTTCACAATTTATGCATTGTCCTAGAAAGGAACATTGGATTGCAGGACAAAGAGTACTTAGGTACATCAAGGGTACACTCAGAGAAGGGTTGTACTATGGATTTACTTCTGATACAAGAGTGAAAATTTATAGTGATGCAGATTGGGCAGGTAATGTGGATGATAGAAGATCAACACATGGATATTTGTGCTATGTAGGAGACAAATTGATTTCATGGTGTTCTAAGAATTAACATACAGTTGCTTTGTCATCTACAGAAGCAGAATATAAAGGTATGGTGGAAGCTGCAAAGGAGGTAATATGGCTAAAGACACTTATGAAGGTGTTTGATGTGATTCAAAGTACTCCTATTGTTTGTGGAGACAATATGAGTTCTCTATACTTGGCAGCTAATCCTGTGTTTCATGCTAGAACTAAGCATATTGAAATACAATATCATTTTCTGAGAGAGAAGGTCATTGATAAAGAAATTGAGGTTATGCATACACCTACAAAAGATCAACTTGCAGATATGATGACAAAAAGTCTAGATGGACCAAAGCTACAAAGATTTAAGGATATGGCAGGAATCAAGAAGATAGAGAAGAACCTCAATTAATGATTGAGGGGGAGCTGTTGGTGCATGTCAATCATAAATTGAAGGATTATGAAGAAATGAAGTCAAGGAGTCAAGAAGAGAACAAATTCAGAAGGTTGAAGGAAGGACATATGCAGAAACCCAAAGATATGTACATATATGTACATTAGCTCACTCATACTTTTGATTAGTCATAAGATTGTATATATTTGCCTATAAATGTTTGTTAAAAAGTCGGGGCAAGTAGAATAGAATGAATATAGAGAATATGAAGAGAGAAAGGAGAAAAAGAGAGTGTCATTAGACACATGAGAAGTGAGTTGAATTCATCAACTTCACTCAAATGTAACTTTCTAAAACATCAAGAAAACTTGCGCCCGATGTTTTGCTGTCTGCTCCTTCTGTGTTTAATCTTTTGAGAAATCCTTCTGCACGTATCTAAGTCCATAGCTAATCTATCTATGGCTAGAATTTGAGAGGCTAATTGTAATCGGGTTGAGAGCATTTAGTTTAGGAACATTCATATGTAATGATGTTCTGAGAGTTGACAAAACTGGCGCAGATTTCATGTTCAGAGAAATGAACATTACTCAGTGTGTGGTGTAAATTTTTACATAAGTGAGGGCTTAAAATCTAAGTTGGAAGGTAAGCTATCTATGGCTAAAGAATCTTGTTCAAACGGGTTCGACATTGGGAGAACTGTAGCTAAGAAGTTGCAGGTGTCAAAGTCACCATTATAGAGAAGCTATTTCAGACATAGGTAAAGTGTTTCACACATTTCTCAGTGTGTACTCAATGATTTTGAGAAATTTAACTTGGAAAGGTTGCGCAATATCTAGGCGAAGTGTTGTACAAAGTTTT
>CM035407.1:188725509-188738009 GCA_020310875.1 Ceratopteris richardii
CCTCCATTGGTGTAGGTGCTACCCTGCAATCATCCATTTTAAACTTGATTAACAAGTTCTTCAAATACCTTTCTTGGGTCACAAATACTCCATGTTGAGTATATGTAATCTCCATGCCCAAGAAGTATGACAAGTCTCCCAAGTCACTTATTTTGAACTCCTTTTCCATTTGCTTCTTTAGTCTTTGTATTCCTTCCTCATCTGTACCTGTAAGGATTATATCATCAACATATATGCACATGTATATGAAACCATTATCACTTGCCTTGACAAGCAAGCTACTATCTGCTTTAGACACCTGAAATCCAAGTTCTTTCAAGAACTTTACAAGTCTATAATTCCATGCCCTTGGGGCCTGCTTCAAGCCATACAAAGCTCTCTTGAGCTTGCACACATGATCTGGATACCTTTTATCTCTGAACCCTTGAGGTTGCTCCATGAATACATCATCTGAAATATAACCATTCAAAAAAGCATTTTTCACATCTAATTGACACAATTTCCAACCTTTACATGCAGCAATTGCTATAAGTGTCCTGATAGTTGTCATCTTTGCCACAGGACTATAAGTCTCATCATAGTCAACAACATATGTCTGAGCAAACCCTTTGACAACAAGTCTAGCTTTGTACCTAGAGACACTTCCATCTGCAAATCTTTTTGTCTTATAGACCCACTTACATCCAATGATCTTCTGGCTATTTGGTTTTGGAACCAAATCCCATGTTTGATTCTCCAACAATGCATCATATTCTTCCTGCATAGCTTTCTCCCAATTTTCTTTACCTTTTGCCTCTTCATATGTAGAAGGGTCTTCATCTGCTTTAATCATGTAAGCATAATCTTTGGTAGCCAGAAATGAAGTATCATAGCTATACCTTGTAGGTTGCCATTTGTTCCTTGTAGACCTCCTAAGTTCTCCACTTCTTGAGGTTTCTGGTTCTTCATATTCAGGATCAAATCTTGGTGTTTCTTCAACTTCACCCTGCACTTCATTATTCTCTTCTTCATCAATTATTTGAATCTTTGACTTACCTTTCTTTTGACTCACATCTTCTTCATTATCTGTATTAATATTGATAGTACCTGCATACCAAGTACCTTGCTCATCAAATGTAACATCTTTTGATACAAGAAAATGTTTTGTGGATGGATTCCACAACCTGTATCCCATCTGCTTATCATCATAACCAATAAACACATATTTTTCAGCTTTAGGTTCCAATTTGTGCCTTAATTGTGATGGCACATATGCATAGGCCAAACATCCAAATACTTTGCAATGGTCTAGTGTAGGTCTCTTACCCCACCATGCCTCATAAGGTGTCATTCCCTGCAAAGCTTTACATGGTAACCTATTGACCAAATAAGTAGCTGTATTTACAGCCTCAGCCCACAAATAATTAGGGCAATTTTTCTCCTTCATCATGGACCTTGCAAACTCAATAAGAGTTCTAGTTCTCCTTTCTGCTACACCATTTTGTTGAGGAGAGTACCTGCAAGTAACTTCCCTTTTTATACGTGCATCCCACAAGTAATTACTGAATTCATTAGAGAAATACTCTCCCCCTCCATCTGACCTTAGTCTTTTCAACTTATGTCCTGTAATTCTTTCTGCATATGCATGATAGTGTTTAAATGTATTAAACACTTCTGACTTATCTTTGATCACATAAATAGTGATCCATCTAGTAGCATCATCAACATAAATCACATAATACCTCGACCCATTTATACTAAAATCCTTTGATGGTCCCCACACATCTGTATGTACCAACTCAAGCTTCTCTGAGTACATAAAACCATGCTTGGAATAGGAATGCTTATGAGCCTTACCTAATTGACATGCCTCACATCTGTATGTCATATGTTGACCTGCAACATTAGGCAAAACAAGCACTGAACCATTGTTAATCATGTCTTTAATACCTCTTTCATTGAAATGTCCAAGCCTCTTTGCCAAAGATCTAACTCAGAGATCTTATGTCCTCCATATGTGAACATGACATGACCAATATTACCTTGAATCTTCAATGTGAACAATCTTCCTTCTTTCTTCCCTGAAACAATTTGTTTATACCCATTGCTAGGGTCTTCCACAAACACTCCTTCATTAGTGAACCTTACTTCATAACCTTTTTCCACAATTTGTCCTGCACTTATCAAATTCTTAGGAATTGTAGGAACATACAAGACCTTACTCAATAAGGTGCTTCCATCCTTGGCCTTCACTGATCCAATTGACTTCACATTATACTTTGTGTTGTCACCTGTTTGAACAACATGATTAGATACCTTATTCTCCAAATCAGTCATCAAGGCTATATTACCACTCAGGTGATTGCTACACCCTGAATCAATGTAGAAGACTCTTTGATTTTCATTCTGCCTTTCACAAGTTGCATTCATTATCAATGTTGAATCTTCCTTTTGATCTGAAGCATAATTGTAGTAGGTGTTGTTATATTGTTGACTTTGGAAACCTCTACTTGCATTTCTTCCAAAGTAACCCCTACTACCTCTGCCTCTGAAATTACCTCTTTGATTTCTGCCACCTCTTCCTCTTGTATTATAGTTCTGATTATATCCACCATTACTCTGATTATTATGCCAACAATCATTAGCTAAATGATTTGTCTTACCACAAATCCAACAAGCTTTGCCTCCATCTTTGTTATTTCTGCCTCTTCCTCTACCTTTGCCACCTCCTCTACCTCTTAGGAAGTTGGCTTGACTAGTTGTACCTTCATCTTCACCTGCTTGTTGCTTTCCTTTGTTAGCTTTCTTCTTGTCCTTTGAGTACATTGCATGACCTGTACTTTTGTCACCATCTCCTTTAACATCCTGCTCAAATGTTAGCATATGACCTAGCAACTTATTTAAATCAGGAGTGAAATGATCAAGTGATAATTCTGTAGACAAAATGAATGGCTTCCATTTGTCATCACCTCTTAAACCTGTAAGGAGTTGCCTTACCAATTTATCCTCCTCAATGTCTTCATCCACAGCTCCTAAAGCATCTGCAATATCTTTCATTCTTGTCACATAGTCTGAAATGGATTGAGAAGCCTTCTTCTTAAAGGTGGTAAACTCTGCCCATAAGGATGCCTTCCTTGACTTAGTAGTATTCTGGAAATGCTCCTCCAAAGCATTCCAAATATCAGTTGCACTTTCAAGACCTCGAATATGAGGTAACAAGTAATCATTGACTGCCATATATATAATGCTCCTAGCTTGAGCATCTTTCTTTATCCAATTTTTCAAATCTGCTAACTCTTCCCTAGTTGGAACACTAGGATCTCTGAACTGTGGCTTCTCTTCTTCTCCTGTGATGTAAGCTATTAAATCTTTGCTCATAAGATGAGCTTCCATCCTCATTGACCATGCAGGATAGTTTTCCCTATCCAATTTCTCTATCTGTAGAGAATCTCCCATCTTGTGTCCACCTGTGTATTGAAATCTTCAAGCTTTATGAATAATATATGTACCTTTACTTCAAATTAGAGTCCTTTTGTCTTTCTTGATGTCGTATAGTCTCCTCCTCAAGCTTTGCCTTCAAGCTTTCACCTTTTAGTTCTTCAGTTGTTGAATTTCTTGAATATGCAGCAATCGGGATCCTCCTTTCCTTGATTTTGATGTTTCCTGCTCTGATACCACTGATGGAGAGTGTTAATCTCCAAAAGAACAACCTACTCTTGAATTTAGAACACCTCTATATCAAGAGTAAGTCAAAACCTTCACCAATTCTTCTTCACAGAATTTTTCAACTTTTGATAGTTTGAAGATTGAACCTCTAATTTGGTGAAGATTTTGACTTACTCTTGGTATAGAGGTGCTCTAATCATAAGAGTAGGTTATTCTTTTAGAGATTAACGCTCTCCATCAGTGGTATCAGAGCAGGAGACATCAAAATCAAGGAAAGGAGGATCCCGACTGCTGCAGATTCAAGAAATTCAACAACTGAAGAACTAAAAGGTGAAAGCTTGAAGGCAAAGCTTGAGGAGGAGACCATACGACATCAAGAAAGACAAAATGACTCTAATTTGAAGTAAAGGTACATATATTGTTCATAAAGCTTGAAGATTTCAATACACAGGTGGACACAAGATGGGAGATTCTCTACAGATAGAGAAATTGGATAGGGAAAACTATCCTGCATGGTCAATGAGGATGGAAGCTCATCTTATGAGCAAAGATTTAATAGCTTACATCACAGGAGAAGAAGAGAAGCCACAGTTCAGAGATCCTAGTGTTCCAACTAGGGAAGAGTTAGCAGATTTGAAAAATTGGATGAAGAAAGATGCTCAAGCTAGGAGCATTATATATATGGCAGTCAATGATTACTTGTTACCTCATATTCGAGGTCTTGAAAGTGCAACTGATATTTGGAATGCTTTGGAGGAGCATTTCCAGAATACTACTAAGTCAAGGAAGGCATCCTTATGGGCAGAGTTTACCACCTTTAAGAAGAAGGCTTCTCAATCCATTTCAGACTATGTGACAAGAATGAAAGATATTGCAGATTCTTTAGGAGCTGTTGATGAAGACATTGAGGAGGATAAATTGGTAAGGCAAATCCTTACAGGTTTAAGAGGTGATGACAAATGGAAGCCATTCATTTTGTCTACAGAGTTATCACTTGATCATTTCACTCCTGATTTAAATCAGTTGTTAGGTCATATGCTAACATTTGAGCAGGATGTTAAAGGAGATGGTGACAAGAGTGCAGGTCATGCAATGTACTCAAAGGACAAGAAGAAGAATAGCAAAGGAAAGCAACAAGCAAATGAAGATGAAGGAACAACTAGTCAAGCCAACTTCCTAAGAGGAAGAGGAGGTGGCAAAGGTAGAGGAAGAGGCAGGAACAACAAAGATGGAGGCAAAGCTTGCTCGATTTGTGGTAAGACAAATCACTTAGCTAATGATTGTTGGCACAATACTCAGAGTAATAATGGATATAGTCAAAACTATAATGCAAGAGGAAGAGGTGGCAGAAATCAAAGAGGTAATTTCAGAGGTAGAGGTAGTAGGAGTTACTTTGGAAGAAATGCAGGTAGAGGATTCTAAAGTCAACAATATAACAATACCTACTACAATTATGCTTCAGATCAAAAGGAGGATTCAACATTGATAATGAATGCAACTTGTGAAAGGCAGAGTGAAGATCAAAGAGTTTTCTACATTGACTCAGGGTGTAGCAATCACCTAAGTGGTAATATAGCTTTGATGACTGATTTGGAGAATAAGGTTTTTAATCATGTTGTTCAAACAGGTGACAACACAAAGCACAATGTGAAGTCAATTGGATCAGTGAAGGCCAAGGATGGTAGCACATTATTGAGTAAGGTCTTGTATGTTCCTACAATTCCTAAGAATTTGATAAGTGTAGGACAAATTGTTGAAAAGGGATATGAAGTAAGGTTCACTAATGATGGAGTATATGTGGAAGACCCTAGTCAAGGGTATAAACAGATTGTTTCAGGGAAGAAAGAAGGAAGATTATTTACATTGAAGATTCAAGGCAATATTGGTCATGCTATGTTCACATATGGAGGACATAAGATCTCTGAGTTAGATCTTTGGCACAAGAGGCTTGGACATTTCAATGAAAGAGGTATTAAAGACATGATTAACAATGGTTCAGTGCTTGGATTGCCTAATGTTGCAGGTCAACATATGACATACAAATGTGAGGCATGTCAATTAGGTAAAGCTCATAAGCATTCCTATTCCAAGCATGGTTTTATGTACTCAGAGAAGCTTGAATTGGTACACACAGATGTGTGGGGACCATCAAAGGATTTCAGTATAAATGGGTCAAGGTATTATGTGATTTATGTTGATGATGCTACTAGATGGATCACTATTTATGTGATCAAAGATAAGTCAGAAGTGTTTAATACATTTAAACACTATCATGCATATGCAGAAAGAATTACAGGTCATAAGATGAAGAGATTAAGGTCAGATGGAGGAGGAGAGTATTTCTCTAATGAATTTAGTGATTACTTGTGGAATGCAGGTATAAAAAGGGAAGTTACTTGCAGGTACTCTCCTCAACAAAATGGTGTAGTAGAAAGGAGAAATAGAACACTTGTTGAGTTTGCAAGATCCATGATGAAGGAGAAAAATTGCCCTAATTATTTGTGGGTTGAGGCTGTAAATACAGCTACTTATTTGGTCAATAGGTTACCATGTAAAGCCTTGCAGGGTATGACACCATATGAGGCTTGGTGGGGTAAGAGACCTACCTTGGATTATTGCAGAGTTTTTGGATGTGTGGCATATGCATATGTGCCATCACAATTAAGACACAAATTGGAACCTAAAGCTCAAAAATATGTTTTCATTGGTTATGATGATAAGCAGATGGGTCATAGATTGTGGAGTCCATCTACAAAACAATTCATGGTTTCTAAAGATGTTACATTTGATGAGCAAAGTACTTGGTATGCAGGTACTATCAATATTAATACAGGTGATGAAGAAGAAGTGAGTCAAAAGAAAGGTAAATCAAAGGTTCAAATATTTGATGAAGAAGAGAATAATGAAGTGCAGGGTGAAGTTGAAGAAATGCCAAGATTTGATCCTGAGTGTGAAGAACCAGAAACCTCAAGGAGTGGAGAACTCAGAAGATCATCAAGAAATAGGTGGCAACCTACAAGGTATAGTTATGATACTTCTTTTTTGGCCACAAAAGATTATGCTTATATGATGAAAACAGATGAAGACCCTTCTACATATGAAGAGGCAAAAGGTAAGGAAAAATGGGAGAAAGCTATGCAGGAAGAATATGATGCACTATTGGAAAATCAAACTTGGGATTTGGTTCCTAAACCAAATAGTCAGAAGATCATTGGATGTAAGTGGGTTTACAAGACCAAGAGGTTTGCAGATGGAAGTGTGTCTAGATACAAAGCTAGACTTGTTGTCAAAGGGTTTGCTCAAACATATGGTATTGATTATGATGAGACTTATAGTCCTGTGGCAAAGATGACAACCATCAGGACACTTATAGCTATTGCTGCATGTAAAGGTTGGAAGTTATGTCAACTTGATGTGAAAAATGCTTTTTTGAATGGTTATATTTCAGATGATGTGTTCATGGAGCAACCTCAAGGGTTCAGAGATAAAAGGTATCCAGATCATGTGTGCAAGCTCAAGAGAGCTTTGTATGGCTTGAAGCAAGCCCCAAGGGCATGGAATTATAGACTTGTAAAGTTCTTGAAAGAACTTGGATTTCAGGTGTCTAAAGCAGATAGTAGCTTGCTTGTCAAAGCAAGTGATAATGGTTTCATATACATGTGCATATATGTTGATGATATAATCCTTACATGTACAGATGAAGAAGGAATACAAAGACTCAAGAAGCAAATGGAAAAGGAGTTCAAAATTAGTGACTTGGGAGACTTGTCATACTTCTTGGGCATGGAGATTACATATACTCAACATGGAGTATTTGTGACACAAGAAAGGTATTTGAAGAACTTGTTAATCAAGTTTAAAATGGATGATTGCAGGGTAGCACCTACACCAATGGAGGTGAATCACAAATTGAGTAAATTTGGAGGTGAAGAATTCAAGGACATGAGTCAATATCAGAGTTTGGTTGGTAGTCTTATCTATGCTACTTTAACTAGACCTGATTTATCATATGCAGTAGGGGTTTTATCTCAATTCATGCATTGCCCAAGGAAAGAACATTGGATTGCAGGACAAAGAGTGTTGAGGTACATTAAGGGTACACTCAATGAAGGTTTGTATTATGGGTTTACATCAGATACAAATATCAAAATTTATAGTGATGCAGATTGGGCAGGTAATCCAGATGATAGAAGGTCAACTTATGGATACATGTGTTATGTGGGAGATAAACTTATCTCATGGTGTTCCAAGAAGCAACATACAGTTGCTTTGTCGTCTACAGAAGCTGAATATAAAGGCATGGTTGAAGCTGCAAAGGAAGTGATTTGGCTCAAGACCTTGATGAAGAGTTTTGACATTGTGCATGGGATACCAATTATATATGGAGATAACATGAGTTCATTGTATTTAGCTGCTAATCCTGTTTTTCATGCCAGGACCAAACACATTGAGATTCAGTATTACTTTCTAAGAGAGAAAGTGATGGATAAGGAGATTGAAGTCATACATACTTCAACTAAAGATCAGATAGCTGATATGCTTACAAAGAGTTTGGATGGACCAAAGTTACAGAAGTTTAAAGACATGGCAGGCATAAAGAAGGTAAGAGAAACCTCAATTGATGATTGAGGGGGAGCTGTTGGTGCAGACCAATCACCAATTGAATGTTTGGAAGATTAAAGAATGAAGGAAGATTCATTTCTTGAAGTCACCGTTGGCGCCGTTGGCTGCGCGCAAGGGAGGACCTCAACGATCAAGGAATATAGAGGTTCCCGGTACTTCCCGGGAGGTCACCCATCCCAGTACTGTTCCCCCCAGAGCTCGCTTAACTGTGGCAATCTCTTGCCACTAAGCTACACTCTTGTGGTGTTTGAAGAAGGGGAAAGACTAAGGTTGACATTACCTTGAACAAGTTTTGGTCCCTCAAAGCTTCATTTTTGCTTTTAAAGCCTATTTCTGAAGCAATTTTGGGGTGTTTTTGGAACCATTTCGGAGTACTTTCGCACGTAGTTCTCTTCACATAGATCCAAGAACATCAAGAAGAGTGTTCCTTGTACTTCTCAGACAATAAATATCAACCTTTGGGGCTGTATTTTCAGCCACACTCGTAAAACTACAGGTTTCTTGAGGGGTTTTCAGTTTTGGTGGGAGCAGTTGCTGCAAATTTATGCAGGTTTTTAAAGCCTAAAACATCAGAGTTGACAGACACTTGCAAGTGTTATTGGCTAGTTTTTGGGCTGTGTATTCAGCCTTTTAGTGTCATTTTACTGCATATATTGAGCACATACACACCATGTACGCTTCTGTGGATACCGCTTATGTACGTCCATGTGGGAATTGATATAGCGGTTACGTTCTTTGCATAAAGCCTTTTACGTTTGATAAAGAGGGTCGTGGTGAGGTTTTCTTAACTGGGAGACACCCAGATGTCGGGGTCTCTTCGGTGATGCAGGTGGAAGACTTACCCAACCTCGCCATAGGAGATGTATGATAGTTGTTCATAGGTGCTCGATAAGCCTAGTTGGCTTCTATTGGGTAACTGATTATGTGCAGTGGAGTCAGTGATTCACTATGCAGGTAGACATGTCAGTACTTGCAGTTTTATGATACTTTGACACTGGTCATATGCTAATTTTGCAGAGGATACTCTGGAAAAATTTTTCCAGATTTTTGGTTTAGTCAATTATATAGTGGTCGATTTACTCCTTGATACACTTATTTGTTGGTGTTTGGACTCTTCTAGCTCCATTATCATTCTATTCAGTTCTCTACGATCATGGCATCAGAGGTCTCAGGCACATCCGGTGGATTAGGGTCTAGTGCTAGCGTTCCGAGGAGGAGCTATAACTTGCAGGGCAAAGACCATTTTGAGATCCGAAAATTTGATGGCACAAACTTTGCTCTATGGAAGAATCAGATTAAAGATGTGATGATTCAAAGAAGGCAATGGAAGCCAGTAAATGGGATTTCAAAGAAGCCTACTGACATGGATGAAGATGATTGGGATGAGTTAGATGAAATGGCCAGGTCTACCATTCGCTTGCACCTGGCAGATAATGTTTACTTTACAGTATTAGACTGTGAAAGTGCAGAGGAGCTTTGGAAGAAGTTATGCAATACATATGAAAAAGAGACGGCATCAAATAAAGTATATCTGATGAGAAAATTATACGACCTTCGTATGAAGGACACAGATAGTGTTGCTGCTCATCTAAATGAGTTTGATGCCATATTTTCCCAGTTACAGGCTCAGAAAATGGATATGGACAATGAAATGAAAGCAGTATTGCTGTTATGCACCCTGCCATCATCATGGGATACATTTTGCACAGCTATTAGCAATAGTGCACCAGGTGGTAAACTCGTCTATGATGACATATGTGGAGCACTCATGAGTGAGGAGATTCGTAGAAAATCTATGGTTGGCACTCAGAGTGGAGATGCATATAATGTTCGTGATTCTTACCAAGGAAAGAATCAACAACGTGGCAGGAGCAAGAACAAGGAAAAGAATGGTCAACGGAATAAGAGCAGAAGTAAATCAAGGAAGAGGGATATTGAATGCCATTATTGTCATAAGAAAGGACACATGAAGAAAGACTGTTATGCATTAAAGAATGCTAAAGGTAAAGGACAGAATGTTGATGGGCATGTTAAACAGTTACCTGCACCATCTACTTCGACTGTGAAGATTGAAGAAATTAATGCTATTTCTGATGATGCTGATGTGTTGACACTTGATAGTACTGTGCCATCTGAGGCACTTATAGCTGATTCTCTTTCCCACACCTGGCTGCTAGATTTTGGTGCTTCTTTCCATGTGACACCACATAGAGAATGGTTCTCTAATTATGCAGCAAAGTCTCTTGGTACCGTGAGACTTGGTGACTCTTACCAGTGTGATGTTGTGGGGATTCACAGCCTATGGCTTGTATTTGGCATGGTCGTTTGGGCCATATATCTCGTAGTGGAATGGAAAATCTTTCTCGTTCTGGCTACTTACCTGTGTTATCTTTCTCTGATTTTTCATTTTGTGAGCATTGTCAATATGGAAAGCAAACCAGAAATGTGCATAAAATGCACATTGACTCTTCAATTTAGCCTTTAGATCTTGTTCATACAGATGTGTGTGGTCCTATGCCCACTAGGTCCTTAGGTGGTTCTCTTTACTTTGTCACTTTCATAGATGATGCTACTAGAAAATTCTGGGTATATCCTATCAAATCGAAGGATGATGTATTCCCTACTTTTAGAAAATGGCTTGCTTCAGTTGAGACTGAAAAAGGAACTAAGCTTAAGGCTTTACGTTCAGATAATGGGGGTGAGTGTACCTCACATGAATTCAGCCTTTTCTGTCAGTGTAGAGGGATTCGTAGAGAGTTTACAGCTCCTTATACCCCAGTACAGAATGGTGTAGCTGAGAGGATGAATAGAACTATTCAAAATAGAGTAGTCTCTATGTTGCATCATGCAAACCTCTCACAAGGTTTTTGGGCAGAAGCAGTATTGACTGCAGTTCATGTGATTAACCTTTCACCTAGTACTGCCAAAGGTCTGAAAGTGGCACAAGAGTTATGGACAGGGAAACCACCATATTATGATCATCTTCGAGTTTTTGGGTGTGAAGCATATGTTCATATACCCAAGAATCTTAGACAGAAGTTGGACCATAAGTCAAAGAAATGCATTTTTCTTGGATATGGTCGAGAAGGACAATTTGGATATCGCTTATGGGATCCTGAAACACGGTCAGTGATCAGAAGTAGTGATGTCATTTTTAATGAGTCTAAGATGCATAAACAGCCCATTAAGGAGGTTGAAGTGAGAAGAGTGGTGTTTGAGGATACTAGTCCTCCGGTTAGCATGCATAAAAATGCTGCACATAGGGATGTTCAAGAGAATGTCCATTCATATCAGTCTGCACATGTTCCTGTTCAGCAACCATTGAGACGTTCTGCACGTGTCTCATATCCACCTGATAGATATGTTCCAGGTTTAGATTTTGTTATGCTAACAGATGTCGGTGAGCCCTCTTGCTACAAAGAGGCTATGCATACAGAGGATCATGTCAAGTGGGAGCGTGCCATGAAGAGTGAGCTGGATTCTATTCACAAGAATGGTACTTGGGACTTAGTACCTTTGCCAAAGGGCAGGAAAGCTTTACCATGTAAATGGGTATATAAGCTGAAATTCACATCAGATAGTGCTTCTCCAAAATATAAAGCACGACTTGTTGCAAAGGGTTTTAAGCAACAACATGGTGTTGATTTTGAGGAAATCTTCTCTCCAGTGGTCAAGATGACTACTTTGCGCATGTTGCTTGGATTCGTTGCAATGGAGGACTTAGAGCTAGTCCAAATGGATGTGAAAACAGCTTTCTTGCATGGAGATCTTAAAGATGAGATCTATATGGAACAGCCAGAGGGTTATGTAGTTCCTGGCAAGGAAAGTCTAGTTTGTAAGCTCAAGAAGAGCTTGTATGGACTTAAACAGTCTCCTAGACAATGGTACCAAAAGTTTGATGCTTTTATGAAGTCCCAAGGCTATTCTCGGAGCAATGAGGATCATTGTCTCTACACAAAGAGATGTTCTGATGGCAGCTTGATATGCTTGATACTTTACGTCGATGATATGTTGATTGCTGGGAAGTCCTCTTATGATTTGTCAATTCTCAAAAAGAAGTTGAGTCAGACATTTGATATGAAGGATTTGGGGGATGCCAAACATATTCTTGGCATGCGCATTACTCGTGATAGGAGTAAAAGATGCATATACTTGTCTCAAAGTGAGTACATATCCAAAGTACTTCACCGATTCAATATGCAGGGTGGAAAGGCATTGAGTACACCTTTACC
>CM035407.1:188748009-188750509 GCA_020310875.1 Ceratopteris richardii
TCCACAACCTGTAACCCATCTGTCTATCATCATATCCAATAAACACATACTTCTCTGCTTTTGGTTCTAGCTTATGTCTTAATTGTGAAGGAACATAAGCATATGCAATACATCCAAATACTTTACAATGATCAAGGGTAGGTTTCTTACCCCACCATGCTTCATAAGGGGTTCCTCCATCCAATGCTTTACAAGGCAACCTGTTCACAAGGTATGTTGCAGTGTTAATGGCTTCTGCCCATAAGTAATTTGGACAATTCTTTTCCTTCATCATAGCTCTTGCAAATTCTACAAGAGTCCTATTTCTC
Source organism: Ceratopteris richardii (assembly GCA_020310875.1). Classification (NCBI taxonomy): domain Eukaryota; kingdom Viridiplantae; phylum Streptophyta; class Polypodiopsida; order Polypodiales; family Pteridaceae; genus Ceratopteris; species Ceratopteris richardii. The sequence goes on from CM035407.1 coordinate 188,748,318, forward strand.
CTTTCTGCTACTCCATTCTGTTGAGGGGAGTACCTACAAGTTACTTCTCTTTTTATACCTGCATTCCACAAATAATCATCAAACTCTTTAGAGAAATACTCTCCCCCTCCATCTGACCTTAACCTCTTAAGCTTTTGCCCTGTGATCCTTTCTGCATAGGCATGAAAATGTTTGAATGTCTTGAAAACTTCTGATTTATCCTTGATTACATACAAAGTAATCCACCTGGTTGCATCATCAACAAACAACACATAATATCTGGATCCATTTATGCTATAGTCCCTTGAGGGACCCCATACATCTGTATGAACCAATTCAAGCATATTTGAATACTTGTACCCTGACTTATTGTAATAACCTTTATGTGCTTTACCTAATTGACAAGCTTCACACTTGTACACCATATGTTGCCCTTCAATATTTGGCAATCCAAGCACCACCTGATTTTTTGACATTTCTTTTATAGCTCTCTCATTGAAATGACCTAGCCTTTTATGCCATAGGTCTAATTCAGATACCTTTTGACTTCCATAAGTAAATAATGCATGTCCCACATTACCTTGGACTTTGAGGGTGAACAACCTTCCTTCCTTTTTTCCTGCAATTATGTTTCTATATCCCTGATTTGGATCTTGCACATAAACACCATCATTTGTGAATCTTACCTCATATCCTTTCTCCACAATTTGCCCTACACTTATCAAATTTTTAGGAATAGTAGGAACATAAAGTACCTTGCTCAGAAGTGTACTTCCACTCTTTGTCTTCACTGATCCAATGCTCTCCACTTTATGTTTGGTATTATCACCTGTTTGAACTGTATGTCCATTCACCCTTGCTTCCATATCAGTCATCAAGGATAGATTCCCACTCAGATGGTTGCTACACCCTGAGTCAATATAAAACACTCTTTGATCTTCTCCCATTGATTCATGAGTTGCATTCAAGATAAGAGTCATGTCATCCTTCTGATCTGATGCATAATTATAATAATTGTTGTTGTAGGACTGAGATTGGAAGTTTCTTCCACCTCCTTTACCATATGATGTCCTACCACCTCTTCCTCTGAAGTTACCTCTTTGGTTTCTGCCTCCTCTACCTCTTTGATTATAATTCTGATTATTGCTTCCACCATTTTGATTGTTATACCAACAATCATTTGCCAAATGATTAGTTCTGCCACAAATCCAACAAGCTTTAGCATTATCTTTGTTCTTACCTCCTCTTCCTTTACCTCTGAAATTCATCTTCCCTTTTGTGAAGTTAGCTTGATTTGAATTCCCTTCATCATCATTCGATTGCTTTCCCTTGCCATTCTTTTTCTTGTCCTTGGAGTACATAGCTTGACTTGTACTTCTATCATTGTCTCCTTTAAGATCCTGCTCAAAGGTTAGCATGTGTCCTAGCAATTGATTAAGATCAGGAGTAAAGTGATCAAGTGACAACTCTATGGACAATATGAAAGGCTTCCACTTCTCATCTCCTCTCAAACCTGTAAGTATTTGTCTTACCAACTTTTCCTCTTCAATGTCTTCATCCACTGCTCCCAAGCTATCTGCAATATCCTTCATCCTTGCCACATAATCAGAAATTGATTGTGAGCTCTTCTTCTTGAAGGTTGTGAACTCAGCCCATAGTGAGGACTTCCTTGACTTAGTTGTATTTTGGAAATGCTCTTCCAAGGCATTCCAAACATCTGTAGCACTTTCCAAACCTCTGATGTGAGGTAGAAGATAATCATTTACAGCCATGTAAATGATACTCCTTGCTTGAGCATCCTTTCTCATCCAAGTCTTCAAATTTGCAAGCTCTTCCCTAGTTGGAATACTAGGATCTGCAAATTCAGGTTTTTCTTCATCTCCTGTAATGAAGGCCATCAAATCTTTACTCATGAGGTGTGCCTCCATCCTCATGGACCATGCTGGATAGTTCTCCCTATCTAGCTTATCAATCTGCAAGCTTTCTCCCATCCTTGACCTTCTGTATCTGCAATTACTATGGTTTATGAGGATAAAGTGTACCTTTAATGTGAGTCTTGTCCTTCTTGATTCTTTTCGAACTCGTGCTTTGAACTTCTGCAAGTTATCTTCAATAATTTGTCCTTGTCCTCCTTTGATTTGGAAGATCTCCAATATCTGCACCAATCCGAACTTCAATTGTCTTTTCTTCTCTTGTATTTCACCTTCAGCTCT
>CM035407.1:188758009-188765509 GCA_020310875.1 Ceratopteris richardii
GAGAAGTGGAAGCCTTTTATTTTGTCTACAGAACTTTCATTAGATCATTTCACTCCTGATTTGAATCAATTGTTAGGACATATGCTAACTTTTGAGAATGTTATCAAAGGGGATGGTGATAAGAGTGCAGGTCATGCAATGTATTCTAAAGACAAGAAGAAAGCTAGCAAAGGAAAGCAACAATCAGTTGAAGATGAAGGTACTCCAAGTCAAGCAAACTTCCTAAGAGGAAGAGGAAGTGGCAGAAGTAGAGGAAGAGGCAGAAATAACAAAGACAATGTCAGAGCTTGTTGGATATGTGGTAAGACCAATCATCTATCTTATGATTGTTGGCACAATAATCAAAGCAATGGTAATTTTAATCAGAATTTTAATCAAAGAGGAAGAGGTGGCAGATATCAGAGAGGAAACTTCAGTGGTAGAGGTGGTAGGAATTATTTTGGAAGAGGTGGAGGAAGAAGCTTCCAAAATCAATCCTATAATAATACTTACTACAATTATGCATTAGATCAGAAAGAAGATTCAACTCTTATTATGAATGCAGCATGTGAAGCCTCACATGAAGACATGAGAGTGTTTTATATTGACTCATGATGTAGTAATCACCTGAGTGGAAATATTGCATTGATGACTGATTTAGATCATAATGCAATTAATCATACAGTTCAAACAGGTGATAATACAAAGCACAAAGTAAAGTCAATTGGTTCAGTCAAAGCCAAACATGGAAGCATTCTCTTGAGTAAGGTTCTGTATGTTCCTACAATTCCTAAAAATCTGATAAGTGTAGGACAAATTGTGGAAAAAGGATATGAGGTAAGGTTCACTAATGATGGAGTTTATGTTGAAGACCCTAGTCAAGGGTATAAAAAGATTGTTACAGGAAAGAAGGAAGGAAGGCTCTTCACATTAAAGATACAAGGTAATGTTGGACATGCTATGTTTACATATGGAGAGCAAAAGGTGTTTGAATTGGATCTTTGGCATAAAAGACTTGGACATTTTAATGAAAGAGGTATCAAAGAAATGATTAACAATGGTTCAGTGCTTGGATTGCCTAATGTTGCAGGTCAACACATGACATACAGAAGTGAAGCATGTCAGTTAGGTAAGGCTCATAAGCAATCATACAATAAGCATGGTTTTATGTATTCAAAAAGACTTGAATTGGTACATACAGATGTGTGGGGTCCTTCAAAGGACTTCAGTATAAATGGTTCAATATATTATGTCATATATGTTGATGATGCTACCAGATGGATTACAATCTATGTGATCAAAGACAAGTCAGAAGTGTTTAATACATTTAAACACTATCATGCATATGCAGAAAGAATTACAGGTCAGAAATTGAAGAGGTTAAGGTCAGATGGAGGGGGAGAGTATTTCTCTAATGAGTTCAGTGATTACTTGTGGAATGTAGGTATAAAGAGAGAGGTTATTTGCAGGTACTCTCCTCAACAAAATGGGGTAGCAGAAAGAAGAAATAAAACTCTTGTTGAATTTGCAAGATCTATGATGAAGGAGAAAAATTGTCCTAATTATTTGTGGGCTGAGGTTGTAAACACAGCCACATATTTGGTCAATAGGTTACCATGTAAAGCCTTGCAGGGTATGACACCATATGAAGCTTGGTGGGGTAAGAGACCTACTTTGGATCATTGTAGAATATTTGGATGCTTGGCATATGCATATGTGCCATCTCAATTGAGGCATAAATTGGAACCTAAAGCAGAAAAGTATGTATTCATTGGTTATGATGACAACTAGATGGGTTATAGGTTGTGGAATCCATCCACAAAGCAATTTCTTGTGTCTAATGATGTTACATTTGATGAGCAAGGTACTTGGTATGCAGGTACACTTAATATTCATGCAGATGTTGAAGAAATTGTGAATCAAAGGAAAGGTAAATCAAAGGTTCAAATATTTGATGAAGATGAGAATAATGAAGTACAAGTTGAAGTTGAGGAAATGCCAAGATTTGATCCAGAATGTGATGAACCAGAAACTTCAAGAAGTGGAGAAGTCAGAAGGTCATCTAGGCACAAATGGCAACCTACAAGGTATAGCTATGATACTTCATTCTTGACTACTAAAGATTATGCTTACATGTTAAAAGTAGATGAAGATCCATCCACATATGATGAAGCCAAAGGGAATAAAATTGGGAAAAAGCTATGCAAGAGGAATATGATGCATTGATGGAAAATGAGACTCGGGATTTGGTTCCTAAGCCAAATAGTCAGAAGATCATTGGATGTAAATGGGTATACAAAACAAAAAGGTTTGCAGATGGAAGTATATCTAGGTACAAAGCCAAGCTTGTTGTGAAGGGATATGCACAAACATATGGTGTGGACTATGATGAAACTTATAGTCCTATTGCAAAGATGACAACCATAAGGACTCTCATAGCAATTGCTGCTAGCAAAGGTTGGAAATTATCTCAATTAGATGTGAAGAATGCATTTTTGAATGGTTATATTTTAGATGACGTTTATATGGAGCAACCAGATGGTTTCAGAGATCGAGTGTATCCAAATTATGTGTGTAAGCTCAAGAGAGCTTTGTATGGATTGAAGCAGGCCCCAAGGGCATGGAATTATAGGTTTGTAAAGTTCTTAAAGGAACTTGGATTTCAAGCATCAAAGGCAGATAGTAGCTTGTTAGTCAAAGCAAGTGAGGATGGATTTATTTATGTTTGTATTTATGTTGATGACATAATACTTACAGGAACAGATGACAAAGGCATACACATGATTAAGAAATAGATGGAGAAAGAATTCAAAATCAGTGATTTGGGAAATTTGTCATTCTTTTTGGGAATGGAGATTTCATATACTCAACATGGAGTATATGTAACTCAAGAAAGGTATCTGAAAAATTTGTTAACCAAATTTAAAATGGAAGATTGCAGGATAGCACCAACTCCAATGGAAGTAAATCACAGGTTGACTAGATATGGAGGAGAAGAATTCAAAGATATGAAGCTCTATCAGATTTTGGTGGGTAGCTTGATTTATTCTACATTAACAAGGCCTGATTTATCATATGCAGTTGGAGTTCTATCTTAATTCATGCATTGTCCTAGAAAGGAACATTGGATTGCAGGACAAAGAGTACTTAGGTACATGAAGGGCACACTTAAAGAAGGTTTGTATTATGGATATACTCCAGATACAAGAGTCAAAATATAGAGTGATGCAGATTGGGCAGGTAATTCTGATGATAGAAGATCAACACATGGATATTTCTGTTATGTGGGAGACAAGATAATTTCATGGTGCTCTAAGAAGCAACATACTGTTGCTCTATCATCTACAGAAGCCGAATACAAAGGCATGGTGGAAGTTGCTAAGGAAGTAATATGGCTAAAGACACTTGTGAAGAGTTTTGATGTTGTTCATAGTACTCCTATCATTTGTGGAGACAATATGAGTTCTTTATATTTGGCAGCAAATCCTGTGTTTCATGCTAGAACTAAACATATTGAAATTCAGTATCATTTTTTGAGAGAGAAGGTTATTGATAAAGAAATTGAAGTCATGCATACTCCTACAAAAGATCAACTTGCAGATATGATGACAAAAAGCTTGGATGGACCAAAGTTGCAGAGGTTTAAAGATATGGCAGGGATAAAGAAGATGCAGGTAATCACAATTGATGATTGAGGGGGAGCTCTTGGAGCAAAACAATCAACAATTAGTGATTACATAAAATCTAGAAGTGAAAAGATGAATGAAAGATTGAAGATCAGTTTCAAGGAAAAGAGGAGATTCAGAAACAAAGTTCTTTTGTACATTAGTATTGTAAATCACTAACTTCTCTCAATGTACATCACTAACTTCTCTCAACTTACTTCTCTATCTCTCCTCGTCACTACAAACATGTACTTATATATATATACAAGTCCTAACTCGTAATTACTTCAAGTATATTGAAGTATCTTATAGAACTAATGTACATTTGATCAAAGAACTTTACTGTCTGATTCTTTCCTTCAATTCATGACATTGATCTTAAATCTTCTCTTCATGTCTTTACTTCTAACCTTTGTATAATCACAATTTGTTGATTGTCTTGCTCCAACAGCTCCCCCTCAATCATCAATTGTGATTGTCTGCATCCTTTTTACTCCTGCCATGTCTTTGAACTTCTGTAACTTTGGTCCATCTAAACTTTTTGTCATCATATCTGCAAGTTGATCTTTTGTAGGAGTGTGTATGACTTCAATCTCCTTATCAATGACCTTCTGTCTCAGGAAATGATATTGTATTTCAATATGCTTAGTTCTAGCATGAAACACAGGATTAGCTGCCAAGTATAGAGAACTCATATTGTCTCCACAAATAATAGGAATACTCTGAACAACATCAAAACTCTTCATAAGTGTCTTTAGCCATATTACCTCCTTTGCAGCTTCCACCATACCTTTGTATTCTGCTTCTGTAGATGACAAAGCAACTGTATGTTGCTTCTTAGAACACCATGAAATCAATTTGTCTCCTACATAGCACAAATATCCATGGGTTGATCTTCTATCATCCACATTACCTGCCCAATCTGCATCACTATATATCTTCACTCTTGTATCAGAAGTAAATCCATAGTACAACCCTTCTCTGAGTGTACCCTTGATTTACCTAAGTACTCTTTGTCCTGCAATCCAATGTTCCTTTCTAGGACAATGCATGAATTGTGAAAGCACACCAACTGCATATGACAAATCAAGCCTTGTTAAGGTAGCATAAATCAAGCTACCAACCAAACTTTGATAGAGCTTCATATCTCTGAATTCTTCTCCTCCAAATCTAGACAATTTATGGTTCACTTCCAATGGTGTAGGTGCAACCCTGCAATCTTCCATTTTAAATTTGGTTAGCAAATTTTTAAGATACCTTTCTTGGGTCACATATACTCCATGTTGAGTATAAGAAATCTCCATTCCCAAGAAGAATGACAAATTCCCCAAATCACTGATTTTGAACTCTTTCTCCATCTGCTTCTTGATCATTTGTATTCCTTTATCATCTGTTCCTGTAAGTATTATGTCATCAACATAAATACAAACATAAATGAATCCATCTTCACTTGCTTTGACTAGCAAGCTACTATCTGCCTTTGATGCTTGAAATCCAAGATCCTTCAACAACTTTACAAGCCTATAATTCCATGCCCTTGGGGCCTGCTTTAGTCCATACAAAGCTCTCTTGAGCTTACACACATAATTTGGACTCACTTTATCTTTGAACCCATCTGGTTGCTCCATGTAAACTTCATCTGAAATGTAACCATTCAAAAAAGCATTTTTAACATCTAATTGAGATAACTTCCAACCTTTGCAAGTAGCAATTGCTATGAGAGTTCTGATGGTTGTCAATTCTGCCACAGGACTATAGGTCTCATCATAGTCCACTCCATATGTCTGTGCATACCCTTTCACAACAAGTCTAGCTTTGTACCTAGACACACTTCCATCTACAAATCTTTTTGTTTTGTAAACCCACTTACATCCAATAATTTTCTGGCTATTAGGTTTAGGAACCAGATCCCAAGTCTGATTCTCTATCAATGCATCATACTCCTCTTGCATGGCTTCTTCCCAATTTCTCTTGCCTTTGGCTTCATCATATGTAGATGGATCTTCATCTGTGTTTAGCAAATAAGCATAATCTTTAGTAGTCAAGAATGAGGTGTCATAGCTATACCTTGTAGGTTGCCATTTGTGCCTAGATGACCTCCTAACTTCTGCACTTCTTGAAGTCTCTGGTTCATCACATTCTGGATCAAACCTTGGCCTCTCTTCAACTTCAACCTGTACTTCATTACTCTCATTTTCATCAATTAATTGAATCTTTGCTTTACCTTTCCTTTGATCCACTACTTCTTCAACATCTGCATGTACATTATATTTACCTGCATACCAAGTACCTTGCTCATCAAATGTAACATCCTTGGATACAAGGAATTGCTTTGTGGATGGACTCCACAACCTGTATCCCATTTGCTTATCATCATAACCAATGAATACATACTTTTCTGCCTTAGGCTCCAACTTATGCCTCAATTGAGATGGCACATATGCATATGCCAAACATCCAAATATTCTGCAATGATCCAAGGTAGGTCTCTTACCCCACCAAGCTTCATATGGTGTCATACCTTGCAAAGCTTTACAAGGCAATCTATTGACCAAATATGTAGCTGTATTTACAGCCTCTGCCCACAAATAATTTGGGCAATTCTTCTCTTTCATCATGGACCTTGCAAACTCAACAAGAGTCCTATTTCTTCTTTCTGCTACCCCATTTTGTTGAGGAGATTACCTGCAAGTAACTTCTCTCTTTATACCTGCATTCCACAAGTAATAATTGAATTCATTTGAAAAATACTCTCCCCCTCCATCTGACCTTAGTCTCTTCAATTTTTGACCTGTAATCCTTTCTGCATATGCATGATAGTGTTTAAATGTATTAAACACTTCTGACTTTTCTTTAATCACATAAATTGTGATCCATCTGGTAGCATCATCAACATAAATGACATAATATCTTGAACCATTTATACTAAAGTCCTTTGAAGGACCCCACACATCTGTATGCACCAATTCAAGTCTTTCTGAATACATAAACCCATGCTTGGAATAGGATTGCTTATGAGCCTTACCTAATTGACATGCCTCACATCTGTATCATGTGTTGACCTGCAATGTTAGGCAACCCAAGCACTGAATCATTGTTAATCATTTCTTTAATACCTCTCTCATTGAAATGTCCAAGTCTTTTATGCCAAAGATCCAATTCTGACACCTTCTGCTCTCCATATGTGAACATAGCATGTCCAACATTTCCTTGTACCTTCAATGTGAAGAGCCTTCCTTCTTTCTTTCCTGTAACAACCTGTTTATACCCTTGACTAGGGTCTTCAACATATACTCCATCATTAGTGAATCTTACCTCATATCCTTTTTCCACAATTTGACCTACACTGATCAAATTCTTTGGAATTGTGGGAACATAAAGAACCTTACTCAGAAGAGTGCTCCCATCTTTAGCCTTGACTGAACCAATTGACTTTACCTTATGCTTTGTATTATCACCTGTCTGAACTGTGTGATTAATTGCATTATGATCTAGGTCAGTCATCAAAGCAATATTTCCACTTAAATGATTACTACATCCTGAATCAATATAGAACACTCTCATGTCCTCATGTGAGGTTTCACATGTTGCATTCATAATGAGAGTCGAGTCCTCCTTCTGATCTGATGCATAGTTGTAGTAGGTGTTATTATAGGATTGATTTTGGAAGCTTCTTCCTCCACCTCTTCCAAAAGAATTCCTATCACCTCTACCTCTGAAGTTTCCTCTCTGAAATCTACCAGCTCTTGCTCTTTCATTAAAATTCTGATAATTACCATTGTTCTGATTATTGTGCCAACAATCATGAGATAGATGATTGATCTTACCACATATCCAACAAGCTCTTGCATTATCT
>CM035407.1:188775509-188778009 GCA_020310875.1 Ceratopteris richardii
ATCCATGATGAAGGAGAAAAATTGCCCTAATTATTTGTGGGCTGAGGCTGTAAATACAGCTACTTATTTGGTCAATAGGTTACCATGTAAAGCCTTGCAGGGTATGACACCATATGAGGCTTGGTGGGGTAAGAGACCTACCTTGGATCATTGCAGAGTTTTTGGATGTGTGGCATATGCATATGTGCCATCACAATTAAGACACAAATTGGAACCTAAAGCTGAAAAATATGTTTTCATTGGTTATGATGATAAGCAGATGGGTTATAGATTGTGGAGTCCATCTACAAAACAATTCATGGTTTCTAAAGATGTTACATTTGATGAGCAAAGTACTTCGTATGCAGGTACTATCAATATTAATACAGGTGATGAAGAAGAAGTGAGTCAAAAGAAAGGTAAATCAAAGGTTCAGATATTTGATGAAGAAGAGAATAATGAAGTGCAGGGTGAAGTTGAAGAAATGCCAAGATTTGATCCTGAGTGTGAAGAACCAGAAACCTCAAGGAGTGGAGAACTCAGAAGATCATCAAGAAATAGGTGGCAACCTACAAGGTATAGTTATGATACTTCTTTTTTGGCCACAAAATATTATGCTTATATGATGAAAACAGATGAAGACCCTTCTACATATGAAGAGGGAAAAGGTAAGGAAAAATGGGAGAAAGCTATGCAGGAAGAATATGATGCACTATTGGAAAATCAAACTTGGGATTTGGTTCCTAAACCAAATAGTCAGAAGATCATTGGATGTAAGTGGGTTTACAAGACCAAGAGGTTTGCAGATGGAAGTGTGTCTAGATACAAAGCTAGACTTGTTGTCAAAGGGTTTGCTCAAACATATGGTATTGATTATGATGAGACTTATAGTCCTGTGGCAAAGATGACAACCATCAGGACACTTATAGCTATTGCTGCATGTAAAGGTTGGAAGTTATGTCAACTTGATGTGAAAAATGCTTTTTTGAATGGTTATATTTCAGATGATGTGTTCATGGAGCAACCTAAAGGGTTCAAATGATAAAAGGTATCCAGATCATGTGTGCAAGCTCAAGAGACCTTTGTATGGCTTGAAGCAAGCCCCAAGGTCATGGAATTATAGACTTGTAAAGTTCTTGAAAGAACTTGGATTTCAGGTGTCTAAAGCAGATAGTAGCTTGCTTGTCAAAGCAAGTGATAATGGTTTCATATACATGTGCATATATGTTGATGATATAATCCTTACAGGTACAGATGAAAAAGGAATACAAAGACTCAAGAAGCAAATGGAAAAGGAGTTCAAAATTAGTGACTTGGGAGACTTGACATACTTCTTGGGCATGGAGATTACATATACTCAACATGGAGTATTTGTGACTCAAGAAAGGTATTTGAAGAACTTTTTAATCAAGTTTAAAATGGATGATTGCAGGGTAGCACCTACACCAATGGAGGTGAATCACAAATTGAGTAAATTTGGAGGTGAAGAATTCAAGGACATGAGACAATATGAGAGTTTGGTTGGTAGTCTTATCTATGCTACTTTAACTAGACCTGATTTATCATATGCAGTAGGGGTTTTTTCTCAATTCATGCATTGCCCAAGGAAAGAACATTGGATTGCAGGACAAAGAGTGTTGAGGTACATTAAGGGTACACTCAATGAAGATTTGTATTATGGGTTTACATCAGATACAAATATCAAAATTTATAGTGATGCAGATTGGGCAGGTAATCCAGATGATAGAAGGTCAACTTATGGATACATGTGTTATGTGGGAGATAAACTTATCTCATGGTGTTCCAAGAAGCAACATACAGTTGCTTTTTCTTCTACAGAAGCTGAATATAAAGGCATGGTTGAAGCTGCAAAGGAAGTGATTTGGCTCAAGACCTTGATGAAGAGTTTTGACATTGTGCATGGGATACCAATTATATATGGAGATAACATGAGTTCATTGTATTTAGCTGCTAATCCTGTTTTTCATGCCAGGACCAAACACATTGAGATTCAGTATCACTTTCTAAGAGAGAAAGTGATGGATAAGGAGATTGAAGTCATACATACTTCAACTAAAGATCAGATAGCTGATATGCTTACAAAGAGTTTGGATGGACCAAAGTTACAGAAGTTTAAAGACATGGCAGGCGTAAAGAAGGTAAGAGAAACCTCAATTGATGATTGAGGGGGAGCTGTTGGTGCAGACCAATCACCAATTGAATGTTTGGAAGATTAAAGAATGAAGGAAGATTCATTTCTTGAAGCTTGGAAGAAGGATACATTCAGAGGATATGAGGAATGTACACATATGTACATTAGTATAGTTATAGTTCACTTAGATCTTTGATTAGTCATAGACTTGTACAAATTTCTCTATAAATACCTTGAAAATCTCGAGGCATGATATGAGAGCATATGAAAGAATAGATGAGTGAGTATAGAAGTCAAGAAAGGAGAAGTTAGATGTCATGAGACATATGAAATGTTAGTTGAGTTTTCCTCTCATCACTCAACTGTAAT
>CM035407.1:188813073-188843073 GCA_020310875.1 Ceratopteris richardii
GCACAAAGAACTGCACTGGTTCAATTTGGGTCCAACCCAGTTTCTTATAGAGGGAAGCTGTTGCAATATTCACACCCGACCCTCCATCAATTAAAACTTGGGTGATCTTGTGGTTTTTATACCAAACTGTAATCAATGGTACTATATGATCGAGCGTAGAATCCATCTCAGGTTGTATGGTCGCAGTTGCCGGAGTACAAGAAGGTCCGAGGCTGACCTGCTGTTGGAATTGTTGTCGTACACTAGGAAGTAGGGCGAGCAACTGTCCCAAAGGAAGTGTGATTGAAGCCTTGGAGATCACATCCCATACCTGGTCTATTTGTGCTGTGGTTATAACCGACTGTGATGGTGATTCTGATGTGGTGGGGGCCGAATTCTATGCATTCGATCTTGTATTTGGCAAAGGAACCTGTGTTACCGCAACTGGATCAGGGAATACCGTTCGCTCCTTATTTGTCTATTGACTAGCCTTTGCAAACATCCACTGTTGCTCACGAATTCCGGGCTCGAAAACTTCAACTGCCGGTTGCAACTGTTTTCCTGATCTTGTATGTACTATGGCTGCTTGGGAATCCACCGGGGAAATATAGACCATATGTGTCATCAGATTTTGTCTTTCCTTCTTTCTACAAAATCTACGAATATGGCCAACTTCGCCGCAAAAATGACATCGAGGGGGTGGGAGAGAGGTACCTTCCGCCTGTTGGGAGTGATGGTTGAATGCACTCAAGAGATTGAGTTGGTGCTGCTATACCTGCTTCACACCTGCCCTCCTTTGATTCTAGATATGCTTAGTACACACCTTGAGCTTCCAAATGATACCAAGAAAGCATATATGTACTTTGCAAATGATATGTGTAATGACCAAATCAAAACAGATAACTTGGCACTTCAAAAAACAAGAAAAACTTTCTATTTCTGTAGTGACACCTGCTCAGTCTTTCACTCAGTGTGACCAGCACACTAACAATTGATTTAATTCCTTCTGGACATATTAAATTAGCTTAACAAGCTACCATTTGCAAGTGGAATGAGAAGAAATGATAAACTACTCACTAAGAAATCAATTTAGCAAACTTATGTGTACCCCCGACTTTTTAGGAATTCTGCAGACAGAGACCAGTGTGCACTTCGAGTGAGATTTCTCCGAGATGGCTTATCCAATTGAATTGAAATTTTGTAGATGTATAGTATGCTTGGAGTTGATTCCAACAAGCCTTGAATCACTTGATTTGGTTTTTTAGATCCTGCAATATGCTCCTTTGAAGTTGACAGACTTGAGGATGATGACTCAGAGAACACAGAGATAGTTAATGTAATGATATGTATTAATTCACATTGATGTACATTCCCATTTGTTGGAGACCTCTTAATCTCCAAAGGTTTGATCTATACTGACTTAAGAACACTTCTATGTCAGTTATAAATCAAACTTTACACAAACAATGTTCTTCTTTACCAAAACTTCAAGCAACACTTCTCTGAGTGAAGAAGTGTTTACTTCAGAAAGTCTGCTTCAGGAATCCACTTCATTACCTGCATAAAGTTTCAAATTTCTTCAAGCAAATGATGCACAAGTATTCGCAATACCTTTGCGCAAACATGTCAATCATTAGTTCTCAAAACTAATCACCAAAAGTTTAATTTGATCATTAAGATCAAAGACATGTCAGAAAATGTCTCTCAGAAGTTGCGCCTTCGACATAGTCAACTTCTTAAGTTGATTTCTCCCAATCTGAAACCCGTTTTGCTAAATGCTTTTAGCCATAGCTTCCTTATCTTCCAACTTAAATTTTAAGTGCTCACTCATCAAAAACTTTACAGTATACACTCAGATCTGATCAAAATATTGAGACGAAAAAGTGCGCTACTCTCAGGCTTTAGTTCCCAAAGTTCACATATGAATGTTCCTAATGATCATTCTCATAGTAGGAAAGGAATTAGATTCTGAAACTCTAGACATAGCTTCATTAGCTTCTCAATTAGATGTGTACAAAAGGATTTCTGATCCACGTGATCAGACAGAGAGCACTCAGAGAAAAACCTGTCGCTACTTTCTGGGAAAAAACTCTCTACATATCTTTCTGAAGTTTGTCATCTACAAATGACTCTCTTACATATTTCTTGTCCTCATTAACTTATATATACATGACTTTTGACTCATCCCGCGTCTATGACATTGCTACTAATCATCCTAAAGACTTAGCTATACTCAGCTTACAAGATTCTTCACTTATATGTACATATGTGTACAAGACATCATCCTGAAATCTTCTTCACTTTCATAAGTATCTTCCTTCACTTCATTCTGACCATAAGTCTTCTTCAAGATCTCTATAATCACCAATTTGTGATTGGCTTGTTCCAACAGCTCCCCCTCAATCACTAATTGTGATTATTCCATTCTTCTTCACTCCTGCCATCTCCTTGAATCTCTGTAGCTTAGGTCCATCCAAGCTCTTTGTCATCATATCTGCCACTTGTTCTTTTGTTGGAGTGTACATCACTTCAATCTCTTTATCTAGTACCTTTTCCCTCAAGAAATGATACTGAATCTCTATATGCTTAGTCCTGGCATGAAAAACAGGGTTAGCTGCCAAATACAAAGAACTCATATTGTCTCCAAAAATTATTGGAGTACTATGATCAGTCTCAAAACTTTTCATTAAGGTCTTCAACCATATCACTTCCTTTGCAGCTTCTACCATTCCCTTATACTCAGCTTCTGTGGATGATAAAGCAACTGTATGTTGCTTCCTTGAACACCAAGAAACTAGCTTATCTCCAACATAACAGAGATACCCATGAGTAGACCTTCTATCATCTGAGTCACCTGCCCAATCTGCATCACTAAACACTTTGATTCTTGTGTCAGAAGTGAAACCATAATACAAACCTTCACTTAGGGTTCCTTTAATATATCTGAGTACCCTTTGGGCTGCAATCCAATGAGTCTTCTTTGGACAATGCATGAATTGTGACAACACACCTACTGCATATGATAGATCTGGCCTTGTCAAGGTAGCATAGATTAAACTACCTACCAAACTCTGATATTTCTTCATGTCATTGAATTCTTCACCTCCATACCTGCTTAATTTATGGTTTACCTCCAATGGTGTAGTTGAGGTCTTGCAATCTTCCATGTTAAACTTGACTAGAAGATTCTTCAAATATCTCTCTTGTGAAACATATACTCCATGTTGAGTATATACAATCTGCATTCCTAGAAAATAAGATAAGTTTCCCAAATCACTTATCTTAAACTCCTTCTCTATTTGCTTTTTGAGTTCATTGATTCCTTGAGCATCTGTTCCTGTAACAATAATATCATCAACATAAATGCACATGTAAATGTATCCATTTTCACTTGCCTTCACTAGCAAGCTACTATCTGCCTTTGATGCTTGAAATCCACATTCATTCAAGAACTTGACCAATCTGTAATTCCAAGCTCTTGGGGCTTGCTTCAACCCATATAAAGCTCTCTTAAGCTTACACACATAGTCTGATCCAATTGATTCCATGAAGCCTTCTGGTTGCTCCATATATACTTCATCTGCAATGTATCCATTTAAAAATGCATTTTTCACATCCAATTGTGATAATTTCCATCCCTTGCAAGCAGCAATAGCAATCAATGTCCTAATTGTAGACATCTTAGCAACAGGACTAAAGGTTTCATCATAATCTACCCCATAAGTTTGGGCATAACCTTTGACCACAAGTCTAGCCTTATATCTAGACACCTTACCATCTGCAAACCTCTTTGTTTTATATACCCACTTACATCCAATAACCTTCTGATTCTTTGGTCTTGCTACTAATTCCCAAGTTTCATTTTCAAGTAGAGCATCATACTCTTCCTGCATTGCCTTCTCCCAATTCTGTTTACCTTTGGCTTCTTCATAAGTGGTTGGATCTTCTTCTGTCTTCACAATGTAGGCATAATCTTTTGTTGTTAGGAAAGATGTATCATAACTATACCTTATAGGTTCTTTCCTTTCCCTTGTAGATCTTCTGATTTCTGCACTTCTCGAAGTTTCAGCCTCATTTGATTCTGGATCAAATCTTGGTCCTTCTTCTACATGATCCTGCAATCTACTTCTAGAGTCAACTTCATCAACAATTTCTTCACACACTTCTACTTTTGCCTTTCCTTTTCTTTGTATTTCTTCAACACCTGTAAAATCATTTGGTGATCCTACATACCATGTATTTTGCTCATCAAATGTCACATCTTTGGTAACAAGAAATTGCTTTGTGGATGGATTCCACAACCTGTAACCCATCTGTCTATCATCATATCCAATAAACACATACTTCTCTGCTTTTGGTTCTAGCTTATGTCTTAATTCTGAAGGAACATAAGCATCTGCAATACATCCAAATACCTTACAATGATCAAGGGTAGGTTTCTTACCCCACCATGCTTCATAAAGGGTTCCTCCATCCAAAGCTTTGCAAGGCAACCTATTCACAAGGTATGTTGCAGTGTTAATGGCTTCTGCCCATAAGTAATTTGGACAATTCTTTTCCTTCATCATGGCTCTTGCAAATTCTACAAGAGTCCTATTCCTCCTTTCTGCTACTCCATTCTGTTGAGGAGAGTACCTGCAAGTTACTTCTCTTTTGATACCTGCATTCCACAAATAATCATCAAACTCTTTAGAGAAATACTCTCCCCCTCCATCTGATCTTAACCTCTTAAGCTTTTGCCCTGTGATCCTTTCTGCATAGGCATGAAAATGTTTGAATGTCTTGAAAACTTCTGATTTATCCTTGATTACATACAAAGTAGTCCACCTGGTTGCATCATCAACAAACAACACATAATATCTGGATCCATTTATGCTATAGTCCCTTGAGGGACCCCATACATCTGTATGAACCAATTCAAGCATATTTGAATGCTTGTACCCTGATTTGTTATAAGAACTCTTATGTGCTTTACCTAATTGACAAGCTTCACACTTGTACACCATATGTTGCCCTTCAATATTTGGCAATCCAAGCACCACCTGATTCTTCGACATTTCCTTTATAGCTCTCTCATTGAAATGACCTAGCCTTTTATGCCATAGATCTAATTCAGATACCTTTTGACTTCCATAGGTAAATAATGCATGTCCCACATTACCTTGGACTTTGAGAGTGAACAATCTTCCTTCCTTTTTACCTGCAATTATGTTTCTATATCCTTGATTTGGATCTTGTACATAAACACCATCATTTGTGAATCTTACCTCATATCCTTTCTCCACAATTTGCCCTACACTTATCAAATTTTTAGGAATAGTAGGAACATAAAGTACCTTGCTCAGAAGTGTACTTCCACTCTTTGTCTTCACTGATCCAATGCTCTCCACTTTATGTTTGGTATTGTCACCTGTTTGAACTGTATGTCCATTCACCCTTGCTTCCATATCAGTCATCAAGGATAGATTCCCACTCAGATGATTGCTACACCCTGAGTCAATATAAAACACTCTTTGATCTTCTCCCATTGATTCATGAGTTGCATTCAAGATAAGAGTCATGTCATCCTTCTGATCTGATGCATAATTATAATAATTATTGTTGTAGGACTGAGATTGGAAGTTTCTTCCACCTCCTCTACCATATGATGTCCTACCACCTCTTCCTCTGAAGTTGCCTCTTTGGTTTCTGCCTCCTCTACCTCTTTGATTATAATTCTGATTATTGCTTCCACCATTTTGATTGTTATACCAACAATCATTTGCCAAATGATTTGTTCTGCCACAAATCCAACAAGCTTTAGCATTATCTTTGTTCTTACCTCCTCTTCCTTTACCTCTGAAATTCATCTTTCCCTTTGTGAAGTTAGCTTGATTTGAATTCCCTTCATCATCATTCGATTGCTTTCCCTTGCCATTCTTTTTCTTGTCCTTGGAGTACATAGCTTGACTTGTACTTCTATCATTGTCTCCTTTAAGATCCTGCTCAAAGGTTAGTGTTGAGAGCAGTATGGGCACCCAAGGATTGACTAGACAAGGAAGCCAACGGAGAGAGTCAGAACAAGGTGAAGGAGTAAGTAGACAAAGCAGTCGACGCAAATCTGGCAGATAGGCCCTTCAATTTTTCCAAATCTACATCTTTTAACAGTGATTCTTATCACTAACAATCATTGTAAATACCATTTCATATTTTTGTAGCTCCATTTTGTGCAAGCCAAGGAGTCCTTGAGCTTGAGGAGCCTTAGAAGTACCTACATATCAATTTTCATATTTTTTAGACTCCGTTTAAGCCCTCAAATTGGCCCTGGAACCTAATTTTTAACTAGGCTGGACACTAGGTCTGGACAGGGCCAAAACCTAGTCAAAAACTATAAAAAGAGCTAGAGAGCTCATTTTTGGGGTTAGATTGTAATTGAAACGAACTTGTAAGAGTTTTTGAAAGTAATCTAAAGAACTCCATTGATTCTCTCTCTTTGTCTTGCCGTGTGTGCGCGTGTGTGTGTATGTATGTGCATGCTTGTGTGCTTCTCACTCACGCACTTGTGCCGCCACTTGCTCGAGGTCTTCATACCATCCTCACGTCTTCCCGGATTGACATTAAAGGAGGTGCTACTCATCACTGAGCTACACCAAATTTTGGCGCCGTTGCCGGGGATCGAGCTTTGAGGACGAGCGTGTGATGGTAAGACGTAGAGTTGACGCGTTGGAGTTGTAGGTATTTTCTTCACTCTCATCGATTTTCTTTTACTTTCTTCACCATTTTCATCACCATCATCATCATCACCATCTCCCACCTCCATCTCCATCATCGCGAAAAGTTTCAGTTTTGATCATATCACCATCTCCACCTCATTTCCTCCATTCCACTTGTGAGAGAGAGCGAGAGAGCGATATTGCTTGCACTGTTTTTGCATGTTGTTGTGATTCTTGCAGGTACTGCCATCATCATCATCCCCAGCACGCTGCGCGCAGGTACGAAATTCGAAGAAACTGTCTCGCGGTCGCAGGCTTCTGTCGATCGCGACTGACAGAAATTTCTGACTTTTCACAAAAGTGAGTACACCACTAGAACAAGCACAAGGAGCACCTTCCAAAACACTAAAAACAGTAGAAAAATTCCGAGGTTTTCTGTCAATCGCGACCGACAGCTTCTGTCAATCGCGATTGACAGACCCTGTCAATCGCGACCGACAGCCTCTGTCAATCGCGATCGACAGACCTCCACGATCGACTGACTGCCACGTAGGACCCTGTCAATCGCGACCGACAGCCTCTGTCAATCGCGATCGACAGACCTCCACGATCGACTGACTGCCACGTAGGATCCTGTCAATCGCGATTGATACCGTCCATCGCGATCGACAGCCACGACCGACACCTCTGTCAATCGCGATTGATACCGTCGATCGCGATTGACTGAAATTCCACGATTGATTGACTTTAGCGCATAGCCACGATCGCGATTGACAGCCACGATCGACTCTGTCGATCGTGATTGACACTGTCAATCGCGACTGACAGCCCCGACGGACACCTCTGTCAATCGCGATTGACAGACCCGTCGATCGCGATTGACAGGCTTTTCGGCCAAAAAATTAGGGTTTTTTATTTCAAAATTTGGGGCAATTTTTGGGGCACAATAGTCAATCTATTAGCATTTTTGAGGTTCCTACACTTGTGTCTTGGGAGAAAATCTTAAGATCTGTCAGCCAGTTTGAATCCTGTTTTAACCCCCTAAACCCTGAACAGTCATAACTTTTCCATACGAAATCCATTTTTTGAGCTCTTGGGCTTGTCAGAAAGCTCGTGGCATATACTACACGCCCTCAACTGTTTTTTATAAAGATAATGCGTTGATTTTCAGATAGTGTGAATTGAAGTTGACCATATCAAGGGGGATCAAAGTCAGGGGTTCTTAGGATTGCTTTCTTGAAAATCACTATACAAGTTTGTGTTTGTGCTACCTGAATGAAAATCATTGGTTCTGTCTTTGGAGTTTAAGTCTTGAGCTAACTTTGGAACTCTTACGGATCTATTGAGAGCATCGAAAGGCGTTCGAAGCAAGTGTAAGTGCAAGCTTGGGAACACATTTCCTGGGCACTCAAAGGCAACCAAGCAAGAAACAAAAGGTTGGAAATTCTCAACTCCCTTTGTCAATTCCTAGCTTAGGCTAAGAACGACGAGAGATAGGAGTAATTCAGAGCGACGATAGGCAGTTATCAAGTTGAAGACTACCTAAAAACTCAAGTTCAAGCTAAAAACTTAATCTCTGTACTGTCGATAACATAAAGGAAAAGGACCTAACGTGAAACGATCAACCTGAAAGTACGAAGAACATTTAAGTATTCCTAACGACGTAATATCAGACAAGACCTTAAACACAAGAAATTACTAAAAAGAATCAAGTAACTGATACCAGGTGATCGGCAACGAGGTTGTACTCTGGGCAAAGAATTGGGCTACTTAGATAGGCATATGAACCTTAGATCAGGACGACATCTAGTAAGGGAGAGACAGAGCCTTAGATCTTCAGAGGCTAGTGTTAACCACACTACCAGGTCTTGGGCCCAGCAGTTGAACCACCACTCGCACTACCCTAGCTCTGAGACCAGTGAGTCAGAGATGTCTCAAGGCATGGAAAGACCTACGGGGAGTTCAGGAGTGCCTTATTTGTACAGGGTAGAAGGCCCTTACAAAACACAGCTGGAATATCTTAGGACCAACCGATTAGGTGCTAGCATCTATGAGGACGGCCTAGGAAGATCAGTGGTCCAGATTAAAAACCCTGACCAATCCATAGGACTAGAGCACCCAGCTGTCAAGTTTGAAAACGGTGCATACCTGGACAAAGAAGGAACCATATACGTAGTCACCAGTCATCCAGATAGGACAGATGAATTTGGAAATGTAATCTCAGAAGCGGACTTAGGTGACGTGGAACAAGGAAACATGGGAGTAGAACCTAGAACACCCCGAGGCAAATCTGTTCTCACTAGGATTATCACACCTGAGTGGGTTCCCCAAGATAACAAGTGCATAGATTTGCTTCTCAACCGAGAAACTGACGAAGCCTTTTGGAGGTATAAACCGGATCACCCAACCGATATAGGAACAATCATGATCTATGAGTTTAAGGATCCAGATAGCCCAGGTAGAGTGACCTACTTAGACCACACTTCGGAGAGGATCTTTGTGGTGACAGAAAATGATAGGCATGCTTACACTTGGAAGGGCGAATTCATTTTCCCCCAACCAAGATCAAATGTATCCTATGGTCACCCTGGAGCTGGAACATCCCAGGCTCATGGTATGCAAAGAGACAGAAGTAAAGATAGACCAGAAGTAAGTTTTGCCAATCCAGTGGGCAGAGAAAGAACGAGAACAGAGACGAATAGGGTAGAACCTGAGGTGCTTAGAGCTCATAGGAAGCAAAGAAATGTGGATGGTTTCCCTCTGTCGAGACCTAGAGAGCACACAAGAACTCTGAGACCGACCCAGCTAGTTAAGTCCATGAAGAATTACTTTGACGGCACAGGAGATCCCTATGATCATGTGGCGGAGTTCAAGCAAGTCTTGAGGGCTGAACAGGTGGAGGATCTGTTCACGCAGTACAATGCCTTCGGTCTAACCCTTAGGAACACTGCACTTACGTGGTTTCAGCCATTAGATGAGCGCCAGTTCAGGAGCATAGATCAACTCCTAGAGGCTTTCATCGTAGAGTTCTCTAAGAGTGGCATAAGACACAATACCTCCTCATTGATTCACAGCTTCAAACAGACCCCCCAAGAGACTGTCAGATTGGCCGGAAGAAGATTTAGACAATATCTGGAAAGGTGCCCTATTTCGGAGCTACCCACATCTGCTAAACAAGTAGCCTTATTCCTTGATGGATTGCTGAGTACGAAATTGAGATCCTATGTGTATCTGAAGGACCCTAGGACTATAGAAGAGTGTGTACGCATGTGCATTGACATTGAAGATAACCTAGGGGAAGAACTAGAGCTTTCCAAAATCTACAAAGATTCAGATAGTGCATCTAGTCACTCTTCCACGCAGTCCACATCAATTGAGGAACTTGCCGAAAAAGTAGCTCAGAAATTAGGTGTAACTAGCAAACAAATCCCAAGGTTTGCCCCTGTGAAAAGATGCTATACATGCGGTGGTGACCATATGGCGAATGTCTGCCCTATTATGGCTCAACCCCAAGTAAATCCTAGTAGCCAGTACTGCACCATAGAACGGAGATACACCAATCACACCGCACAAGATTGCCCATACAACAAGCAGGCAGTTAGGCAACCCTATCCGCAGCCCTACCAACAAAGCCGATACCAGAACCAAAATCCACCACCACAATATGCTAGACCCCAACAAACCTATCAGCAACCATATCAGGCCCAACAGAGACCCCAACCGGTGCTAGCTCAACAGCCTCCAAACCCCGCTAACGTGATTCCAGTAAAGTATGCTGTGGCAGAAGAAAACCTGAATAGGGCCATAGTACCAGTAACCCCATTGATCTCAGAAAGTGACCCGAGTGACCATAGCTTTGATTCTACACATGTCGATAGTCCCCAAGCTTACTACATGCAGTCTCCGGAACATGGTGAGTCCTACTATAGTGAAGAACCAAGTGAACCTAGTTGGGAGTCGGATTACACGAACGTCATGTATGCAAACCCCAACCCTAGGCCTCAACCTAGGCAGGTACGACCACCCTTTCCTAGAGGACCATGCTACCGATGTCAGGGGGATCACTTCATTCGTGATTGTCCCTTACCTCCACCTACACAAAATCAGTCCGTGACGATCCAAGGCTTTTGCCAAGATTGTGGAAAAGAGCATCTCTTACGAGATTGCCCAAAGAACCCCAATAATATGCCAAAAATCACTCCTATCAATGTGATTGGGTTGGTTGTGGATGCCTCAGGAAGTGTCACTTCCACTGCACCAGTGCAGGTGGTTACTAGAGCTCAGGCATTGCAGCAAAACCAAGAGGCAAGCCAGGAAAAGGGCCCAGAGGCTAGTGAAACCGAGAGCGTGACAAAGAAGAGGACTAGAGCGTGGAAAGATAGTCGAGAAAGAATGAAAAGACAATGGGCTAAAAAGATGAGTGAGCTTGAGGAAAGCATAAGAGAAACCAAAGCGAGGATAACTGAACTCACAGCTCCAACTCCCTCTCACATTACCCCGCCTCCACCACTCCCACCTCCATCCAACCCACCACTTTCCCCACCGCCTCATCAAATCCCACCACCCCCTAGAGTAGGATCAGTCCTAGCTGATCCCACTCCCGAAGACCTAAACATGATGCTGAAAGCATATCAGGCCAGAATCCACGAAGGGCCAACCATAACCGATCATGAAAAATGCTACCCTAGAGCCGAGCTAGAGCTTGAACGAACCAAAATTTGTGCCAAAATGGTGGAATTGGCTCAGACCATGTTTGAAGCCAGCCGCCTCTTTAATATCTCTAGCTCAGCTAAGACGCAGTTACACTTTAATGGATTGCTAGAACGAATAGAGAAGCTAATTGCACAATCAGAGAAGGAACCTGCCCCTCAAAGAGAGGAAAGGGCAAGAGAACGGATGAGCCAGCCTCTTCAGGAAGCCCATGTGCCTCCTCAAGAAGCTTATCTTCCCCCCCAAAAGTCACATGAGCCTCCCTCGAAAGCTTACGTACCTCCACAGGTGACCTACATTCCTTCTCAGAGAGCGTATGAGCCTGTTAGGAAAAGTAATAGAATAAGTAATCCTCCCCAAGAAGCTTGTGCTCCAGCCATCTATGGGAACGAGGAGAGAGCCAACGATAGAATAAGCCCTCCTTCCCAGGTTGCTTATGTGCCCAATTCTACGGAGCCAGACACTTCTTCTTCTATGAATCGGTTTGCACCAGATTTCCTACGAGAGATTCAAGAAGACAAATGGGATAACGAAAGTGAGGTCGCCCCTCCATTTGAACTTGTGGACGATGCACACGACCAATTCCCACAAGACATCCCATCCATTTACGGGGAACATGAGAGTACTCAGTCTCATGAGAGATTGGACTTTGAGTCTAATTCCATACAAGAGCTACCCCACTTCACAGGCCCATGGGAAGCAAAGTCCACATGTATGAGAGCACCCACAGTCATGGTAAGGAACGATGACTCGGTCATATCAAGGAATACGGAGGTAGTAAAGAACACCAAGGTGCAGCGCGATTCCACTTTGGAAGAACTGCCCAAGGATAGACCAGAAGCACGAAAATATGTAGCCAGTCAGGTAACTGAAGTTGCAAAACCTTGTTCCAAGGGAGGATCCCATAGGACAGTGCCAGAAATTCCCTTGGATAAGATAGGAGATATGTGTGAAGGTGAAGAAGGGAACACCTATCTTCCCATTACCTACCAGGACTACACCACTAAGGCAATTTTGGACTCAGGTGCAGGAGTTGCAATTGCCACTACTTCCCTTTGGAAGCGTTGGGGCAAGCCAGCACTCAGGCCAACGAGAATGAAATTGCAGATGGCCGATGGTCATATTGAAAGACCCCTAGGATTGCTCGAAGGAATAACTCTCACCACTTGTGGTGTCGAGTTTGAGCATAGTTTTGCTATATGTGACTTCAGCAAAAATCATGCCTATGAGATGATTTTGGGAAGACCATTTATGCGACAGTTGCAAGTGGTACAGGATTGGGGAACCAATTCTTTGTACCTACAGCACTTAGGTGTTACAACCAAAGTTAATCTCAAGGATTATTCTCATAGAGATGTACCTCCTATCCAGTGGAATCCCATCCATCGAGCCAAAGATGATACAGAATCGGTGCATTCCATAGGGTCCGGATCCTCATGGATGCATGAAGATACTCACTTATGGATGTGCAAGGTAGCAGTAGAGGAAGAGAAGAGAGACCTCACGGTTGGGCAGAAATCTTAGCAACAATGGACGTAGCCATCAATGAAGAACAATGGACACCTCACTGTGATGAGGATGGCTATGACATTTCAGTCTTCTCCATAGAGCCAATCATGGGAGAGGCAGTTCTAGAAGAATGTGAACCTAGCCCTGATGCATTTGAGGATGCAAGTGACTCCGATCTAGAGTCAATCATTATGGACCCACCATTTGCATCAGATGAAGAATACTTCCATGAAATAGAATTTCAACCCCAGAGGCATGGAGAGGTTACAAATGATGTAAGATTAGCAACGCATATGACCCCTAAGGAAGAAGGAAAGAAACGAAAGAAGAGAGAAGCCTTACCAGAAGAGGAAGAATCTTTGTTTGAGGTCCCAGAAAATTTTAAGAAGTATGAGATAGATGACAGGAGAGTCATGATAAGAATGCCTAAACGAGAGGCACAATCAGGAGAGGCCTATGATAACAAGGAAACCACCAAGAAAATAGTAGTGGCCATAGAAGAAGGAGAGGAGAGATGCACATATATAGGCCATGACCTGACAGAAGAAGAAGAGCACGAATTGATTGCCTTGCTAAGAGAATACAGAGATGTATTCGCTTGGAGTTACAAGGATTTGAAAGGGGTTGACCCGGACATATGCTCGCACACCATCCCCATGACTTCAGACGCCAAACCCTCTAAGCAAAAGCCTTATACATATAACGATAATTATGCTGCTAAGATCAAGGAAGAGATAGATAGACTGGTCGAAGCTGGATTTATCTATGAAATTGAGCACACTGAATGGGTATCCCCCATCGTAGTGGTGCCCAAGAAGAATGGCAAGCTGCGTGTGTGCATTAACTTGAAAAAGGTTAATGCCGCCACGATTCGAGATAACTATCCGCTTCCCATCACAGAACATCTGTTAGAAAGAGTGGCAGGCAAGGAAGTGTACAGCTTCCTTGATGGATTCTCGGGCTACAATCAAGTAGCCATAGCTCCAGAGGATCAGCATAAGACAGCCTTTGCCACAGAATGGGGCATTTTTGCTTTTAGAGTAATGCCATTTGGGCTTACCAATGCACCAGCTACCTTCCAGAGGCTGATGTGCCATGTGTTTAAGGAGTTCCTAAGGAAGAGTTTAGAAGTCTATGTTGATGATCTCTGTGCTCATTCCAATGTTAGACAAACCCATATTCCTGAACTCAGACAAATCTTTGACAAATGTAGAGAATATCAGGTCTGCCTGAACCCAGAAAAGTGCGTTTTTATGGTCAGGCAAGGCAAGATTCTAGGACACATAGTGTCAAAGAATGGCATATCTACTGACGAAGAAAAGGTGTGAGCCATAGCAGAGCTACCTAGGCCAAAGAATGTAAAAGAAGTACAAGCTTTCATGGGGCACTGTGGTTATTACCGACGATTTATACACATGTATGCTGTCATTGCAAAGCCCATGTACGGACTTCTGACAAACTTTGAGTGGACGGATGAATGTGAGAATTCCTTCCAGGAGCTTAAACGAAGATTGTGTTCAGCACCAATCTTGACCACACCAGATTGGAATAAGCCATTCCACGTTCATGTTGATGCATCCAATTATGCTATTGGATGTGTGCTTGCACAACCTACTGGTGAAGGTAATATGGA
Source organism: Ceratopteris richardii (assembly GCA_020310875.1). Classification (NCBI taxonomy): domain Eukaryota; kingdom Viridiplantae; phylum Streptophyta; class Polypodiopsida; order Polypodiales; family Pteridaceae; genus Ceratopteris; species Ceratopteris richardii. Next base: position 188,827,597 of record CM035407.1, read on the forward strand.
TCTTCCAATTGCCTATGCCAGTAGACAATTGAATGCGGCTGAACGGAATTACACCACTACAGAGCGCGAAGGATTAGGCATGGTATATGCAGTCAAGAAATTTAGACACTATTTGCTTGCAAATAAGTTTAAATTTTTTACTGATCATCAGGCATTGTTATATCTTGTAAACAAGCCATGCAATACAGGAAGATTAGTAAGATGGTTTCTCTTGCTAATGGAATATGATTTTGAGGTTGTGGTAAGAAAGGGTAGGACTCACTTGAGAGCAGATCACCTCTCTAGGCTCACATCAGGAGAAGCCCCACAAGGAGTGTTAGATGACCTTCCTGATGCCTACTTGTTTAATTTGGAAGTTGTACCGCAGTGGGCCAAGCCATTGGTACCAGTATTGACATACGGGCCTAATCATCCAGTGATAAACACTCGGAATAGAGAAGTTGTAAAAGCCCAAAAGTACCACATCATGGCAGGAAGCATGTACAAGCACACAGATCAAGGGATCTTGGCTTGTTGTGTAGAAGAGGATGAGTACGCTAAATGGTTGCAATTAGCACATGTAGGTGCGTTAGAGCAACACCATTCAAAGCAACGAACCTTACAGACTCTAAAGAGATTCGGAGTGCATTGGCCAACTATGGAAGCGGATGTCCACAAGTTGTGCAAGGAATGCCCAATCTGTTGCACTAAACCACCTGTGGAACATGCCACTCTCTATCAAGTATCCATTGCGCCAGATTGGAGCGAACCACTAGTATCATTCCTGAGGACAAACACATTCCCTCCAGACATGACTCTGGCTAGGAAAAGGAGTTTAGAACAAGAAGCCTTGGATTACTCACTCATTGGTGATATTCTATATAAGCGCGGTAAAGATGGTTACCTGAGATTGTGTGTCCATGAAAGTGAGTATCTTAAGATCTTAGAAACTGCTCACCAAGGTGTAGCAGGAGGACATTTTGGACCGGATCGGGTGATCAAGGCAATTCTATTTGCGGGCTTCTGGTGGCCGACCCTTCACATGGATGCACATACCTATGTGAAACGGTGCGATGTATGTCAGAGGACTCAGAATCCTATACGCAAAGATGAGATGCCACTGAAACCTATGATGGGTGGACGTGCATTCTCTAAGTGGGGAATAGACTTCGTAGGTCCTATTAATCCCCCAGCTAAGGGTTCTCATGCGGAATACATCATTGTTGCGACAGATTATCTCACCAAGTGGGTAGAGGTAAAGGCTACGACAAAGAACGATGCTCAAACAACTGCCAAATTCTTGTTTGAGAATGTATTCACGAGATACGGACTACCTATAGAGCTTGTAAGTGATAGAGGCACTCATTTCTTGAACGAAGTGATTGAAAATCTACTCCAAGAATTCTTGGTAATACACAAGAAGTCTGCCCCTTATCACCCTCAAGCTAATGGACAAGCTGAGAGCACTAATAAGATTTTATGCAATGTACTGACGAAACTAGTGAACACTAAACGCTCTGATTGGGACAAACAGCTACACCATGCTGTTTGGGCATACCGAGTTGCCTACAAAACGGTACTCCAAGCCACCCCCTTTCAGATGGTATTCGGCCAAAACGCTGTGCTACCCTTGGACTTCCTGATTCCTACATTGAGAGTAGCACAAGAGCATGAATGGACAGGTCATGAGCTTTCCTCTAGGATCTTTGACCTTGAACGATTAGGAGAAACAAGACTGAGAGCCGCTGCTGGAATATATGCAGCCAAGAAGAGACAGAAAGCATATTTCGATGCCCACGTAAAGGATAAGGGTTTGAAAGCAGGAGATCTAGTTTTAGTCTATACACTGAAACAACACGCGAGGAAGCTAGAAAAGAGAGGCTACGGACCTATGATTATCAATAGGATCTCCACGAGTGGAGCAGTACAATTAGCCACATTAGAGGGCGATGTTCTCCCTAACTATATTAGCGGATGCAGAGTCAAGTTGTATCAGGAACCCCTCACGGAGGAAATGCTCAGCCGACTCAACACTGCTAAGAAACGCAAAGAGGAAGAGAAGCGAATTAGAGAAGAAGCTCAAGCAGAAGCTTTAGAACGCATCAGAAGGATGAAATTACGAAGGCAAGGTAGAGAGCAGCCTAGGACAAATGACTATGCAGATCAAGGATATCATATGGCAATGTGTGAAGTCGCAGGAACCAGCTCACCTAGGATAACTGATCGACGTCCTTTCGTAACCTTAGATATAGGACAAGAAAAGAGTGCAAGGACTGTAAAAGCCTTGATTGACTCAGGTGCAGCCACTAGTGCTGTTAGAGTGTCTTACTGTCAAGAGTTACAGTTAACTGTCAATCCTGTGGAAGCATATCTCATAGGATTGGGAGGCGTGGAAACCCCTTGCATGGGCGAGGTGGAACTTCCCCTCTGCATTCATGATGAGGCAATGACAGTTAAAGCACTAGTGTGTCAAGATGAGGATCTCACTGAACCTCTTGTCTTGGGTCAAGACTGGATCTATGACCAAGCAGTCAACTTAAACCTAAGAAGTGGACTTCTTCAGGTATGGGTCAATCATAGTCGAATTACAATAGAGTTGGATAAGGGAGCACTCAAGGAACTAGAAAAGGCACAGACTCCTGGTCCCTCCAGGGGTGCACATGAAGTTGACCATGCTGTTCTTGTCCAAAACTATGTATTGCAGAGGAATGATATTCGCAAAAAAGGAGTCAGGGATGCAAAGGAATTCCATTCTTTTCCAAAGGCCAGAAGGAGGCAACAACCAAAGGAGGAGCAAAGGCAGAAGAAGCAGAGTACTACCTATGCCGGACATCAAAAGAACCTGCGCAGCAGAATGTCTCAACAAGTGAACCAAGTGTGGGTGCGAAAAGGCGAACACCCGGTTGCACCCACGCCAACCGCACGGGCAAAGCCTCTTATTAGTAACCAACAACACGTCACTAATAAGAAGTCTTTCGGAAATTCTTCTGCTAACGTGAAATCTATTTGGGTGCCCAAAAGGTCGATGAAGGCTATCCCACAATCAAGACAAATTTGGGTGCCTAAGGCTTGTTTGCGGGCTCAGATAGCTACACCAAGAACACACCCTACACAGCATGATCCATTCACTCGCACAGCCTACATCCACTCATTTTCAACACCAAGGCACATGAACACGAACAGAATCAGTTGTAAATGGGCCCCTAAAAGGCCTCAGGTTAAAGCTGACACACCTATAAAGCTCTCGAGAATCTCTACGGAACCACGAGTAAAACCCATCCACTGCATTTGGCAGCCCAAGACTTGTAACAAACCCCCTGACCCTATTGTAAATCCATGACCACCTACTAACCGCTTCACTCTTAATTCACATCATTTCGCTTAGCTCTTAGGTCTACCTAACTCCTAACTACACACACCAGCACCGAGCACTTATTAACTCCTAACCACTCCAGAACTTTAAGTTAATATTGTAACAAGGGACACCATGTCATTTTTGTGTCCATTGCAATGTTAACGTTTATTCATATATTCTCACAGAATCAGCTGCGACATTTTCAACATGGCGGAGGCAGCAGGAACTAGCTCTCACACAGAAACAAACCCGCAAGTGGTGGACTTGGACAGTTTACCCGTTTTGCCTGAGACAGTTGAAAGACCAGAAGAATTGCAGGCCGTCAAAATCATACCTATTGCGGACCCTCCGCGTGGCCACACCATGCCCGTGGGAAAGACTTCACATTGGTTTACCGAGGTTGCAGGACCCTTGGGGGAAGGAACGTATCTATGGGAATCAGAGTTGGACTACAATGGAAAGCAAGGCAGATACCATTTCTTTACAAGAGAATTTGAGAAGTTACAAAATGCGGAAGGTCTACGTCCGATATGGGAAAAAGCCGGATTGAGTGCCTATTTCAGTGCCCGACTCCCAAAGCCTGATTTCATGCGATGCTACTATCTCATCAACACCTTGACTCCAAATCCGAACCCAAAAGGTGCAAGCTCATTTGTGATTCCATCTCTGACAAAGGGGAATGAGCTCAAGAGGTTTAGGCTATCAAACAATTTGGTGAGAGAAGCTCTGGATATGCGCGGCATGCATATTCCTACAGAGAAGGAAACCCTAGTACCGGACTACATGAAGAATCGAAGTCTCACCAAACTCAAGGACATGGTATCCATGACGCCTAATATTGCAATACACCTTCGCATGTGCATGCAACACTTTGCTTTCCCGGCGCAGGATAGATTCACCATGCCGCACAAAAAGATTTGGTTTAGCCTGTATCTGGCAGAGACACAGAGCCTCACCATCAACCTACCCCACTGGATAATTGATCAGATACACTTAGCTCACAAACGCTGGCCGCGGAAACAGGTTTTATATGGTTGCTGTGCTCTGACACGAATCATTTATAGGTGTTTGGCTTATGACATTCCAATCCAACGAGCCCTGATGTGGAATCGGGTAGAGCAGTTTCGAGGCAGGACATCCACTGGGCCCCCTTCTAAGAAGATGAGAGGCACGGTCCAAGTCCCATGTGCTCAGCCACGTGGAGCCACCCTAACACCAGACGTCACCCCGCCACCCCGAAGAGTCCGACCATTCACACTCCGACTTCCAAGACGCAGCACGGATGGTTCCACCTTGATATTCCCTCCCATCCCAACGGATCTCGAATTTCCTAGTGGTGCACCTTTAGAAGAGCTCACTAATGAAGACTTCGAACAACTATTACAAGATGTAGAGCTGGAGGCAGAAGAGGCACAACAAGCGGAGAATGTACAAACGCAGGCCACAACCTCCCAAGCGCCTGTCACACCTGTTGAAGTGGAGGAAGAAGAGGACGGAGATGAAGAACAGGAGGATGATGAGGAGGAGTATGATCAAGAGCAACAAGAGGAGCAACAAGAAGTGCCAGAACTTGTAGGTGCACCTGCATATACAGCTCAACTACGAAGGCTATATGACACTATCAAAGCAGTACAAGAAAGACATCAACTCTCTCTGGTATCAGGTCAAGCTTTGATGCAAGAAATGCTATCAGATGAAGGGGTGGACCAACACTTCATTGACACCCTCAAATTAGTGTCAGACTCTTTAGGAGTTCCAGAGGCTGTCCACACCGCAGTCCGCCAGTCCGTAAGATATGACAAACGCAGAGTGGACACGTTACCACGAGCAGGTAAGACTATCAGGATACCCGTCACAGAACCAGAAGTACCTATTGAGACCACAGCCACTCCCACAACCACCACTGACCTCTCCGCTGAAACCTTCGTTCAGACATCACCCATCTCACCCCAGCGTCCTCCATCACCACCTTCTCCACCCCCACCACCACCTCCCACCTCGGAAGAAACGACAGTCATCACCTCTACATTCACTTATAACCCATCCTCATTCAAATCATTCTCATTTCGAGAACCCACCTCACAAGACACCCTCTTCTCGTTCGTCACCAATCCCTTGTACACTTCATCCCGTCTATCCTCTGAACCCATGACTGGCCATCCCATAATTACAAGTGTAGTTGGAAACCCAGCACCCACAGAAGGCACCCTGTGTTTCCCGACCTATCCCCCAATACGGGTACCTCCATTCCATGACCCTCACTTCCCATCTGGTCCCCACACCTCTTTCAACCTGACCGCGCCACCCCAATACCCGTCCTTTGTGGAGCAGTTCTTCCGCTCTCCAATGTTTCAAAGGCACCTTCCTCCGATGTTCGCAACGACATCAATTTACACGAACACCACACTCACCTCACCTACCATACCCACCTACATGGTAGCCCCTATGCACACCACTCTGTCTGACCCTATGGACATTTCACCCACCACAGCACCTCTCCCCACAATTCCACCCTCTCCCCCTCCACTACCCCCCACCTCACCACTCACATCATTGGCACACACAGCATTCACTACCTCCCTACCCAATCCCACCTCCCCTGCATTTCAAACTTTTCCCCTTGCATCTCATAATGTAAATAGCACGTTCAACACATTACTTCAGTGTGCACATCAGCTACAACAAGACTACCATCAACTGGAAGAACGCACTGCTGCCCTCCAGGCAGAATCTCAACGTCTGCAAGCTAGAGTCACCACTCTTGAAGCTGACTACCAGACGCTCCTAACCGAGCATACCACACTACAGCAGGCTCACTCCGAATTGGAATCAAAGGCATCAACTGTAGATGACCAAGCAGTCAAGGAACTAGAAACAGTGCTTCAAGCGCAAATGATATCTAACGCTACACTCAGACGCAACATTGGGCTACTAAGAAAGCATATGGCAGCAGCATTAGAAGAGAACAAACGACTTCAACAACAAAACCAAGATAACTTTGAAGCGGCTATGGAAGGAACCGTAGGAGCAACCATTAGCCCTACCAGATATAGAGCAGTTCCATCAGAAGACATCCGCATCTTACTTGAGGAGCATGCAAATTTCCTGGAGTCATATGAAAAACTAGAGACTGAATGTGCCGATCTAAAGAAACAGTTAGCCAGTGTACCCACTACTCAACAGGAGCCGGTAATCTTGCAACAATCTACAGAAGAAATGGAGACCCTTCGGAAACAGGTGGCAGAACTCCAAGCACGCCTCTTACCATATGAACGACCACCCTCGCCCATTGAAGAACCAGAACCTGAAACAGTAGTGGGAATCCCCGTCGAGGACAGCTACGAAGAACCATACGAGCCTATGCCGACGCCTGGTGGTCGAACTACAGAAGAAGGACAAGACACGTTAGAAATTCAAGTTCCAGATTGGGTCAGAAGGGTCGAGAAAGTGGGTAAGACACATGATGATCGTGTGGCCGTGCAAATGCAATCTCTCACGAATCTGGAAGAAACGGTCCTTCGGTCTTCCTACTTTCAACAATTATCCCATCAACGGTTAATCACAACATCAGAATCGCAATACATGCCTTATTTTGTCTTACTACATGATTATAATGCAGAAGTCAAAAGACATACAGGGAAGGAGCCCACATTCGCTACTCAATTCGAGATAGGGGATTTACCGACCGATGCACGTGCTGGCTCGATTTTCCAACCTAATTGGCGTGCACGTTTACTCACCGATTACCCAGAGATGATGAGTACCTGGGCTACCATGCCACTCTATATCAAGTATAATCCATGCTATTGTCCAGTGGTACGTCGCAGATCCTGGCAAGCATTTGCAATCAAGGTACGCAACAATAAAGAGTGCTCGGCTTGGGTTAACTATCCATATTTTGCTCCACCTCGAGGACCTCCAACCGTAGCCTACATGATATCAACCATTCGGCACTGGTCCGCACGCCTAAATAATGTACCTGATATAGCAGCGAAAATGTGTATGAAGATATTCGAGCTCATGACCATTGTCTTCAAAACCTTTCGGAATGTCCAAGCTCCATACATCTCTGCCCCTGGATTCGCTCAAGGCAACAAGGATCTAGTCTACGACATGAGCCAAACCCCCTCGGTCACTATCATCTTTGCTTGGCATGCACGAATAAAGTACTTGCCCGCATGCTTCAAGCAGACATTTGAGGAAATGTTCTCTACGGGATTCTGGGAATACAATTCCGAAATTTTCATTCCCAGACCCACACATTTGCTACATCTATTCGCAGTAGAACAAGCGATCCATGCAGATCAGTTACGTCTGCCACATCCGGACATTCCAGGACCAATCGATTGGGATCGTATGATGACAGATTTGGCCAGAGGACTACGCTTACAAGAACATCAGCTTGCCACTCAGGTTGTGGAATATTACATCCAACACTCCCAGCAACAAGGGTCTGTCAGGGACGACAGACGCGAGAGAGGGGGGGGTGTTGAGAGCAGTATGGGCACCCAAGGATTGACTAGACAAGGAAGCCAACGGAGAGAGTCAGAACAAGGTGAAGGAGTAAGTAGACAAAGCAGTCGACGCAAATCTGGCAGATAGGCCCTTCAATTTTTCCAAATCTACATCTTTTAACAGTGATTCTTATCACTAACAATCATTGTAAATACCATTTCATATTTTTGTAGCTCCATTTTGTGCAAGCCAAGGAGTCCTTGAGCTTGAGGAGCCTTAGAAGTACCTACATATCAATTTTCATATTTTTTAGACTCCGTTTAAGCCCTCAAATTGGCCCTGGAACCTAATTTTTAACTAGGCCGGACACTAGGTCTGGACAGGGCCAAAACCTAGTCAAAAACTATAAAAAGAGCTAGAGAGCTCATTTTTGGGGTTAGATTGTAATTGAAACGAACTTGTAAGAGTTTTTGAAAGTAATCTAAAGAACTCCATTGATTCTCTCTCTTTGTCTTGCCGTGTGTGCGCGTGTGTGTGTATGTATGTGCATGCTTGTGTGCTTCTCACTCACGCACTTGTGCCGCCACTTGCTCGAGGTCTTCATACCATCCTCACGTCTTCCCGGATTGACATTAAAGGAGGTGCTACTCATCACTGAGCTACAGTTAGCATGTGACCTAGCAATTGATTAAGATCAGGAGTAAAGTGATCAAGTGACAACTCTATGGACAATATAAAGGGTTTCCACTTCTCATCTCCTCTCAAACCTGTAAGTATTTGTCTTACCAACTTTTCCTCTTCAATGTCTTCATCCACTGCTCCCAAGCTATCTGCAATATCCTTCATCCTTGCCACATAATCTGAAATTGATTGTGAGCTCTTCTTCTTGAAGGTTGTGAACTCAGCCCATAGTGAGGACTTCCTTGACTTAGTTGTATTTTGGAAATGCTCTTCCAAGGCATTCCAAACATCTGTAGCACTTTCCAAACCTCTGATGTGAGGTAGAAGGTAATCATTTACAGCCATGTAGATGATACTCCTTGCTTGAGCATCCTTTCTCATCCAAGTCTTCAACATTGCAAGCTCTTCCCTAGTAGGAATACTAGGATCTGCAAATTCAGGTTTTTCTTCATCTCCTGTAATAAATGCTATAAGGTCTTTGCTCATGAGGTGTGCTTCCATCCTCATGGACCATGCTGGATAGTTCTCCCTATCTAGCTTATCAATCTGCAAGCTTTCTCCCATCCTTGACCTTCTGTATCTGCAATTACTATGGTTTATGAGGAGAAAGTGTACCTTTGATATAGTCTTTGTCCTTCTTGATTCTTTCGAACTCGTGCTCTGAACTTCTGCAAGTTATCTTCAATAATTTGTCCTTGTCCTCCTTTGATTTGGAATATCTTCAATATCTGCACCAGTCGGAACTTCAATTGTCTTTTCTTCTCTTGTATTTCACCTTCAGCTCTGATACCACTGTTGGAGACCTCTTAATCTCCAAAGGTTTGATCTATACTGACTTAAGAACACTTCTATGTCAGTTATAAATCAAACTTTACACAAACAATGTTCTTCTTTACCAAAACTTCAAGCAACACTTCTCTGAGTGAAGAAGTGTTTACTTCAGAAAGTCTGCTTCAGGAATCCACTTCATTACCTGCATAAAGTTTCAAATTTCTTCAAGCAAATGATGCACAAGTATTTGCAATACCTTTGCACAAACATGTCAATCATTAGTTCTCAAAACTAATCACCAAAAGTTTAATTTGATCATTAAGATCAAAGACATGTCAGAAAATGTCTCTCAGAAGTTGCGCCTTCGACATAGTCAACTTCTTAAGTTGATTTCTCCCAATCTGAAACCCGTTTTGCTAAATGCTTTTAGCCATAGCTTCCTTATCTTCCAACTTAAATTTTAAGTGCTCACTCATCAAAAACTTTACAGTATACACTCAGATCTGATCAAAATACTGAGACGAAAAAGTGCGCTACTCTCAGGCTTTAGTTCCCAAAGTTCACATATGAATGTTCCTAATGATCATTCTCACAGTAGGAAAGGAATTAGATTCTGAAACTCTAGAAATAGCTTCATTAGCTTCTCAATTAGATGTCTACAAAAGGATTTCTGATCCACGTGATCAGACAGAGAGCACTCAGAGAAAAACCTGTCGCTACTTTTTGGGAAAAAACTCTCTACATATCTTTCTGAAGTTTGTCATCTACAAATGACTCTCTTACATATTTCTTGTCCTCATTAACTTATATATACATGACTTTTGACTCATCCCGCGTCTATGACATTGCTACTAATCATCCTAAAGACTTAGCTATACTCAGCTTACAAGATTCTTCACTTATATGTACATATGTGTACAAGACATCATCCTGAAATCTTCTTCACTTTCATAAGTATCTTCCTTCACTTCATTCTGACCATAAGTCTTCTTCAAGATCTCTATAATCACCAATTTGTGATTGGCTTGTTCCAACACCATTGACATGATAAACATTGCCAAATGGTACTCAGAGGTGTAGGCTATGGAGTAGACCTCACACACTCAATTATCACAGATATTAGCCTCGGGAATGGTGAAGGACACACGCGACTTTTTGATTGCATCTTTTATAGAAGTTTTTGTAATCATTTGAATTTGAAATTCAAATCTAGGCTCCCTAGAATCTCTCCTCTAAAGTTAGGGAGATATTCTCTCCATTAAGTCCTCTAAATTTCCACGACTAATCAAGTAGGTGTACTCATACATATGTCAAGTCATTTTTAGACTTTTACAAGGAGTAAAATGCAAAATCACATAGGCAAGTGTTCCTATGGTTCTAGCTTCACATAGTGATACCCTTCAAGGGTTCCAAGCTAATCTTCCAAGGTTCCAAGCCAAGTGTGAAGGCTTGAAATGCACCAACAGCTCCCCCTCAAGCCAAACACTTGGGCTTAAGTCTTCATCTTTAGTCTTCAATCACATCCTGCAATCCAATCATGGATTTGAATCTGCATAACTTATTTCCATCCAATGCTTTAGTGAGTAAATCTGCACATTGCATATTAGTAGACACATAAGTCAATTGAATGTCTTTGCTTAGCAATTTTTCTCTCACATAGTGGTAATGAACCTCTATGTGTTTTGTCCTAGCATGATATATTGGATTAGCTGCAAGGTAAAGAGAGCTTGTGTTATCTCCAAAGATAATAGGTGACCTTGTATATAGGCCTAACTCTGTATATAGAAGCTTCAACCAGATAGCTTCTTGAGTGGCATTGGCAAGCCCTCTATACTCTGCTTCAGTGGATGACAAGGCCACTGTAGGTTGCTTCTTGGCTGACCAAGAAATAGGTTTATCTCCTGCAAAACATATGTATCCTGATGTGCTTCTCCTGTCATCCTTGCAACCTGCCCAATCTGCATCTGAGTATACTTTAATGTCAATATCTGATGTATAAGGAAAGTACAAACCATGGTTCTGAGTTCCCTTCAAATACTTCAAGATTTTCTTTGCTGCCTCTAGGTGAGGTACCCTTGGTTTGTGCATGAATTGACTAAGCACACTAACTCCATATGCTATGTCAATTCTTGTCAAAGTAGCATAGTTCAAACTACCTACCATGCTTTGATATCCTGTAATGTCTTGTAATTCATCCCCTTCATGAGCACTTAGCTTTAGGTTGACCTCAATTGGAGTAGTTGAGATTTTAGCATCCTGCAAGCCAAACTTCTTGACCATATCCTGTACATACTTCTTTTGAGTGATATATATACCTGAGTTGGTGTAGACTAACTCAAGACCTAAGAAGTACTTCAATAATCCAAGATCATTGATCTTGAATTCCTTCATCATCTGTCCTTTGATGTGTCTAATACCATTGACATCATTCCCTGTAATGATGATGTCATCAACATAAACACACAAGTAGATTACCTATGCACAGAGAAGTATCAACTTTGCTCATCACAAATCCTTGGTCTTGGAGGTAGGTTGTCAACCTGAAATTCCATGCTCTAGGTGCCTGCTTCAAACCATATAGAGCCTTCTTCAATTTACAAACATGATTAACCTTCTTGGGATCTTCATAGCCAGGTGGTTGTGACATGTAGACTTCTTCAGATATCCATCCATTCAAGAAAGCATTCTTGACATCTAATTGGTACATGTTCCAATTCTTGGATGCAGCTACCCTCACCAATATTCTGATAGTTGGCATCTTAGCCACAGGAGAAAATGTCTCCTCATAATCAATGCCTTGGGTTTGTGCAAAACCCTTGGCTACCAACCTAGCTTTGTACCTGTTTATTGTTCCATCTGAATTTCTCTTTAGCTTGTAGATCCATCTGGATCCTATCACCTTCATAGAGTCTTTCTTGGGTACCAAGTCCCAAGTATCACTCTCCTTGAGAGCTTCCATTTCTTCATCCATAGCTCCTTTCCATTCTGGTTTGGTGATTGCTTCTTCATACATACCTGGTTCTTCATTCAACAAATCCTTTGCAAGATATACAGAATGTTTAGTTACAAGTGATGTGTCATACCCAAATCTGATTGGTCTCTTGCTTTCTCTCTGAGATCTTCTAATTGCTTGAGTTGAGGATTCTGGTATATCCTCTAGCTTCTTCATCTTCATCTTTCCTTTGGACTTCCATGCCTTGAATTCCTCAAGGTTAATTGTATCATCATCATCTGAGCTTGATTCATCTTTCTGGATTGGTTCCTCCTTGGTGAGCTTTGGGAAATCTTCTTCCATATCATAGGGTAGACTAACCATCCTTCATTCATTCTCATACCATGAGTCATTCTCATCAAATATGACATCTCTGCTTACCTTGAAGCCTTTGTTTGTTGGGTTGTAGAATCTGTATCCCTTTTGGTTTAAATCATAACCAATGAAGATACATTTTTCAGCTTTAGGATCTAGCTTTCCCCTTACCTGTGAGGGAATATGCACATATGCTACACAACCAAAGATTTTGCAATGATCCAGAGAGGGTCTCTTACCATGCCAAGCTTCATATGGTGTCATGCCATCAAGTGATTTGGATGGCAACCTGTTAATAAGGTAAGTGGCAGTAGATACACTCTCTGCCCAAAGATAATTTGGCAACTTCTTTTCATTAAGCATAGACCTAGCTGTTTCTACAATGAGTCTATTCCTTCTTTCAGCTACCCCATTTTGTTCAGGTGAGTACCTTGTAGTAATCTCCCTTTTGATGCCTCTTTCCTGCAAGAAATCTTCAAACTCATTGGAGAAGTATTCTCCTCCACCATCTGACCTTAGCCTCTTCAAGCTTCTTCCTGTTTGATTTTCAACAAGTGCAAGATACCTCTTGAAACAATTAAACACTTCATCTTTATGCTTCATAAAGTATAAGATGGTCCATCTGCTATAATCATCAATGAAGGACACATAATACCTTGATCCTGAAATGGAAGGGTCCTTGCTAGGTCCCCAAACATCTGTGTGTACCAAGTCTAGGTAGTCTTCATGCATGAAACCTTTCCTTGAATATGGCAACCTGTGAGACTTACCAAACTGACATGCTCCACACTTGTAAATCATGTGTTGCTTGGACACATTAGGTATCCCAAGCACACATTGATCCCTGCACATTTGCTTTAGGGTTCTTTCACCTATGTGACCTAACCTCTTGTGCCATATTTCTAATTCTGAAAGTGTTTGATCCTTGTAATTATACAAAGCAATATTCTTGGTGTCTTCTAGCTCAAAAGTAAACAATCTACCTGATTTCTCCCCTTTGGCTATCCTTCTGAATCCATATCTTGGGTCCTCCACATATGCTCCATGTTGTGTGAATCTGACCTGCAAACCTTTCTCCACAATCTGACCAACACTCATTAAATTCTTGGTGATGGTTGGTACATAGAGTACCCTGCTCAATAGGTTCTGGTTACCATCACATGTCTTTACATTTCCAATTTTTACAACAGAGTCCTGAGTCAATATAAAATAAATGATCATCATTTGTACCTGCCTTGGAGGTCATATTCATGATCAATAGGGAGTCATCTTGCTCCTCTGTGTAATTGTTGTAGTCTCTTCTATTTTTGAATCCACCTTGGTAGTTACCATTGTGGTTGTGGTTGTAATTGTTGTTGTACTGATTGTTGTATCCATTGTAGCCTTGGTGTTGATTGAATCTGTCTCTCCCTTGAGAGTATCCACCTCTTGAGTAGCCTCTTCCTCTCTGATTCTTGTAGTTCTTGTAGCATTCATCTGTGGTATGATTGGACAATCCACAAATGTTGCATGGTGATGAGTTGTAGGGTCTCCCCCTACCTGACTTACCTCCTCTGCCTCTTCCTCTAGATGATCTACCTCTTCCTGCATAATTAGCTTGGGAGGTAGAGCCTTCTTCATCCTGTTTCTTTCCTTTACCTTTATCCTTAACTTTCTTATCAGTATATAGAGCAGAGGGGTTGTTACCTTTTGATTGATCTCCTGCCTTTGTAAACTTTGCTTCATGTGTGAATAGTTGGCCCATGAGTGTTGTGAGATTTGGGGTATGCATGTCCATATAGAGGTCCATTGCAGTGGTAAAGCTTTCCCACTTATCATCTTCCTTGAGTCCATTTGTTACTTGCCTGACTATTTGCTCCTCTTCAATTTCCTCTCCAATGCTTGCTAATTGGTCTGCCACATCTTTAATCTTTGTCACATACTCTGAGACTGATTGCTTGGGCTGCTTCCTAAGGGTTGTGAATTCAATCCACAGTTGATTCTTCCTGGCCCTTGTGTTGGAAGAAAAGTATGTTGACAAGGTTTCCCAAGTCTCTTGGGAAGTCTTACAATTCCTTACATGAGGTAAAAGAAAGTCAGATATAGAGTTAAGAAGGTAAGACCTTGCCAAAGCATCTTTTGCACACCATTGGTTGAGCCTCTCATGTTCATCCTTGGTGGGTAGTCCTCTAGTTTTGAATGAGGGCAATTCCTCATCTCCTGATATGTATCCAAATAAGCTCCTTCCTTGTAGATAGGTCTTCATTCTCAATGACCAAGCTTGGTAATTGTTCCTGTCCAATTTGTCAATGAATGAAGGAAAACCATCTCCCATGTTTACCTTATTTGCTCTAATACCACTGTTGGGAGTGATGGTTGAATGCACTCAAGAGATTGAGTTGGTGCTGCTATACCTGCTTCACACCTGCCCTCCTTTGATTCCAGATATGCTTAGTACACACCTTGAGCTTCCAAATGATACCAAGAAAGCATATATGTACTTTGCAAATGATATGTGTAATGACCAAATCAAAACAGATAGCTTGGCACTTCAAAAAACAAGAAAAACTTTCTATTTCTGTAGTGACACCTGCTCAGTCTTTCACTCAGTGTGACCAGCACACTAACAATTGATTTAATTCCTTCTGGACATATTAAATTAGCTTAACAAGCTACCATTTGCAAGTGGAATGAGAAGAAATGATAAACTACTCACTGAGAAATCAATTTAGCAAACTTATGTGTACCCCCGACTTTTTAGGAATTCTGCAGATAGAGACCAGTGTGCACTTCGAGTGAGATTTCTCCGAGATGGCTTATCCAATTGACTTGAAATTTTGTAGATGTATAGTATGCTTGGAGCTGATTCCAACAAGCCTTGAATCACTTGATTTGGTTTTGTAGATCCTGAGATATGCTCCTTTGAAGTTGACAGACTTGAGGATGATGA
>CM035407.1:188848073-188863073 GCA_020310875.1 Ceratopteris richardii
CCCTCAATCACTAATTAGCATCTTTTGACTTCTTCATAGTCTCCTAATCTTCAATCACAATCCCACACAGAATAATAGACTTCGACACAACAAGATATAAAGAAGAAAAACAAATTATATGCAAAACAAGAAGAGAGAGAACTTTATTATCTGTGCAGATTTACAAGTAGTTGTGATCTGCATTACAAAATATAACAAATAGTTAAGTTCTTATGTTTTTGTGCATCTTTCATGTTCTTCCTTACCTTATTTAGCTCCAAATCGATGTTTTCAAGCATCTGTTTGGATACCTCAACCTGATTTTGTGAATTAGAAAGTGAATGAGGTAGCAAACAATTATAGCCATGCATTTCTTCAAAAGGTGTCATCTTAATAGATGAATGCCATGCACTATTATATGCTTACTCAACCAAAGGCAAATACTCAGTCCAATTGTGTTGCTTATCATTCGCATACATATGTAACAGATCCTCAAGCACCCTGTTAACCCTCTCGATCTCACCATCAGTTTGAGGATGAAATGCAGTACTCATGCGTAATTATGTTCCTATGGATTGAAATGTTGCTTTCCAAAAATTAGATATAAACCTTGCATCCCTATCAAAAATTATACTTTCAAGTATACCATGTAACCAAAAAAATTCTTTTATGAAAAGTTTAGCAACATGCAAAGTTGTATCAATTTTCCTCATGGGAAAAAAATGTGCCATCTTTGTAAGACCGTCCATGACAACAAAGATGGTATCATACCCACTTCTAGTCACAGGCAACTTTGTTATGAAATCCATAGAGATGGATTCCCATTTCTTATCAAGCTCATCTAATGGTTGTAACATCCCAAGACTCTTTTTAAATATAGCCTTAGCCTGTTGACATTTCAAACATTCTTTCACATACCTCCTAATATCATATTTCATACGTGGCCAGTAATATGAAGCTTTCACTTTTGCATAAGTCCTAGAAAAGCCAGGGTGTGCAGAGAAAGGTGCATCATGACAATCTTGCAAAATCTTTTCTTCCAAAATAGATTCTGAAGAAATACATAAACAAGAATTACAATACAAATCATTATCTTTCAAATGAAATTTTTTGTGAAACATAGAACCTAGATTTTTGTCCAAAAATTTCAAGATTGCTACATAAAATAAATCTTCTTTTAATTATTTTCCAATATCTCAATCAGAGGATAAAATAGAAAATGAATTGCATAAAGGTTTACGAATCAAAGCATCGGCCACTTTGTTTTCTTTTCCTGCTAAGTATTTAATATCAAAATCATATTCGCTTAGCAATTTAATATCAAAATCAGTTCTATATATTGTTAAGTAAAGGTTGAGTAAATATATATTTAAGGTTCTGATGATCTTTTCTTAATTCAAACTTTACTCTAAGCAATAAGTGTCTCCAATGTTTAAGTGCATGAACAACCGCAAGCATCTCCAAGTCATGTGTTGTATAATTTAATTCATGTTTCCTTAGTTTCCTTGACTCACAAGCCACTACCCTTCCTTCTTGTGAAAGTACGCATCCGATTTGACTTCCAAGCATCACATGCAACAATAAATGGCTTCCCTAACTAAGGTATCTTTAGCACACAATTCTTGATAATTTTCTGTTTTAATTCTTCAAATGCATTTTGACACTCATCGTTCCATGTGAAGTCTCTATTTTTCTTTGTCAATTTTGTAAGAGGATTTGCAATTTGAGAAAACTCCCTAATGTGTGACCTCTCATATTGTGCCAAACCAAGGAAACTTCTCACATCTCTCACACATTTGGGTGTAGGCCGGTCAACTATGCTTTTAACTTTGTTGGGATCTATGTGAATCCCTTCCTTAGAAACAACTCTCCCGAAATAAGTCACTTCCCCCTTTGCAAAAATAATTTACTCATCTTATCATATAGTTTATGATCTCTGAGTTTCTATAAAGTCTTTCTAAGATGCAATGCATGTTCATCATCATCCGTAGAATACACAAAAATATCGTCAAGAAAGACTAATATAAATTCATCGAGATATTCATGAAGCACATTATTCATCAAACACATAAATGTTGCAAGAGCATTTGTCAATCCAAAAGGCAAAACTGTGAACTCATAATGACCATATCATGTTCTAAAAGCGGTTTTGGGTATGTCCTCAGACTTTACTCTAATTTGATGATATCCCAATCTTAAGTCAATTTTAACAAATACTGTGGTAGCACTCAATAAACTCAGCAATTCATATATGTGTGGAAGTGGATACTTGTTCTTAATGGTTTTCTTGTTCAATCCCCTATAGTCAATACAAAGTCTGTATGAGCCATCTTTCTTTTTCTAAAGCAAAACAGGTGCTCCCCAAGGTGAAACACTAGGTCTTATCAAACCCTTCTTCAATAGATCATTCAGTTGGAGCTTCAACTCTTTCAACTCATCAATATTGAACCTATAAGGTGCTCATGAATAAGGCTCACTTCTTGGATAGAGGTCTATAGCATGGACTATTTTCCTAGGAGGAAGCATGCCTCAAAGATCATCAAGAAATACATCTACGTACTCATCTAAAAGTTTTCTAACACATTCAAGTATTTCTTCTTCTTTCTTCTTCTCCTGAAGATCATTCACATAAACCAAATATGTCTCACAACCCTGTCAAATACCCCTAATCAAATTTATAGCAGAAACAGGAGAAAAACCTGAATTACACTTGCCTACTAGACGATGTTCCTTTCCCTCTATTTTCAAAATAAGGATCCCACTTTCACAATCAATCACGACACTGTTATGAACTAACCAGTCAATTCCAATGATTACATCATGTTCCCTCATTTCAATTACATGGAAGGTACCCAAAAACTTATGTTCACCTAACATAAAATCAAGATTCTCAATACAACCTTGAGTATAGTGTATCTTACCATTAGCCATTTATACAGGTCTTTTGGTATGCATCTCAATATGCAATTCTAAAGCCTCTACCAAATTAAGTGAAAAGAAACAATTTGTACCACCCAAATTAATTAAAAAACTTAACTTATGTGAGGATATGTCCCCCATAATCCTAATCACTGATGCCCTTGAATGAGAAAAAGTTGTCATGCATTGAAGTCTAGAGTTAGAACACTTACGCTGATCATCCGCTTCCTCATTGTTATGTTTTCTTCTTGTAGATGAGCTATCTTTGCCTGCATAGAACGGTTGATGGCCTTGTTTGGACATTCAAAAGTGCGATGTCCTTGTTCTCCACATCAAAAGCAAAGTCTCAATCTTTTAGCCTATTCCAAGAAATCAAAATCAGGTTACCAGTGCATAGGTTCTTGCTTCTTAGGTGTATCCATCTGCTTCATCATAGTTTTTCCTCCTTGACCATTAATAGACTTAGTCGATTTCTATCCATTCTGATTTATTGAAATAGGTCTTGAGGGTCGATGTCCTATTGAGAAAAACCTTGATTTGGATGCCTTTTTCATAGTAAACTTCTCCATCTTCTCAAAGTTTTCTGCTTTTGCAACCGCATCAAGAAAATCTACACATCTGGACCCCTTTACGTGATAGCAAAGCTCTTCTCGCAAACCCTCACTAAATTTGCTCTTCAAGGCATCTCCAGAAACTTCTAGTGCATACTTATGTAAATGCAAAAATTCCTCCTTATATTCTTCAATAGACAAGTTATGTCTATCATCCTCATGTTGCTTGAAGGAGTAGAATTCCATTTTCTTTTCCATCCGATAATGTGGAGAACAATAATGATTCTCAGCTTGCTCTCAAAACTCTTTCCAGAGCATTGGACCTTCACGTGTTCTTATTTGCATGTATGATTTCCACCATAGTTTGGTGACTCTTTGTAGATGCAGAATTGCCACCTTTGCTATCTATCTATCTATCTATCTATCTATCTATCTATATATATATCTATCTATCTATCTATCTATCTATCTATCTATCTATCTATCTATCTATCTATCTATCTATCTATCTATCTATCTATCTATCTATCTATCTATCTATCTATCTATCTATCTATCTATCTATCTATCTATCTATCTATCTATCTATCTATCTATCTATCTATCTATCTATCTATCTATCTATCTATCTATCTATCTATCTATCTATCTATCTATCTATCTATCTATCTATCTATCTATCTATCTATCTATCTATCTATCTATCTATCTATCTATCTACCTACCTACCTACCTATCTACCTATCTATCTATCTATCTATCTATCTATCTATCTATCTATCTACCTACCTACATATCTATCTATCTATCTATCCATCTATCTATCTATCTATCTATCTATCTATCTATCTACCTATCTATCTATCTATCTATCTATCTATCTATCTATCTATCTATCTATCTATCTATCTATCTATCTATCTATCTATCTATCTATCTATCTATCTATCTATCTATCTATCTATCTATCTATCTATCTATCTATCTATCTATCTATCGATCGATCTATCTATCGATCGATCTATCTACCTATCTGTCTATCTATCTGTCTATTTATCTATCTATCTATCTATCTATCTATCTATCTATCTATCTATCTATCTATCTATCTATCTATCTATCTATCTATCTATCTATCTATAATTATCTATCTATCTATCTATCTATCTATCTATCTATCTATAATTATCTGTCTATCTATCTATCTATCTATAATTATCTATCTATCTATCTATCTATCTATCTATCTATCTATCTATCTATCTATCTATCTATCTATCTATCTATCTATCTATCTATCTATCTATCTATCTATCTATCTATCTATCTATCTATCTATCTATCTATCTATCTATCTATCTATCTATCTATCTATCTATCTATCTATCTATCTATCTGCTTGTCTGACTGTCTGTCTATCTGTCTGTGTTTCTATCTATCTATCTATCTATCTATCTATCTATCTATCTATCTATCTATCTATCTATCTATCTATCTATCTATCCATATACATATATATGTATATGTATATGTATATATGTGTGTGTGTGTGTATGTATGTATGTATATCTATCTATCTATCCATCTATCTATCTATTTATCTATCTATCTATCTATCTATCTATCTATCTATCTATCTATCTATCTATCTATCTATCTATCTATCTATCTATCTATCTATCTATCTATCTATCTATCTATCTATCCATCTATCTATCTATCTATCTATCTATCTATTTATCTATCTATTTACCTATCTATTTATCTATCTATCTATCTATCTATCTATGTATCTATCTATCTATCTATTTATCCATCGATCTATCTATGTATATATCTATCTATCTATCTATCTATCTATCTATCTATCTATCTATCTATCTATCTATCTATCTATCTATCTATCTATCTATCTATCTCTCTATATATCTATCTATCTATCTGTCTATCTATATATCTATCTATCTATTTATATATCTATTGTTAAAAGATATGCATTTCTAGGGCAAGCTCAAGCATTTTTTTTTCACCAAATAACTTCATTTGAATGCTTTTGAACCTTAGTAAAGTCAAAGAATAAGTTTGAAGGTGAAAACGTATCCAAAAGAAGGCATTGGATCACCAAAAGCCACTCCACTGAAGAGAGAGAGTCATAAGGCAAGTGAAGAGACAAGGAGGGCATGTGAAGAGACATGGACGACATATGAAGAGTCATAGATGGCTCTCATGGCTATATAAAGACCATCCTGGCTCCTTCTAGGTGTGAGTGGATGCTAGAAAGTCTATGTGTTGTTTATATATGTGCCATTGATCCATAGGCTCTCATAAGTGCTCGTATTCTCTTGTATATCTCTCCTACCCTTTCCAAAGCATGCTTCATTTCTATAGCATCTTGTTAGGACCTCATTTTCTCTTTGTAGGAAGCTTCATTATAAGAGTTATTGTACTTATTGGAACGCTTACCAAGCAAGGATTCTTATTAGAAAACATTTTTGGAAAATGCCTCTTGTAATGTGAGATATAGCGATTTCTTTGCTAAGAAAACTGGGTTGTCTTGTATGACTAAGTTGACATGCATATAGGTGTCCAAATCCAATGATTCATGGCTCATTGGGAAGCGCTTACTATCTGGCATCTGTAGCTAAAAGAGTTTGTTGATTCGATTTGGGAATTGTGAGTTATACCAATTTTGGTGAGTACTGGTCTGAGGGTAGATAGGTCTTGGGCAGGGTCTAAGCTTCTTGTTGTGCATTTGGGGGAGAAATCTTCAAAGAGTGGTATCAAAGCTCCTTGTGGAAATCAAGGAGGGTACAAAGAAGGAGGCCAAGCTAAGGAATCAACCATTGAAGCCTTTTCAAATCTTGAAGGAGGTTGTAAACTTGGAACCAAGGAGGAGCTTCATCGAGAAAGTGCTTCATCACACAAAGGGACTTCACTTTCAACAAAGGAGGTAATTCCACACCATAGTTCAGTGTTTAGGTGATTTAAGAAGATGGAAGAGGTATCCAACTAGATTGAGAAGTTGGATAAAGACAACTTCCAACCTTGGAAGTTTAGGATGACAAACCTCATCATGAGCAAGGACCTAGGAGTAATTATCAATGGAGAAGATATCAAGCCAATTGCTACGGATCCAACTGACCCTACCGACCAAGAAAGGAAAGCAATCAAAGAATGGGAGGTAAGAAATAGAAGGTTTATGTCTATGATATCTAAGCATGTTAGCAATACAATGATAGGTCACATTCAAAGCATGGAGACGGCCAAGGAGATGTGGGAATATTTGGAGAAGATGTTCACCACAAAAACAAAGGCAAAGAAGGTACAACTAAAAAATGAGCTCAAAAAATGAGCTCAACAACTAGAAGAAAGTAGGTAATCAATCCCTACATGAGTACATAATTAAAGCCAAAGGTATTAGAGACTCAATGGCATCCATAGGACATTCAATTGATGATGATGACATGGTTGCATTTGTACTTAATGGTCTTAAAGATGATGAGAAGTGGAGGAGCTTCATATCCTCATTGTATGCTAGGGAAAACATGGCTGTATTTTGATCAATTGAACACTTTAATGGTTAATGAAGAAATATTGCAAGGTGGAAGCAAGGGCAAAGCTGCCAAACGTCAGATGTTATATGCAGGTAGAGGAAGAGGCAAAGCATCAAGAGATAGAGGAAGAGGAAGACAAAGCCAAAGCAAGCAAAGTGACAACCAAGAAGACTCAAATGAAGGCTTATCTTCAAATGGAAGAGGTAGAGGTAGGAACAATAGAGGAAGAGGAAGAGGATCAAGAGGCAATGGATGTTTCATTTGTGGGAAGCTAGGACATTGGGAAAATGAATGCTACCAAAAGAGGAACAATGCTCAAGGTAACTCTGCTTTAAATGAGACGAGTGATCAATTCCTTGCCATTACTCATGCATATCGAGATAGTAAACATGAGAAGTATGATACTTGGTACATAGATAGCTGATGTAACAATCATATGTCTTATAGGGAGGAGATGTTTTGCAATTTACAGGCTCCAAAGCAAAAAGGATGTGTAGAGATAAGTGACAACATCGAGCATGAGATCAAACACATTGGAGATGTCAAATTTCAGGATGGCAAGAAGAGAAAGACACTTTCTAAGGTATTATATGTCCCCATTATTAGAAATAATCTCATTTCTGTTGGTCAAATGGTAGATAAAGGATACCAAGTGAAGTTCAATAGCAAAGGGTGCTTCATAGAGGACCCAAATAATGGTTTTCATCTTGTGGAAAAAGGAGAGAAGCATGGAAGGATGTTCACTCTCAATATCAAGCAAAACGCAACAAGGTAATGTTCATCACTTCAAGAAATAAAAGAATTTGGGAAGCAAACTAGGTTGCCTTTCAAGTCAAGCAAGTATTTTTCTCCAAGGGTTTTGGATTTAGTGCATACAGATGTATGGAGACCTTCAAGAGAACCTTCACATGCGGGTAATAGGTTCTTTGTTACCCTTATTGATGATTTTTCAGGGAAAATTTGGTTGTATATAATCAAGCAAAAATCAGATGTGTTTGAAGTATTCAAAAAGTACAAAGCACTTGTTGAGAATGAAACATGTCATAGGATTAAAACCCTAAGGTCAAATGGAGGGGGAGAATATTTCTCCAATGAGTTCACAAGGTTCTTAGAAGATGAAGGCACAAGGATGCAATACACATGTAGGTATACCCTCAACAAAGTGGTATTTCAGAAAGAAAGAATAGACAAATTGCAGAAGTAGCTAGATGCATGTTGAATGAGATGAATGTACCTTTCTCATATTGGGTTGATGCAGCAACCATAACAGCATATATTATGAATAGGATACCAACTGAGGAGTTCATGATCTTACTCGAGATGAGGTATACTATCAAAGGAAACCATATTTTTCTCATTTAAGGATTTTTGGTTGCATATGCTATGTTCATGTCCCACAAGAAGTTAGAGAAGGTAAACTTGATGCTAGGGCTGAAAAATGCATTTTCTTTGGCTACGCAAATAAGCAAAAGGGGTGCAGGTGTTATAATCCAATCACTAAAAATCTTAGAGTGTCAAGGGATGTGTTTCATGAGTTAAAACCTTGTTATGGAGGTGTGAATGTTTTGTAGGAAGAAGACTTTGTACATGCAAATCAGGTACATGAAGAGCAAGTGCAAGTTAGCACTACATTGAGTGGACCAAGTATGCCAAGTGCTTTGGAAAGCTCATCATCATGGAAGGGCAAGTAAAAGGAGTTAGAGCATACATTAAAATCTAGGCACAATAGGGGTAATGGAGGCAACATGGTAAGAGATTTTCATTCAAGTGAAGATGAAGATGAATTTGAAGAAGTTGTAACTCTTGAAGTGCAAAAGAAATGGACATGGAAGAAATATCCAATTATAGGTAGTGAAAGGAGATCAGAAAGGGTAAAACATCTTATCAAAAGCTCACTTATGATAGCTTTATTGCAAAGCATTATGCTTATATGATACAAGTTATCAAAGAAAGGAACCATCAAGCTATGAGGAAGGTAGCCAACACAGAGAATGGAGAGATTCTATGGATGAGGAGATTCAAGCTCTCAAGGAAAACCAAACTTGGGAATTGGTACCTAGAGAAGAAGGCATGAAGGTGGTCACAAACAAATGGGTGTAAAAAGTCAAAAGGAATTCAGATGGATCTTTAGCTAGGTACAAAGCAAGGTTAGTAGCTAAGGGCTACACACAAAGATATGGGCTTGATTAGAAGAAACGTTTAGTCTTGTTGCAAATAAGAGAACAATTAGGACTTTGATTTCAGTGACAACTTCTAAAAGATGGACAATGTATCAATTAGACATTAAAAATGCTTTTGTTAATGTAAATTTGAAAGAACTGGTTTATATGTATCAACCCATAGGTTATGAAGATAAGAAGAATCATGATTTTGTATGTAGACTAAAGAAGGCTTTATATGGACTCAAGCAAGCACCTAGAGCATGGAATCAGAGATTGGTTGAAGTGTGGTTATGTTACAAGTGATTCAGATCCTTCACTCTACAACAAAAGAGTTGATGGAAAATCTATATACATATGCATATATGTTGATGATCTTATCATAACTCGTGATAATGATGCAGGTATCAAATAAATTAAGGCAAATCTTGGGAAGGAATTCAAGATATTAGATCTTGGAATCCTCAAATACTTCTTGGGCATTGAGGTTATGTACAAAAATGATGGTTTGTATGATGCAAAGAAAATATTTGTTTGATGTGTTGTACAAGTTTGGAATGAGTGGATGCAAACCACTAAGAAGGCCTATTCACAAAATTTGGGAATTATTCAAGTCCCATTTATAATACTAGTGATGGTATTAACTTATAATTTCTATGTTATATTCTTCTTACAAAGATCAAGTCATGAATACATCCTCTTTTTGTGAAAATGTTTTAAGTTTTCAATAGACAAAAAATAATATTAGTTGATGAGCTTCTTTAAAAAAACACCAAGGAGAATATGAATAAACAAAGAAAAGCATTCAGCCTTGAATTTTTTTCAAAATATGAAGTCTGGTATTATCCAATTCAATAATAATAGGTCAATTATACACTATTTGATATATCAATAAATGCTCATAAAGTAAATATCATCCTAATATGACAAATCATCCTAACTTTATGAATTTAGAGCTCACAATTTAATATATTAAACAATAAATATATTCAATTTGGTCCCAGGTCACTTGTTCGGGTGGTTGGGCCACTTGCCTCTTGAGGCGGGGACGGTGCTTCAACCCCCATCAACACATGAAAAGTTGTATCTTGTTGCTGATGTGCCACCGTTTGTCCTTCTTCGCGATAGTTGTGATCGCAATTTAACCCAGCTATGTAAACCCTTATTCTTGTGGGATAAGGTGGGTCCCACAGATACTATGCCCTTCCTTATACAATAGGCCCGGAGGAGTAGGCCTCGGCTGAACCTCCATTTAAAAAAAAAAGCAACCACATGAATTTAGATCTAGTTTAACAATACTTAATAATATGCAATTCGACATACTAATAATTGTTCATTTAAGTGAATGATATGAAAATTATGTCAATACTATGTTGTTTAAAAATTGAAAAGATTATTTCATATAATTTTATAATAAATCTATCATACTAATTTAGAGCTTTGAAAAACAATCGAATTCAGTAATAACTCAAATATATGCAATTTAGGCTACCAATAATTTTTCACTTGGTTGAACAGTCCCAAAAATATGTGGTGTTTAAAAACACCAATAAAATACATGATGTTCAAATATTTTAAAATCATTTATATCGTTTCTTAATATATTGTTCAAGTACATAATATGTTTCTCTATCACAAGGTCTCTGATTTACAATTGTATTGCATGTATAAGAACGTCTGTTCTTTGAGCAAATCCATCCATAAAGCCAAGGAATCATTGTTTTGGATAAAAAGTTTTCCAACTCCTCCGATGATTGCCTCCACAGCTTCGGTAGAATTACATAAGTGCCTTTCATATTCCAAATCACATGATATAATGTATCATAAAAAATAATGGTATTATTTCCATCCAAATGTGGAAAAATTTTCCAAATTGTATCCAAGTTTTTACGATGCTCAAACTTATATCGGATACGGATATCAGTTTTTTGGCATGCACCTTGACCTGCTATAATATGAAATCTTTGATATCCAATTCTTCCATTCCTCATCATTACATAAAAGAAGATGTAAATCATTCTTTATAAATCCTTTTTGTAAAGTTTGCTCTGTAGTCTCTACAAAATTCTGCAAAAAAGAACATATAGTTTAAATAAATACAAGTTTTAAAAAATAATAATATATAATAACTAAAACATAAAAAATACAAAGAATATAAACATACCTGCCATGATATAAATTCTCTTTTACTCTGAT
The DNA here is from genome assembly GCA_020310875.1 of Ceratopteris richardii. Classification (NCBI taxonomy): domain Eukaryota; kingdom Viridiplantae; phylum Streptophyta; class Polypodiopsida; order Polypodiales; family Pteridaceae; genus Ceratopteris; species Ceratopteris richardii. Next base: position 188,859,432 of record CM035407.1, read on the forward strand.
TAACACCTGGAGGAGGTTTGGATGGACATCCATTAGCTTTCCATTGAGATCTAGCTTGTAAAAGTTGATCAACAAATGGTTCCTTCTGTAATGACTTTGCGACCATCAAATTAGCCTCTTTAGATATCTCCCTTGAAATTTTTGGAGGACAATTTACTATAATTTTTGCTTTTCTATATCTAAATTGTTGTTGTAACTGTAATGTCACCATCGGAGAATTAACAGTTTGTAAAGTTTTCGCTGCACTACTTGAATGCTGTCCAAATATTATCCAATACTCAACTTTATCAATATCATCATGAGATAAAGTTTTTAGAGGTATTCTGACACTTGGATCAATAAGCATGACAACTGCAAGAACTTCATTCTCTTTCGGAGCCAAGACAAAATCATTCATTCATGTACGCACCCAATCTCTGTTTAATTTTCGATATATGTAATTCGATGGTTGGAAAAGTTGAGAGGCTCGACCTTAAGTTCGAACCTCTTTGTTTTTTTGCTCATATCATGTGACCAAACGATCCTAAACTTGATATGGTTGGAAAACCTGAGAGGCTCGAACCTCTTTGTTCTTTTGCACATAAGACACAACAATCCTAAACTTGATATGGTTGGAAAAGCTTAAAAGCTCAAACCTCTTCCTATGGCATAAAAAGCTGAAAATGCTAGAACTTAAAGTTGGTATGGCTGGTATGGCTGAAAACTTGGTATGACTGGAAAAGCTAAAAGGCTCAAACTTAAGTTCGAGCCTCTTTGATCTTTTGCACATAAGACACAACAATCCTAAACTTGATATGGCTGGAAAAGCTGAGGCTCATATCAGGTGATCCAACAATCCTAAACTTGATATGGTTGGAAAACCTCAGAAACTCGAACTTAACTTCGAACCTCTTTGTTCTTTTGCATATAAAACATCAATCCTAAACTTGATATGGTTAGAAAAGCTGAGAGGCTCAAACTTAAGTTCGAGCCTCTTTGTTCTTTTGCTCATATCATCTGACCAAACAATCTTAAACTTGATATGGTTGGAAAACCTGAGAGGCTCGAACTTAAGTTCGAACCTCTTTGTTCTTTTGCACATAAGACACAACAATCCTTAACTTGATATGGTTGGAAAAGCTCAGAGGCTCAAACTTAAGTTCGAGCCTCTTTGTTCTTTTGCACATAAAACACAACAATCCTAAACTTGATATGGTTGGAAAAGTTCAGAGGCTCGAACTTAAGTTCGAGCCTCTATGTTCTTTTGCATATAAGACACCAATCCTAAACTTGATATGGTTAGAAAAGCTGAGAGGCTCGAACTTAAAGGCTGAGAGGCTCGAACTTAAGTTCGAGCCTCTTTGTTCTTTTGCACATAAGACACAACAATCCTAAACTTGATATGGTTGGAAAACCTGAGAGGCTCGAACTAAAGTTCGAGCCTCTTTGTCCTTTTGCACATAAAACACAACAATCCTAAAATTGATATGATTGGAAAACCTCAGAGGCTCGAACCTCTTTTGTTGTTTTGCACATAAACACAACAATCCTAAACTTGATATGGTTGGAAAAGCTTACAGGCTCGTTTAAGTTCGAGCCTCTATGTTCTTTTGCATATAAGACACCAATCCTAAACTTGATATGGTTAGAAAAGCTGAGAGGCTCGAACTTAAAGGCTGAGAGGCTCGAACTTAAGTTCGAGCCTCTTTGTTCTTTTGCACATAAGAGACAACAATCCTAAACTTGATATGGTTGGAAAACCTGAGAGGCTCGAACTAAAGTTCGAGCCTCTTTGTCCTTTGCACATAAAACACAACAATCCTAAAATTGATATGATTGGAAAACCTCAGAGGCTCAAACCTCTTTTGTTGTTTTGCACACAAACACAACAATCCTAAACTTGATATGGTTTGAAAAGCTTACAGGCTCGAACTTAAGTTCGAGCCTCTTTGTTCTTTTGCACATAAGACACAACAATCATAAACTTGATATGGGTGGAAAAGCTTAAGCTCATATCATGTAATCCAACAATCCTAAACTTGATATGGTTGGAAAAACTCACAGACTCGAACTTCAGTTCAAGCCTCGTTGTTCTTTTGCATATAAGACACCAATCCTAAACTTGATATGCTCAGAGGCTCGAACTTAAGTTCGAGCCTCTTTGTTCTTTTGCTACATGATAACTTGATATGGTTGGAAAACCTGAGAGGCTCGCACTTAAGTTCGAGCCTCTTTGTTCTTTTGCACATAAGACACAACAATCTAAACTTGATATGGCTGGAAAAGCTGAGCCTCATATCATGTGATCCAACAATCCTAAACTTGATATGGCTAGAAAAGCTAAGAGGTTCGAACTTAAGTTCGAGCCTCTTTGCTAGAAAAGCTGAGAGGCTCGAACTTAAGTTCGAGCCTCTTTGCTAGAAAAGCTGAGAGGCTCGAACTTAAGTTCGAGCCTCTTTGTTCTTTTGCACATAAGACACAACAATCCTAAACTTGATATGGCTGGAAAAGCTGAGGCTCATATCAGGTGATCCAACAATCCTAAACTTGATATGGTTGGAAAACCTCAGAGGCTCGAACCTCTTTTGTTGTTTTGCACATAAACACAACAATCCTAAACTTGATATGGTTGGAAAAGCTTACAGGCTCGAACTTAAGTTCGAGCCTCTTTGTTCTTTTGCACATAAGACACAACAATCATAAACTTGATATGGCTGGAAAAGCTTAAGCTCATATCATGTAATCCAACAATCCTAAACTTGATATGGTTGGAAAAGCTCACAGACTCGAACTTCAATTCAAGCCTCGTTGTTCTTTTGCATATAAGACACCAATCCTAAACTTGATATGCTCAGAGGCTCGAACTTAAGTTCGAGCCTCTTTGTTCTTTTGCTACATGATAACTTGATATGGTTGGAAAACCTGAGAGGCTCGCACTTAAGTTCGAGCCTCTTTGTTCTTTTGCACATAAGACACAACAATCCTAAACTTGATATGGCTAGAAAAGCTGAGCCTCATATCATGTGATCCAACAATCCTAAACTTGATATGGCTAGAAAAGCTAAGAGGCTCGAACTTAAGTTCGAGCCTCTTTGCTAGAAAAGCTGAGAGGCTCGAACTTAAGTTCGAGCCTCTTTGCTAGAAAAGCTGAGAGGCTCAAACTTAAGTTCGAGCCTCTTTGTTCTTTTGCACATAAGACACAACAATCCTAAACTTGATATGGCTGGAAAAGCTGAGGCTCACATCAGGTGATCCAACAATCCTAAACTTGATATGGTTGGAAAACCTCAAAAACTCGAACTTAAGTTCGAGCCTCTTTGTTCTTTTGCATATAAGACATCAATCCTAAAGTTGATATGGTTAGAAAAGCTTAGAGGCTCGAACTTAAGTTCGAGCCTCTTTGTTCTTTTGCTCATATCATGTGACCAAACAATCTTAAACTTGATATGGTTGGAAAACCTGAGAGGCTTGAACTTAAGTTCGAGCCTCTTTGTTCTTTTGCACATAAGACACAACAATCCTGAACTTGATATGGCTGGAAAAGCTCAGAGGCTCAAACTTAAGTTCGAGCCTCTTTGTTCTTTTGCACATAAGACACAACAATCCTAAACTTGATATGGTTGGAAAAGTTCAGAGGCTCAAACTTAAGTTCGAGTCTCTATG
>CM035407.1:188875573-188913073 GCA_020310875.1 Ceratopteris richardii
CCACAAAGATGACTCTCTCTCTCTCTCTCTGTCTCTCTCTCTCTCTCTCTCTCTCTCTCTCTCTCTCTCTCTCTCTCTCTCTCTCTCGTACGCGCAGTACCTGTGATGCTCTGTCGCCGACGTTCTCTCTCTCTGTCTCTCGTACGCGCAGGCAGATTTGGAGTACCTGTGATGCTCTGTCCCCGACGTTCTCCTGCTAGTCAGACAATACAAGTTAATACAAGTTAATAGAGAGTTGGTGAAGCATCTATAGTATAAGCTTTGATATCTTATGGAGAGCTAAAATTAGCTAAGACTTACGAACTTTACTCCAATTATTGTATATTCCAATACTTATGATCTTTTTTTTTTTAATATAAAGGAAGTTCGGCATTAGCCTACTCTCCGGGACTTCATCAAGCTCCAAGATTTTCAAAGGGAGGAAATAAATCATGATGCTTTTGGGATCATAGCTATAAGACATGTTGATATATTCAATGCCCTTTAGTGATGTTTTTTCTACTAATTATCAATCTATCTTTATTGATGGTTTGTTAATTAAGTATAATTCTCTTTCAAAACTGTCTACAAAAGCTATTGGTAATCTCAATATGGCTGACAAATTCTTCATTGCAAAAGTTAGTAAAGGGTTGAGGGACAATGATGTCGAGTCAAACATTGTTGGTAAACTTGTTATGGCAGGGAATTCTATGTTTCAATAGACACTAAGGGAATGAACGACAATGTTTATATTGCTATAGACAATGAAGGGTTGACCCAATCACGCGATGTTGCAACCAATTAGACTGAAGATGTCCAAATACTCCCTAAACCACAAAAGGGAAAAAAGAGAAAGAGTGAAGTTTCTTTAGAGATGCCTACTAGGTTTATGGAAATTTAATGCCATCTACCTCATGACATATCATGTGTCATCAATAAGGATTTTAAAACTTGAGAGCTTATATTGCCACTTCTAGAAGAACCAAGGGTACTAATTTTATATTTTTTTGAGGAGATATAGGTTCAATACCAAGCCAGTTCTAAGCTTGGATATGGAGCAATCTGATGTTTTCATATGGAGTTACTAATTGACTAAGAAAGTCCACCATTCCATAGGTCTCCCATTACCAAACTTCCATTAAATGATCAACGATATTTGGACTATCAATCATTGTCATGCATGGTGCCAAAGAAAGTTTGAAAATTACCTAATCACATTCTAGAATGCATGGCTCCAATATGGTTGTAATACTACATCGATTATTGATAACACTCTTTTAGGGTTTCCTAAGGATGTGATATTGCTTGTTCTTATCTCAAATAATATTTTAGAGATCCCTTAGCTAGAAATCTTCCACATGGCTTACAATAATTGACTTTCACACTTTCCTTTAGAGAAGTTGAAACTTGGGCATGGCTTATCTAACTTTGTGGTTTGCAACCACGTTTAGGGATTCCAACTTTTCATAATTATAATGTGCCATAAAATTGCTTTTGAGGCACTAGTTGCAATTTTGCCACCATTTTGCCTTATCTCTCCATTTTGCCACCATAGAGATAGAATTGATTATTGATAACACTCTTTTACAATACCAGGTGATGTTTTTATTGTCAACCTAAACCCATGCCCTAAGAAAATCAATCCTACCTAAGTGAAATGTTTCCATGCAGGCCACAAGCTTGCTAATGTTCTCCATACCATTTCCAATGTGTAGAGGTTATTTCAGTTTAGGTTCTTTTGATTCAAGCCAATCGAGACATATATCATGGAATTTCGGATAAAGTAATCATAGAAAAATATTGTAAATAAAAGTGTGTTGTTCATACACAACTATTCACTATGAATACCAAAGAACATTATTTTGAGTCAAAGTGTTTATTTTTTATCGTACCTCCTACTAGCTTATAGTTTAGAGTTTTTAGATTAATATTTCTTGATTAGATTAGTGCATAGCTAATATTTTATAGCTAATAGATTAGTGCATAGCTAATATATTGTGGAAACACCTCTAGGATCAAGAAACATCCTAATGGATTAGATTTGAGGACATTGATGCAACTAGGAGAGTGGACCCTAGGTACGGTTTTGCCTAGCTCATCTTCGATGGATCCTTTCCAACATATGATTATGCCCACGTATTGTGCTCCAAAAAGAGAAGGAGAGAAAGAAAACAACTTGATAACTCCTCTCCTTAGCATGGCTACCAAGCTTGGGCTACTTTGAAGCAAACTTGAGCATGAAAAGAAAAAGGGAAAGGAGAGAATTAGTATTCAATGACTATAAAAGATTGTCTATTCAAAGAGAGCATTAAAGAAAAAGCTCCAGATCGTTGCCCTTTTAATCTCCTAATGTAGGCATATTGGGATTCAAGGAATTCCCAGATATGAGGTACTTCGATTGAAAAGAGGCCATATAAGTCACTATATAGTCGTTGTGTAATTTGAAGAGATAGAGATCTTAATACTTTTAGGGTTTCCTAAGGATGTGATATTGCTTGTTCTTATCTCAAATAATATTTTAGAGATCCCTTAGCTAGAAATCTTCCACATGGCTTACAATAATTGACTTTCACACTTTCCTTTAGAGAAGTTGAAACTTGGGCATGGTTTATCTAACTTTGTGGTTTGCAACCACGTTTAGGGATTCCAACTTTTCATAATTATAATGTGCCATAAAATTTCTTTTGAGGCACTAGTTGCAATTGCTTTTTCCTCAGAGAATCAAGTATATCGTGGTTGAGTAAAAAGAAACCTTCATGCTAGGGATATTTATTTGGTATATGTGCCTACACAAGATGATATGCCAGACATATGCACTAGGGTTCTTCCATCGGAAATGTTTGAGTCTTTTTGCAAAACTTTAGGCTCATGACCTTGCGAGGGCTGATCTTTCACTCCTCGTGTGTTCACATCATTTGCTGCAGGGGGGTTTGTTACACTTACGTCTCCCATGAGTGGCTTTGGTGTGAACTGTTTCCCTATACATGGGTTTTTACTCTAAACTTTTTTGACATAATGAAAAATTCTATAAATGCATGCACTCTATGAACTATCGGAACAGAGTGTGTGGGGGGGATATTACATACAATCATGTGTTTTGTCTAGTCAGACAAAAAATAAAATGTGCAAGATAACTCACGCATGCCATGTCTATTTTGCTTTCAAGGAAGTTTACGTTTTTTTTTGAACGAAACACAAGTTGAATCTAAGAGGATAATATTACAATTCAAGTGTGTAGGCTGAATACAAATACCAAGATCGCCATACAAATACATTCTCACGGATAGAAATACCAAGATCGCCATACAGCAACGTTTGAATTACAACTAGAATACGCCATAAATAGCCAATAAGATACAATAATGGAGAAGTTACAAACCATGAATAGGATTATGTATAATTTCATCTCTTTTGAGAACATAGACTTAGAAGCATGATGAATTATGAACAATTGTGAGATAGTGTGTTGTTGTTTTAGTTCCCTATTGGATTTTGATTATCATTATAATTAGAATCTACATTATCGATTCACACCCACAAAATATTTTATCTCTTTCTACACAACAACTACATTATTACATAACTTTTGAATGTATCCTACTTTAATCATGATTCTACTTACTACATGCTTTTTCACACAACAGCATCTTGTCCTCCTTCATCAAAAACACCATATTCTACATTAATACAACTACTACACAACATAGAGACAAAAGGAAGAGACACCAAACAATAGTATCAACAAGTTCATTAATTATTATCATCAACATGCACAAAGTCAATGCCTACTTCTATGCACGTTGAGAACCTATCAGAAATTACAAAGAGATTCCAAGATAAATATGAATCAGTACATATGCTTTTAGTGCTACAATTGCATCGCTTTGAAGCTCCACACAAGGTATGGAATAAATCAAAGCAATTTGCTTATGAAGATAACTATTCTTGATTATTTTGAATAATGTCACAAAAGAAAGCGTGAATGCAGATTGATAGACCCAACAACTTGGCTACATGGAAAGCTAATATGTCGGATGCCTTATGAAACTTTAGTAATCCATCCTCCTTGCACTTTATGTATTTGTTTTATTTATTACTTAGCTTACACCACATTTGGTAAGTTGATTCTAATTTGTGATGGCTCCCAAGTCTACTATTGATCAAGCCAACAAGTGATATAAGAGTTCTTTTTCCATCGGATGTATTAATGATCAAGGATAGTAATATAAAGAGGCAATACAAATACTAAAATTTATTGCAATAGATACATGTTAACAAAACACAGACTATAGTTTCACACTATAGTTTTGGGTTCACATGGAACATATAATCATGGTTTTCATATGGGTGCTAATCACATAAAATATGATGAATCGAATGATCTGCTGACTTGACAATTGAACATTGACTCCAATAATCCTCCCTTCAATAATGGTACGATCTTCAGTAATCCGCAAATCTTCTCATGACTATTTCTAGCCAATGCTTCGGTATCAGAATTTTGATACCACTATCTAGATGACTACTGTGTACTCGAGCCACAATGACTCAAGGACTTGTACCAATGAGACTATACCTCGATTGCCATACAAGTGCATATAGTGGAGTTCTTTTCACACATTTAATTATCAATCCTAAGGAGTGACTTACCAAGTGTATGAAGACATGTGCACACATGATAGAAAATGAAGTGAGTTAGCTATTCAAGCATGAGAAAAGACTATACTACCCACACCTACTGAAAAACTGGAAGTGTTGCCGCAAGCCTCCTTTCAGCAGTTTTGGTTTTTTGAGGTTTTCTCCCAGCCCAGAACTCCGAACATAGGCAATAGGGTACTCGTTTCGAAGCTCTCGACGAGACGAATCCAACGGTGGTGGTTTCACTCAATTCTGACCACTCTGCTGCAAGTTATGGCAGAAACAGTGAATTACGGGAATCACTAACACCCGCGTTTTTGCTTCTCCTAGCTTACGCACGCACTACAGCCACTCAAAACAAGGGGGAAGGGGTAGACAACAGTCCTACACTTGCATTTCAAGCATCACACACACATACAAGAGCAAAACGAAGATCAAAATCAGCAAGAAAGAGGCAAACTCGAAAATTCAGAAGTGCTCCTTCTTCACAATGACAAGAAAGTTCTTTACAATGAGTCACTTTTGACTTATATACTAGTGCCCTAAGTTTGGTCCTTTCACACAAGAGACCGGCACTTTATTCTCTAAAAGACTAATTTCCTACTATTGTACATGGGTAAATCACTAATCTTTTGTGGGGATGCATCTAGAGGACTCCTCTAGTGCATTTACAACGGAAATTATATACAAGGGTGGTTATGATACAAAAGTTGTGTGACCAAATCGGAAAAATTTTGGGGCCCGTCTTTTTTCTCTGCTTTGTGCGCTCTTTAGCTTTGCAACACTCTCCCCCTCTTCGTCTCTGTCGTCCCTTGACAGACTTTGCTTCGCGAACGCGTCCCTTGGGCTGTGTTGCCTGATTCTTGATCTTGCTTTTCTCCGCACGCTCCCCTTGGTCAGTATTGTCTGCAGTTAAACAGACATGCAGATTCGATGGCCTTCTTGATTCAAGCTCTACAACTCGAGAGCCTGATGTAGTTGTCTTGCCTGTTGACTCGGGTTGCCACGCAGGCCACCAGTGACTAGGAATGTGCTGTTCTTAGTCACCCTCTTCAACTTTTCAGCCTCTACCCCTTTCTTACTTTTGGTCCTACTCTGATGTTTGAAAAGTCCATGACTCGGGACCCCGGGGTTTAGCGTTGTAGCCTGGTGCGTGCCCCTGCGGGGCTCTGTGCAGAGATGGGTGTTGCGCCCCTGCGGGGCTTCCTGCAGAGATATATTCTTTTTCTCTTCTTAATGAATTGTTTTGGACTTTGATTTTCTTCTTCTTTTCTTCTTGCTTGATTGTCCCTCTACACGTCCCTCCTCCTGAACTCTGTCGTCCTCGACAGGCTTTCTGAGGCGACGCGTGTATGTTTGAATTGCGGTTTGCTCTCGTTGGTTCAGCAGATTTGCATGACATAGCATGAATTCTTTCCAGTGCTTTGACTTCACTCCGTCTTCTGGCGCCTGTCGATGATCAGCAAAGAAGCTTGTTTCATAGGCCACCAGCCTCGCATTTAAATTTGAAGTCATTTTCACAAAAATTTCCGAATCTATTTCAAAGAAGCCGGTAAAGAATGCTTCTTCGAAAGTCTGCATATATGTTGATGGCAAAAACGTAAGGCGGGAATAGTACGCCATAATAGTGAGTCGACTTGGAATGGTTGATAGATCAAAAATGAGGGCTTCCGACCCTTGTGTAATGCCAATGAAATTCAAAAATGTGTATTTCGCATGCTGGAAGACCTTCAACACTGTAATGAGCATGCTAAATATTTTATTTGTCATCTTGACTGCTAAGTCCGGCACTGTAGCATATTTGGCAATCCAGAATTCCATTGTCTTTACCATATATTCTTCGGTAGGTAGGTAATTATGTGGCGGACTAGGTAGTAACGGGTAATTTAGCCACTGATTATTGATAGAGCCTTGACGCTGTGCTTCCCAAAATTGCGTCCAAGAGCGTCTTCGGGGTACAGGACAAAATCATGGGTTTACCTGAAGCGCATATGGTGATGCTTCCCACTGTACCCGCAAAGTCGGATTCTTCTCCAAAATTTTTCTTCGCCATATGGGATCCGCCGTCTCAAATTCCTCTTGAGTATACTTGAAAGTGTCATGCTGGAATTGAAGGTTGTGGTCCGGATCTTTATTCGTGGTAGTCTTTATATACATGCGCGTCTGTTCTTTAAGTAGACCATATGGTACATTGAAGGGCTTCAAAATTTGATCTAGCTGTTTATTGTCTATTCGAGCTTCTTTCATTATTTGTATTATTTGATCTTCAAAATCAGCCGTGAGCTGGGACACCAGTAGTGCCCTTTCTGGTCTGCTCAATTCTGCAATGTCTCGTGTGTTAGGTTCTAATGGAACCTCCTTTTCCGCCCTTAGTGGTGAATGATACAAGGGGGGAGAGAGAGGACGTACCTCTTCCTCCACAGTAGCCGTTGTTTCCGGAGGAACTACTGGTGTCCCCTGTTTCTCTGTTAGCTCAATCTGCTCCTGCAGCCGTTTAATGAGATCATCTTTATTCTTGAGCTCCTCTTCAGCCTTTGTAAGTTTTTCTTGATGTTTGATTAATTCCTGTGCCACGATATGCATGTGATCTGTGTCTTCTTTGCACTGTCGGAAATAATCTTTCTCGGCTTTTTTCCATTTCTTTCGTAGAGCTGCAGTGTCATTCATATATTTTTGTTCCCATTCTGCAATGGTCTCTTGCTCCTGTTTGAGCTGATCTGCCATCTTTGTCAGCTTTTCTTCCATGTCTTTTATATCCTCATTTGATTTGTCAGTATCTTGCGGTGGTTGATCACTGAGGAGAGCTGTCATAAGCTCCTTGTTCCTGTCCCTTAGTTGGTCTGCTTCGTCCATGCTCACTTTTAGCTGTGATTCGAGCACTTTGCTACGAGTCTGTATTCTTGTTTTCTCTTTTTCAGTTACCTCTAGTTTCTTCGTGAGCTCCAAAATTTGCTCTTTTAGTTGGGTATTCTCCTTTTCTAATGTTTTGCATTGTGTTTTGGTTGTTTTTATCTCTTCCTGTTTCTTCAACACCTGAGCTTCTACTTTAGATAATTTCTTTGCCAGATTCATACCTTCCTTCTGAAGCTCCTGTTTGTCGAGCATGGTTTGGTCGTAATCTTCATCAGCATCAAGCATCAACTGTTGAGTGTCTAGTGCCGTGCGAATCATATCCTGCACCACAGGCTTGAGCTGAGCTATATCCACGTTGAGCCATGTCTGTGGTATGTCTGGGGTTTCTCCTGTTTGTACATCTTGTCCCTGTGCTACGTGGATCAGTTTGTGATGTGGTTGTCGAACTTGTAGTTGTACTTTCATTCCGGCTTCATCTTTGACCATTTTACGAATCTTCGTGGCACTCCCTTGAAATGTTACATCCAGAGGGGACGGTTCTGCCACAACCCTTAGTGGGGTGAAGGGTTCTTCGTCTTCTTTTTCTTCTTCCTGAGGCTTATCCTCTGATATCATAGCATGCACCTCAGCCTCAGATTTATCCTCCTTTGGCTTGGTGATCGAGGCATCGTTCGGTTGCAGAGCGTTTTGCCCTTCTTCTTCTGCATTCTCTGTGGTTGTATTTTGGTCTGCCAGCGGTGATTGACCTCTTTCTTTGTTGTCAGCTTGGGCTTCATCATAATTTACTTCATTTAATTCGGCCCACTGGCCATCATCTTTCGATTCACTTTTAATATCTACATCCAATAATGATGTAGTTTTCTTTGCTTGGGCGTCGGATCCTGAACTTGAATTGTCTAGCCCAATCTCCCGATATCTGTGTACCTTAGTGAGTTTTCTTTTTGGTTTTTGAACTGTTGCCGACTGTTGATAATGATGACCCTGTACTGGTAGATTGATTTGTCCTTCTGTATATTTGTGAGTCTCCTCCAGTGCTTGGGTTAATTCTTCTTCCGTAATCTTTCTGGGTCCTTGAGTGGTGGTGGTAGGCAGCACATGTACTCTCTTTGTTTGTGGTGCTTCTTCATCTTTTTGTGGAATTTCTCTAGGCCGTTTTGTACCTCTCATCGTGCCTCTCATCCGAGGTTGCGAACTTGTTTCTGTTTCATCTACCTGCTTGCTCCCTTTCTTTTGTTTCGGTACAGTAGCATTCTTGACATATTGAGCCAACTCCATTGAAGATGGCATCTCCTTCAAATACTCGCGCATGCCCAATGCATGGTAAATCATGATCGTGAGAGCAGTGGTTCCATTGAGGAATTTCTTATTTTCCCATTTCTTCTTTGCCTCGAACAATCTTTCTTGTACATAGGGGGTAAGATTTACCTGATTTCCAATTTGTTTTATGGCATGAGACAATAATTGTACAATGATTTTTTGAGGGGCCGTGTATCTGTTCATACTCGGGAAGCAGAAGTGTTGATGAATCAACCTGACTTCTTCTTCGATATCCACTCTATTAATGTCGACAAAGGTTCTAGTATTTGCTCCACGAATTTCTTCTTTTACCGTGCTGACACCATCTTTTTCCCATTCAAATGCTTCTTTGATCAAGTCGTGGGAGAACTGAATGACTACCCATTCTCCATTTTTATCCATCACATTGGCTTCTGGCACCAATGGATCATGTAGTGCCGGTCTCAGAGTGTTCATGACTTGCGTACATCGTTGGAAATCCGGCTTGTAGATAGGTAGCTCAAAATACTTGTGAATTCCTGCTTTCGTCATGACATCGATGGTAGATGGCATTCCATGTAAAACCTTGAAGTCCTGGGACATGATCGGAAAGTGGTGATCCGTGTCCATGATCTTTATGTTGGCCAAGAAAAGATACTCTTCCACGGGCTGTTCATCTCTGAACCAATGGCCTTTTGCTTTCGTAAGACATTGGGGAGGGAATTCTTGGACCTCCTCTTGGATTGTAGCTTCAGAGTCTTCAGAAGCCATCTGCACTTAATATAGAGTATGAATTAGTATCCATATTTTTTCAAAAATCCTCCGCCATGTGTTGATTAATAATTTGATATTGCTCCGAGTGCATGGTGTCGTCTCTTTCCCGTGGGTGTGAGAAGGGTATTACCTGAATTTTTCATGTATTTTTATATTTTTTGCTGAAAAGAAAACATAAAAGTTAGTCCATAGCCGAAGCGTAGTTTATGTACATAGTATGTCCATTCCTATCAGTTTAAAGCTAAGATCTAATCTCACTTGGAGATCGTGCACCACTAGTTTGATAATGTACATCCTGTGCCGAATGCGTGGCCTTGTAATGTGGCCCTATCATGCGTACTTTGGGTGCATCAGACACAACATGAGTGCAATCGGGTGCTTTGTCTCCTCGATCATTTGCTCCTTGTGGTAGCTTTGGTTTCCAGATCCATTTTGAGAACACAGAGAGAGGTCGCTGGGTTTTCTCGACTCGTGCAGCCGCTCGTGTTCCATTTGCCTTATTCATTGTCCAAGTGAATTTGGCATTGCTTTGCGATCTTCTCTGATGATTCTTATGTGCTGTTGACTTTTGCCTTGTCTGTTGTGGTGTTTCCTCTTTGGTCCTCCCATTCTGTTTAGCTACTTGTATGACCTTTTTGGGAATCCATATCTGATGTCGAGATCTTTGAGCTTCAATCAAGGGCTTGGCAATCCATACTTGTACCGGTTCTTTTCGTTTGTAGTTCTTTGTAGCAGATTTGGTGATGCCTGTTTCCTTCTTCAAAGCGCTTGTGGACATTTCTAGACTCTGTATTTGATCTTTTCGTACCCACATATATTTGTGTGGTTGTTGGTTCGAGTATCTGCTTGTTGGTTTCCAATGGTGCAATCTTTGGATGTTCTGAGCCTGTTTAGGAGAGAGCGTCTCCTCGATGTTTGGCTGATCCTCCATTACATTGGATAACTTCGACGCTATAGGGGATGTCGCAATGATTAAAGTTTCCGTTTCTATGCACTTGCTTTCTGAGTGTTGAGCACAGTCGCTACTATCTTTCATCGCTTCTTGAATTCCCTCTGATCTTGGTATTGACCTGGCTTGGTTACATGGTTTCTCTTCAAGCAAGCTGAAAACCTCTTTATGCCCTATCGTGGCTGAAATATATCCTTGGGCCAGATGGATACATGCTTCTGTTTCAATGATCCAGTCTTGTCCTAGAATGAAGTCTTCTATTAAATCGTCATCCTCACATACGATGACTCTTTGTTCCATTGAGGAATTCCCTAGGTGGAGGGACACATTCGTTGTTCCAATACAGTCTAAGGTGTGACCTCCAATTCCTATTAGTTTGGCTTTTGTGGGATTCAATTCCAATTGCAATTCGTTCGCTATCCTCCTTCGCATGCAGCTAAGGCCTGCTCCTGAGTCTATCAATGCATCTATCAATTTATATTCTGTCTTACCAATCCCTAGGTTTAGGTAAGGTTGTGTTTTACATATACCCGTTGTATCATCATTTTTGACCTGATAGTTTGCCATAGGGATGGGCTCTTCTCCTTGGAGATAGCGTTCATCTCTTTGCCTGATCCACTCCTTGCGTTTTCTAATGCGCTCTAGTGCTTCTTGTCGGGCTTCCTCTCGAATTCGTTCTTCTTCCTTTTTTCTATTTTGAGCTCCTAACAGCCGCGCTAGCATTTGATCAGTCAAAGGTTCCATGAATCGTTTCACTCGGCATCCACTGATGTAATTGGGAAGAATATCCCCGTCTAGTGTAGCGAGATTGACTGCACCACTAGTGGAGATTCGATTTATGATCAGGGGTCCATATCCGCGTTTCTGTAGTTTCTTTGCATGCTGTTTTAGAGTGTATACCAGGACTAAGTCGCCTTCTTTTAGTCCCTTATCTTTAATATGTGAGTCATAGTATGCCTTTTGTCTCCGTTTAGCGGCATAGATGCCTGCTACCGCTTGCAATCTAGTCTCGTGCAGTTTTTCAATCTGATCTAATTGCTGAGACAATTCATGACCGTTCCACTCATATTGCTGGGCTACTTTTAATGTAGGTATTAAGAAGTCAATTGGCAAAATTGCATTCTGCCCATACACTAGATTGAAAGGTGTAGTTCCAATGGCCGTTTTATATGCCACTCGGAAGGCCCAAATTGCGTGATGCAATTGTTTGTCCCAATCTGACCTTCCATTATTGACAATCTTTGTCAATACCGTACATAGTACTTTGTTGGAACTTTCAGCTTGTCCGTTAGCTTGGGGATGGTATGGGGCTGATTTTTTATGAATCACAAGAAAGTCATTCATTAGCGATTCAATGACTTCATTTAAGAAATGAGTTCCTCGATCACTCACTATCTCGATCGGTAGTCCAAAGCGTGTGAAAATGTGCTCAAAAAGAAATTTTGCTGTGGTTTGAGCATCATTTTTTCGAGTGGCTTTTGCTTCTACCCACTTCGTTAAGTAGTCGGTGGCTACTATGATGTACTCCGCATGTGATCCTTTCGCAGGTGGATTGATAGGTCCTATGAAGTCAATACCCCACTTGGTAAATGCTCTTGCACAAACCATTGGTCTTAAAGGCATGTCGTCTCTCCGAATGGGATATTTCGCTCTCTGGCATGTTTCACAGCTTCTCACATATGTCTCTGCATCCATATGTAGAGTTGCCCACCACAAGCCTGCAAAGAGAATCATCTTGACCGTTCTATCTGCTGAAAAATGTCCTCCCGCAGCTCCTGCGTGTGCCATTTCTAATATAGGAAGATACTCTCCTTCATGCACGCACAATCTGAGTTGATTGTCTCTTCCTCTTCTAAACAACTGCCTTCCCATTATCACATAATCCTTGCTCATTTCTTCTAAGGATCGCTTTCTTGCTAGACTAGCTCCTATTTCGTGCTCTTTCGTTCTGAGGAATTGCACTAATGATTTACTCCAGTTAGGCGCTATGGTAGAAAAAGGTAAAGACACGTGATCCTCTGGGCTAGTTTCTTTGCACTCCACACAATTACTTACATAATCGTGAACGTCTTTGGACATGTCGGGCCAATATACGCCTAATCTTTTTAATTCTCGAATTGTTCCGTGCATCCCTTGATGGGTTTTCCACTTGTTCACATGTGCTTGGTTGATCAGTTGTTTTTGTTCGTCCTCCTCTACACATCTGAGTAACACTCCATTTGGTTCCTTGTAATACACACTTCCTGCGACGATGTGTAAGTTCCTTGATTGAAAAATTTCTTTTTTGCTATTCCTGTTGATCGGGTGTTGAGGGCCATGCGTAAGTATAGGGGTCAATTTTTCTGCCCACTTCGGACATACTTCTAGATTAAACAGATAAGCATCTGGTAAATCATCAGGCACTCCGCTAGGTGGCTCTCCGTGTTTTAACCTAGAAAGGTGGTCTGCTCTCACATGTGTGTTTCCTTTTTTGACTATTACCTCAAAGTCAAACTCCATTAGTAACAAGAACCATCGAACCAATCTCCCGGTGTTGCAAGGCTTATTGACTAAATACAACAAAGCTTGATGGTCTATGAAAAACTTGAATTTGTTGGCTAAGAGGTAGTGTCTGAACTTCTTCACTGCATAGACCATTCCTAACCCCTCTCTTTCAGTAGTCGTGTAATTTCTCTCTGCTTGGTTTAATTGTCTACTCGCATAAGCGATTGGATGGTCAAGTTTTCCTTCATCAGCCGGTTGAGCTAGGATACATCCAATGGCATAGTTTGAAGCATCAACATGAATGTGAAAAGGCTTGCTCCAGTTGGGTGATTTTAAAATTGGGGCTGTACTCAGCCGCTTCTTAAGCTCGTTGAAGGCCTTTTCACACTCGTCTGTCCAAGTGAACTGAGTCAATAGACCATATAAGGGCTTGGCTATTATGGCATACATGTGAATAAACCTACGGTAATATCCACAATGTCCCATAAAGGCTTGCACTTCCTTCGCATTCTTGGGTCTGGGTAGCTCTAGGATAACTTTAATCTTTTCTTCGTCCGTGGATATTCCATTCTTTGAAACAATGTGTCCTAGGATTTTTCCTTGTCGCACCATGAAGACACATTTCTCAGGGTTCAAACAAACTCTATACTGTCTACATTTATTGAATATTTTTCTCAGTTCCGGTATATGGTCTGGTCGTTGATTTGAGTATGTACACAGATCATCTACGTATACTTCCATACTTTTTCTCAGAAATTCTTTGAATACATGACACATCAGTCGTTGGAAGGTGGCCGGCGCATTAGTGAGCCCAAAGGGCATCACTCTGAATGCATACACACCCCATTCAGTGGCAAATGCTGTCTTGTGTTGATCCTCAGTCGCAATAGCCACCTGATTGTATCCGGAGAAACCATCTAGGAAGCTATAGACTTCCTTGCCGGCAACTCTTTCCAAAAGATGGTATGTGATGGGTAAAGGGAAACTATCGCGTATAGTTGCTGCATTTACTTTTTTCAAGTTGATACACACCCTTAATTTTCCGTTTTTCTTGGGCACTACTACTAGTGGCGATACCCATTCTGTGTGTTCTATCTCATAAATGAATCCTGCCGCTAGTAATTTGTCAATTTCTTCCTTTATTTTAGCTGCATAAACTTCATTATACGTGTAAGGGCGTTGTTTAGAAGGTTTTGCATCTGCTGTCATAGGAATTCGATGAGCGCATATGCTAGGTTCTACACCCTTAAGGTCTTTGTACGTCCAAGCAAATACATCTCGGTACTCCCGGATAAGGTGTATGAGTTCCTCTTCTTCCTCTTCAGATACGTCTTTACCAATATATGTACACCTTTCTTCTCCGTCTTCTATCGTTACAACAACTTTCTTGGTTTGTTCCTTGTTGTCATAGGCTTCTCCGTCCCGGGCCTCTCGTTTAGGCATTTGAGTTGCTATTTTCCTTTCTTCCACTTCGTATCTTTTAAAATGTTCTGGAACTTCGAAGTGGTCTGGTTCCGGTTCCACTTTACTCGTATCCTCTCTATGCTCGTGTATTGTCCTAGCAGTTTTGATTGCTAAGACTTTTGTTGGTCTTTCTTTTGATTCCTTTTGCATGGTTTCTAAATATCGTTCTTCAGAGTCAAATTCTGGTTCCATTTCTATGCTTTCGTACTCTTCTTTCCACTCTTCCTCTACAATTTCCCCTGCTTCTACTTCTTGGAGGACAACCATGTAGAGGTTCACGTCATATCCTTCCTCGTCTATACAGTCGTTCATCGTCAATACTTCCTCATTCACACACACGTCTAATGTGGCTAGGATTTCCATCCATCCCTGTGGTTCGAAGAGTTCATCTGAGAAAATTTGAGGCATGTAATCGGGGTCTTCGATCGATCGATAATTAGGGTGCCCTATTGGCCACAATTGTTTTTTACACTCCTCTTTCTTTGCTTCTTTGCACATCCCCAACTGGGCATCCTCATGCATCCAAGATTGGTCACTAGATCCAGCACTGTGAATGGATAGGTCATCGTCATCTTTGTGGACTGGATTCCATTGTAATGGAGGGACATCTCGATACGCAAACGTGTGCAAGTTTATCTTGGTGGTGTTTCCTTGATGTTGTAGATATAAAGAATCTTTGCCCCAATCCTGAACAACTCGCATTTGTCTCATAAAGGGTCGTCCTAATATCATTTCGTAGTTGTTTGCTTTCTCAAATTTACAGATAGCTAATGTGTGTTCGAATTCTACTCCACAAGTGGTCAGTTTGATCCTTTCCAAGATTCCTAAGGGTTTCTCTACATGACCATCTGCTAATTGGAGCTTCATGCGTGTGGGTCGTAAGGCAGGTTTTCCCCACTTTTCCCATATTTCCTTGGTGGCAATCCCTACTCCCGCTCCCGTGTCTAGGATGGTCTTGGTCATGTACCCATTGTAGGTGACAGGTAAGCACGTATTACCTTCATCTCCTTCACTAAATTCTCCTACTTTATCAACTGGAACTTGTATTGTGGAGTGGTTTTCCTTTCCCCTTCCTTTCATTTCCTTTTCTTCTGCAGGTAGCTCTAATTGATCTGCTAACTGTCTCCATAGATGTGGTTTAAGTTGAAGTAATTCTTCCACCGTCAATTTACATTGCACCTTTGTTTTCTTAAGTTCTGTTAGGTTGTGTGAACTCTCTTCTGAGTTTCCTTTTTCTTTCCCATGCACTGTGGGTGCTCGTATTATTATTGACTCTCTTTCATATTCTCCCATGTAGTTAGGCAATGTGGACATGCTCATGGTTTCCTCTCTTCCTTTATCGAGTCTTGACACTTCCTCATATGCTTCCTCCAGGTTATGATCATGGTGACTATCTTCCCCATCTATTACCTCAAAAGGAGGTGGGCTGATTCCATCCTTTTTCCATTGCTCTTCTCTAATTCTTTTCCACAAGTCTTTGGACCAATCTTCCTCTAAATCGGGTATCATGGATACCTGTTCCCCTTGAGATTTTATTCGTTCATTTCGATCATCTTCCCGTCTAGGTTCCTTATCCTTAGGTTGGATGCACTCTTCGTATAGTTCCTGTGCGATCCTTGTTTCAGGCAAACTTGGGATAGTTTTTTCTAGAGTCGCCTGTGCTACTTCGATGAGCTTTTTGCATATCGCCAGTCTTTCTTTCTCTAATTCTCCTTGAGGATAGAGTTTTTCATGTTGCTCTAGGTTCGGGCCCATTTTGATTCTAGCTTGGTATGCTTTTAACCACATGCCCAAATCCTCTGGTTTTGGGTCAGCTAGAATTGATCCTGGCTTCTTTTCCTCTGAGCTAATTGGTGGTGTTTCAGGGATCTCCTTATGCGTTTTTTGTTCATTATGCTTTCTAAAACCCTTCGCTTGTTTTTTGCTGTCTTGGCTCTTATTTCTTGCCCATTTTTCTTTGAGCTTTTCTCGTCTTTCTTTCCATTTCTGTACTTTTGTGTTTTGGAAATTCTCACATGGGTTCTCTGAATCCTCGACTACCTGAATGTCAGCGTCTACTATTTTATTGTTCTTTGGTTTCTCTTTTGGTTGTTTTTCCTTTTGTTGTTTTGCTTGAGCTCTAGTAATAGCTTTCAGTGGTACAGTGTACTCCTTTTCACTCCCAGATCCTTCTAAGACCTCAATTACATTAATTGGTGCAGGACCTTGAGTTTTTGTAGGGTTCTTAGGGCAATCTCTAAAAAGATGTTCTTTCCCACAATCACTGCAATATCCTTCCCAAATCCTGGGTGGTGGAGGGTTGTAAGGTCGAGGACACTCCCGAATGAAGTGGTCCCCTCCGCATCTATAGCAAGGTCCTCTCTGCACTGGTGGTCTAATGGGAGGTCTCAATGGTTGTTGTGCCTTGGGCACTGTATACATTAAAGTTGCAGTTTCCGCTCCATAAGTTTGATCAAATCCTTCATATCCATAATAGGCCGTGTCATATGTTGGTTCATATTCCATCATGTTGGCTTCATATGGATAATACTCTCCTGGTGGAGGTTCATACCCTTGGTTGGTTGATTCTACATTGGTCACTATTGAAGCTGGTATTATGGCTCTTTCTAAGTTTTCTTCCGGTTGAGTATACTTCACAGGTACAACTTGTTGAGGTTGTGACAATTGTGGTCCCAATACTGGTTGTGGTGGTGGATATGATGCTTGCTCATATTGTCTTGGTGCTCCTACCGGATACGGGTTGTATCTAGGCATCTCCCTACCAAACTCTCTAGGTGGGTATCCATAAGGTCGGTATTGGGGTGGATGGACAGGTCGTGTTTGCCTATTAAAGGGACAGTTCTCAGTTGTGTGATTGGTATATTTTTGCTCGATGTGGCAGTATGAAGAAGTCCCTGGTTGTTGTTGTCTGTTGTATGGATACGTAGGTTGTACACCGGCTCCTCCTCTGGCACACAAGTGTGTGGGATGTTCTCCTCCACATAAGTTACACCTTCTTAACATAGGCACTCTTTGAGCTGGATGTTGGTAAGCTCTCTGCCCTTGGACTCCTAGTTTCCTTGCTAATAGTTCGGCTAGTTCTTCCACATTACTAGAATTAGTCGTAACAGTGCTTCTCGAGTCTTCTGATTTAGTGAGGTCGGTAGTACCTTTAAGGTCCTCAGCAAGATTATCTTCCAGATCGATGCACTCTTGGAGACACTCACTCAAGGTTTGTAGCCTTTTCACATACACTAGGGTTCTTAGGGTCCCGTTAGAGAGTCCATCTAAAAATAATGAAATCATCTTTTGTTGAGTCGGTCTCTCAGCCATTGGGCATCTATCCACATATTGATTGAATCTTCGGGCAGCAGTCTTCACAGTTTCATTAGGGTTTTGCTTAAAGCTATGGATTAAAGATGCAGAATTGTGTTTAATCCCTCTCTTTGTAAATTCTCCAATGAATTCTTGAAAGAATTGTTCCATGTTTCCAAATTGATTGGGATCTAAAGGTTGGAACCAAGTTAGAGCTGTTCCTGTGAGGGTGAGTCCAAAAGACTCATACTGCACAAAGAAGTCCTCTACTTGCTCCGCTCTTAGAACTTGTTTAAATTCTGCAATATGATCATAAGGCTCCCCTAATCCATCATAATGGTTTCTCACGCACTTAGCTACTTGGATTGGTCTCAATCTTCTCATGGGTTCAGGCGGTCTGGGCATTACAGGGAAGACTGGGGCAGCTGGTCGTAATGGAGGCATTCCTGGCTGTCCTCCCACAGGTGGTCGTGGTCTGACCGGTGGTCGGAAATGGTTCCCCATCCCTGTGTGGGTCTGATTGTGTGTGTGCACTCCCGGAGTTGCAAACTGTACATGAGTACGGTTGGGCACACTTCTTTGACTGGTCTGTCCTGATGTGGTATGTTCCGTCTCTTGTTGAGTTCCAAAAGGATTCTGCGAGGTAGTTGCCCGCTCCCTCTGAGGAAATACAGGCGCACCCATATATCTCAGCCGAGCCCTGTCTAGGACACCTACGGGCCAATATCTTCTTTGATTCTTATCCAAATAAGTGAGTCTAGTTTCGTCATCTGGGTCTTTCAACTCATAGAATGTCATGGGGCTCTCTCCTATTCCTTGAACAGGCACGTCAGTTTGAAGCAATAAGTCTGCTCCGTGAATCATGTAGACTTCCAATAGGTAGTCGTCTTGAGGTATCAAGTCTCCTCTCAAGACCCGTGATACTTGTGACCTGCCTCTAGGGGTGGTCACTAACTCTTCAGAGTTGTCGGGATCCATAAACTCTCCTCTTTCATTGATCCTCTCAGGAAATTTCGTTACTATGTAGATGTGACCCATTTTGTCAATGTAAGCACCTCCCTCGTATTTGACAGCAGGTCGTGGTACGATGGTGACATTTTGGGCAGTTGCCATCCTGGCGACGGACCTGTTTAAGCCATCCAGGTAGATTGGAATCTCCTGGGCATTAGTGGACACATATTGTAAGGAGGTACGGTAGTCTCCTTCAACAGTAGTCATAAAGTTTCCTGTTGGTGTAGGTCCTTGCATGTCTTCGGAAGCCATAAGTAACTCCTCTTCCGAGTCACTGGAAGTTTCTAAGTAGACTGAGTGATGACTAGCCTGGGCTGTACTTCCTACTGAGGATATGACACTCCTTCTACTACCTAGAACTCTTCCTGACCTCAAGTTCATTCACTCTCTGAAGCCTCTCGTTATGCTTCTTAGATTCCCTTTGGGGCAGCTCTACCAAAGATTCAGTTTGTTTGCCAAAAGAAGGGTTCACTTCTGGGCGATACCACACTTGGCGATACTGCTCTCGGCGATACGATACCAGAGCTCCAAACGATACGATACCTGACACCCCGACGATACGATATCAATCTGGTGTCGCGATATTGTCCTGATTAACAGACGATACGATACCAGATATAGTGTCGCGATACTCCACTGGTGAACACCACGATACGATACCGGCAAAGTAAACGTTACGATACTCGAGATTCGAGGCGATACGATCTCAGTGTGGTGTCGCGATACTCCTTGGCAGGAAACGATACGATACCACCGCAGCTAGTGCGATCGCGATACCAACCTTGGCGACACGATACCACTATGGTGTCGCGATACCAAGACAAGCAACCGACGATACGACACTTGGGAGGGCACGATCGCGATACCAAAATAGTGTCGCGATACCACTGTATCAGACGATACGATACCACTCGGTAAAGTGAGGTCGCGATACTAGAAACTTAGGCGATACGACACCACAACGGTGTCGCGATACCAGGTTTTAGTACCGGACGATACGATACCAGAGATCGGATGCGATCGCGATACCGACTCAGTGTCGCGATACCGAATTGGTGTCGCGATACCAAAGTAGGTATCCAGCGATACGATACTTCAGGCGAGTGTCGCGATACAAGGGAATTTTGGTATCGCGATACCAAAACTCAACCGATCGCGATACTCAAGCCTAAAAGCAAGATTTTTTTCAAATTTTTTCACCCCCTTGCTCCTCTCACTCTCCTCTTCCCTCCTATACCTCTGTATCACACAAAAAGATAACTATGATATCAGTTTTTCCCCCCCGCGATACTGCGCAGACCTTTAATCACGTGTTTGATCATTTTTAAAATGTTTTTGACAGATAAATTGAGAGAATGTTTACCTTGGTACTGTCTTGATTGCAATGTGAGCTCAAAACCTAGCTTTAACAGCCTGAATGCCACGATACCAAACCCACGATACTGGTCGCTGCTCGCAAACGATACCAGAACACTGTGAAGTGTCAAATGAGCCAAATTTTTTGGTTTTTATACTTTTTTTGACTGAACTTAAAATTTTGGAATTTTTTTGGGGGATTTTCTGAGAATTTTGGCCTACTCCTACTTCTCTTCTCCTCACTTTTCCTCTCCTTCTAACCTAACCCTAACTCTTCCTTCTCTTCCCTCCTCCTACACTTAAACCTAAAACTTATCACACACACCTCAAGGATGAGAAGTGACAAGTGCTGAAATGGAATACTACTCGTCAAAGGACAAATTCGCCTCTACAAGTACGATTCGATCACACTTGCTCTATAACTATCACGAAGGCACCTTGGTGGAGTGACTCCCCGGCAACGGCGCCAAAAACGTGTGTACTCGAGCCACAATGACTCAAGGACTTGTACCAATGAGACTATACCTCGATTGCCATACAAGTGCATATAGTGGAGTTCTTTTCACACATTTAATTATCAATCCTAAGGAGTGACTTACCAAGTGTATGAAGACATGTGCACACATGATAGAAAATGAAGTGAGTTAGCTATTCAAGCATGAGAAAAGACTATACTACCCACACCTACTGAAAAACTGGAAGTGTTGCCGCAAGCCTCCTTTCAGCAGTTTTGGTTTTTTGAGGTTTTCTCCCAGCCCAGAACTCCGAACATAGGCAATAGGGTACTCGTTTCGAAGCTCTCGACGAGACGAATCCAACGGTGGTGGTTTCACTCAATTCTGACCACTCTGCTGCAAGTTATGGCAGAAACAGTGAATTACGGGAATCACTAACACCCGCGTTTTTGCTTCTCCTAGCTTACGCACGCACTACAGCCACTCAAAACAAGGGGGAAGGGGTAGACAACAGTCCTACACTTGCATTTCAAGCATCACACACACATACAAGAGCAAAACGAAGATCAAAATCAGCAAGAAAGAGGCAAACTCGAAAATTCAGAAGTGCTCCTTCTTCACAATGACAAGAAAGTTCTTTACAATGAGTCACTTTTGACTTATATACTAGTGCCCTAAGTTTGGTCCTTTCACACAAGAGACCGGCACTTTATTCTCTAAAAGACTAATTTCCTACTATTGTACATGGGTAAATCACTAATCTTTTGTGGGGATGCATCTAGAGGACTCCTCTAGTGCATTTACAACGGAAATTATATACAAGGGTGGTTATGATACAAAAGTTGTGTGACCAAATCGGAAAAATTTTGGGGCCCGTCTTTTTTCTCTGCTTTGTGCGCTCTTTAGCTTTGCAACACTCTCCCCCTCTTCGTCTCTGTCGTCCCTTGACAGACTTTGCTTCGCGAACGCGTCCCTTGGGCTGTGTTGCCTGATTCTTGATCTTGCTTTTCTCCGCACGCTCCCCTTGGTCAGTATTGTCTGCAGTTAAACAGACATGCAGATTCGATGGCCTTCTTGATTCAAGCTCTACAACTCGAGAGCCTGATGTAGTTGTCTTGCCTGTTGACTCGGGTTGCCACGCACGCCACCAGTGACTAGGAATGTGCTGTTCTTAGTCACCCTCTTCAACTTTTCAGCCTCTACCCCTTTCTTACTTTTGGTCCTACTCTGATGTTTGAAAAGTCCATGACTCGGGACCCCGGGGTTTAGCGTTGTAGCCTGGTGCGTGCCCCTGCGGGGCTCTGTGCAGAGATGGGTGTTGCGCCCCTGCGGGGCTTCCTGCAGAGATATATTCTTTTTCTCTTCTTAATGAATTGTTTTGGACTTTGATTTTCTTCTTCTTTTCTTCTTGCTTGATTGTCCCTCTACAACTACTTCAATACACATAAGCTTATCTTGAGATTATTTTCTAGACCCTCTTTGCCCTTTGGATGTATTTTTTAAGTCCTCTTTTGCAGCTAATCCAAGAAATATGGTTAATGAAGTAATATTGACTACTACTCATTAGATTTGCTAAGAAAAAACTCCTTCTTGTTGTTAAAATCCTATTTCATCTATTCTTGCTTTATATATTGGGAAACCACAATCGGTTGTGACTTTCAACTTATTTTCCTATCTGCATGATAATCGTTTCCAATTGTGATTAATCCATAGTTAAGGCTGGTGTATAATTACCATCTTTGGAAAGAGGTGTGTGAATGATTATGTAAGTGCATGTGTCCCAAAAACTCTTTTCTTCATGTGCCATCTCATTGCATGCATTAGACCATGCCAACTTATCTTGTGAGGGATTGTTTATGTATCTTCACTTGGAAAAAAAAGCGCAGATGAGTTAGTTTAAGCCCAAACCAATATCCACCCCAAGTGAGCAAGAAGAAGCGAGAAAACTGGAGAACAAAGAAGGATTATGAAATTTCTTCAAGACTTCACTTCTCGTAATCGCAAAAAGTCTACAAATAGAGCTCTCATTGAGTTTTGAACAAAAATGAGTGGTCTTGTCCACACCAATATCGCTAGCATAGTTAAAACAATTTCTGCACTAACTATAGAGCTACTTAGACTATGGTGATTGAAGTTAATGAAAATGAAACCTTTCTCATGTTCTTGGGAATTATAAAGATGATACATCCATAAAAGTTATAATTAAACTAATGCTCTAGCCTAAAGAGGTTAGGCCAAAATACCAGATGAATGGCTAGTTGTTCCCATCAATCTTATCTTCATCTTGAAGTATGCCAAAAAAAATCATTTTTTCTTGCCATTGTACCAAAGAACTCAATAGTAAGCAATGAGTTTGGATAAAACATGAAATGCAAGTTGAAGTGCATCACAATCTGTATGCTTGATGGAAATTTTGGCTACATGAATGGCTTTGAAAGGGGGACAAAGTTCAAGTGCACTTGGTGAAAATGTTCTCCAAGTACTGAACTTTGCACTTCTATGAACTAAGTTTGACTCTAAAAGTGCATGAGTGCATGGACACAAAAATCAATACATTGAGAAGGAGCTGAACTTGCTCTCATACCACTCTTGGGTGTGTGAGAGAGTGGGGAAGTACAAAAAAGAGCAAATAAGGAGATTGGTGCATGAAGAAACATGATGGTTGGAAGAGCTCTCTATTGATCAACAAAGATCTCTTTCAATAGTATGAAAATGAATGAAATGAGAGAAATAAGTGAAGTTCTAACTAATATGTACTAACACATATTACTTTATCATGTATATGTGCTTACATGGGGAAAAAACCTCTAACGAGATCTAGAGTGAAACGTGACCATGTATAAGGAAATGGTTCAAATCAAAGCAACTAGAGTCTTGTGTAACTTTATTCCTATGATGTTATGACCATGAGATAATCAATAAGACTAAGAAATAACTAGTACTTGAAAGAAAAAGGAAAGAGAGATTATTACATCATGAATATAGGCATGAGAAATGGTAAATTTCCTCATATGCTCTCTATTAGAGGTTTCAAACCATAAGGAGGAAAAAAAGAGAGTGAAAAACTATTTTATGCTCACAAGATCATGAACAAAAAGATTAAATTTCACATGAGTGGAATGAAGAACAAAAGGAATTTGATGCACCATGTTCAAGTGAATTTGAAGAGTCAAATAGGAAATCAAATATTTGGTTACTTCAATTCCTATAAACGTTTTATTTCTCTTCTTGTTCTTATTTCTCATTGAACTTAGAAGGTATTCATTCTTTCATTGGGAATTTGAGCGTTCTATATGTTATATCTAGAATGACTTTGGTATCCTGAATGTTTCTAAAGGAATTATTACCATTGCCAATTTATGAAAATTCTTGAATAACTTGGAGTGATAGGCTTTGATGAATTTAATACATCAATTGGAATCTATATGAAGCATTCTGAATCGTAGGTACTATGCTACTTGTATAATATCACCCATGCTAAACTTTAACCTCAATCGTAACTTTAAATTTCTTTTACTAATTAAAGTTATAAAACGTGTTTGTCTTTGGTTTTGACATGGAATTGGAAGAAATTCTTTGTACATGGATAAGTGGATCATTTCTCATTATTGGAGAGCTAGGAAAATAGGATCCCCGTGGACGGGACTAAAATTTTGCTAACCTTCTTTGTAACTCTCTTAAATTACCTTGTAATTTTCTGCTTGTTTATAGTTTGAAGCTGTTTCCCGAAAAAATGAATTTTTTTATATATATGTTCATACCATTTCTAGGTATGGGATAGGAATTTTCAATAAGTTATTTTTCATCACTTCCTTCGTCCTTCGTTACTCTTGTAAACACAATTTTAACCTCTATTAGCATATTCTTTTAGGATATTTAGGATCTTAACATTTAAAATATAGAGAAACATGGTAATGAGAGCCATCTTAGGTTTTTAATAATCTTTTTGCACATTTCAAGGGGATATGCTATAGGGTACAATGAAGGAGTTTTTCCAAACCGACTTAATGGACATGAGATATTGTTTTGGCACATATCGTATGTTTGGCCATTTTGTGGACCATTCACAAAAAACATTTTTTGAGAAGTTTGGTTTTATCAAAGGTTTTATCTGTTGGTGCATACCAATCACCAATTGAAGGTTTGGAAGATAAAATGATGAAGGAAGAATCAACTCCTAAAGTGTGGAAGAAGATCACAATCAGAGGACAAGAGAAGTGTACACATATGTACATTAGCATAGTCATAGATGACTTAGATCTTTTGTTCAGTAAGAATTATGTACAAATTATCTATAAATACCTTGAGAAAAGTCGGGACATGAATGAGAGAAAATGAGAGCATATGTGACATTAGTTAGAAGTCAAGAATGAGGGAGATAGAAGTCATAAGATAGAGGAAAGTGAGTTTGTGTGAGCTCTCATCACTCAGTTGTATTTTCTCTGAGTAAATGAAAAATTTTGCGCCCGATGTTTCTGCGTGTTCTCCTTCTACAGTAGATCAATTGTGGAATGCTTTTGTACAAGTCTAAGTTGAGAGTTGCTTGACCTCTGTGCAAAATTTCAGCTTCTAATTGTAATCAGGCTGAGTGAATTAAGTGTAGGAACATTCATATGTGAAGCATGTTCACTAGTTCCTAAAACAGGCGCAGATTTCGAAGTCAATGTTTTGATCATTTCTCCTAGCACAGTTTAAAGTTTTGCATGAGTGAGGGCTTAATCTTTAAGTTGGAAGATAAGCTACTTATGTCTAGAAGCATTTTGTAAAACGGGTTCTATTCAAGGAGAACCAAGTCTTAGAAGTTACAGGTGTAAAGTCGACTGTTCTGAGTAACAGTTTCTGACATAGGTAACTTGTGAAATCAATTTCTCAAGTTATACTTAATCTTTTGAAGTGATTCAACTTGGAGTAGATGCGCAATCTCTAGGAGATACTTCGTACAAAGTTTCATCAAAAACTTTACACATTTGATAGGTAAATGTGGAAAAATAGTGCAGCAGACTTTTCTGTGTTTTATCTTCTTCACAGATTTGTTAATCTTTTGGTAATTAGCAATTGATCCTCTAAATTAGTGGAGTGTTTGACTTATTCTTGGTATAGAGGTGTTCTAATCACGAGAATAAGTTGTTCTTTTGGAGATTAACATTCTCCATCAGTGGTATCAGAGCAGGAGACATCAATTTCAAGAAAAGGAGGATCCCGACTGCTGCAGATTCAAGAGATTCAACATTTGAAGGATCAAGAAGTGAAAGCTTGGAGTCAAAGCTTGGGGAGAAGACTAATTGACATCAAGAAAGGCAAAAGGAGTTCAATTCGAAGTAAAGGTACATACATTGTTTGTAAAGCTTGAAGATTTCAATACACAGGTGGATACAAGATGGGAGAAAGCTTGCAGATTGATAAGCTAGATAGGGAGAACTATCCAGCATGGTCCATGAGGATGGAAGCACACCTCATGAGCAAAGACCTTATATCATTTATTACAGGAGATGAAGAAAAACCAGAGTTTGCAGATCCAAGTATTCCTACTAGGGAAGAACTTGCAATGTTGAAGACTTGGATGAGGAAGGATGCTCAAGCAAGGAGCATCATCTACATGGCTGTAAATGATTATCTTTTACCTCACATCAGAGGTTTGGAAAGTGCCACAGATGTTTGGAATGCCTTGGAAGAGCATTTCCAAAATACAACTAAGTCAAGGAAGTCCTCACTATGGGCTGAATTCACAACCTTCAAGAAGAAGAGTTCACAATCAATTTCAGATTATGTGGCAAAGATGAAAGATATTGCAGATAGCTTGGGAGCAGTGGATGAAGACATTGAAGAGGAAAAGTTGGTAAGACAAATACTTACAGGTTTGAGAGGAGATGAGAAGTGGAAGCCTTTTATATTGTCTATAGAGTTGTCACTTGATCACTTTACTCCTGACCTTAATCAATTGCTAGGACACATGCTAACCTTTGAGCAGGATCTTAAAGGAGATAATGATAGAAGTACAAGTCAAGCTATGTACTCCAAAGACAAGAAAAAGAATGGCAAAGGAAAGCAATCAAATGATGATGAAGGGAATTCAAATCAAGCCAACTTCACAAAAGGGAAGACAAATTTCAGAGGTAAAGGAAGAGGAGGTAAGAACAAAGATAATGCTAAAGCTTGTTGGATTTGTGGCAGAACAAATCATTTGGCAAATGATTGTTGGTATAATAATCAAAGTGGAGGATACAACAATCAGAATTATAGTCAAAGAGGTAGAGGAGGCAGAAACCAAAGAGGCAACTTCAGAGGAAGAGGTGGTAGGACATCATATGGTAGAGGAGGTGGAAGAAACTTCCAATCTCAGTCCTACAACAATAATTATTACAATTATGCATCAGATCAGAAGGATGACATGACTCTTATCTTAAATGCAACTCATGAATCAATGGGAGAAGATCAAAGAGTGTTTTATATTGACTCAGGGTGCAGCAATCATCTGAGTGGGAATCTATCCTTGATGACTGATATGGAAGCAAGGGTAAATGGACATACAGTTCAAACAGGTGACAATACCAAACATAAAGTGGAAAGCATTGGATCAGTGAAGACAAAGAGTGGAAGTACACTTCTGAGCAAGGTACTTTATGTTCCTACTATTCCTAAAAATTTGATAAGTGTAGGGCAAATTGTGGAGAAAGGATATGAGGTAAGATTCACAAATGATGGTGTCTATGTACAAGATCCAAATCAGGGATATAGAACCATAATTGCAGGTAAAAAGGAAGGAAGATTGTTCACTCTCAAAGTCCAAGGTAATGTGGGACATGCATTGTTTACCTATGGAGGTCAAAAGGTATCTGAATTAGACCTATGGCATAAGAGGCTAGGTCATTTCAATGAGAGAGCTATAAAGGAGATGTCAAAGAATCAGGTGGTGCTTGGATTGCCAAATATTGAAGGGCAACATATGGTGTACAAGTGTGAAGCTTGTCAATTAGGTAAAGCACATAAGAGTTCTTATAACAAATCAGGGTACAAGTATTCAAACATGCTTGAATTGGTTCATACAGATGTATGGGGTCCCTCAAGGGACTATAGCATAAATGGATCCAGATATTATGTGTTGTTTGTTGATGATGCAACCAGGTGGATTACTTTGTATGTAATCAAGGACAAATCAGAAGTCTTCAAGACATTCAAACATTTCCATGCTTATGCAGAAAGGATCACTGGACAAAAGCTAAAGAGGTTAAGATCAGATGGAGGGGGAGAGTATTTCTCAAAAGAGTTTGATGATTATTTGTGGAATGCAGGTATCAAAAGAGAAGTAACTTGCAGGTACTCCCCTCAACAAAATGGAGTAGCAGAAAGGAGGAATAGGACTCTTGTAGAGTTTGCAAGAGCCATGATGAAGGAAAAGAATTGTCCAAATTACTTATGGGCAGAGGCCATTAACACTGCAACATACCTTGTGAATAGGTTGCCTTGCAAAGCTTTGGATGGAGGAACCCCTTATGAAGCATGGTGGGGTAAGAAGCCTAGTCTTGATCATTGTAAAGTATTTGGATGTATTGCATATGCTTATGTTCCTTCACAATTAAGACATAAGCTAGAACCAAAAGCAGAGAAGTATGTGTTTATTGGATATGATGATAGACAGATGGGTTACAGGTTGTGGAGTCCATCTACAAAGCAATTTCTTGTTTCTAAAGATGTAACATTTGATGAGCAAAATGTGTGGTATACAGGATCACCAAATGAGTATACAGGTGTTGAAGAAATTCAAAGGAAAGGAAAGGCAAAGGTAAAAGTTTGTGAAGAAATTGTTGATGAAGTTGACTCTAGATGTAGAGTGCAGGATCATGTAGAAGAAGGGCCAAGATTTGATCCAGAATCAAATGAGGCTGAAACTTCAAGAAGTGCAGAAATCAGAAGATCTACAAGAGAAAGGAAAGAGCCTATAAGGTATAGTTATGATACATCTTTCCTAACAACAAAAGATTATGCCTACATTGTGAAAACAGAAGAAGATCCAACTACTTATGAAGAAGCCAAAGGTAAACAGAATTGGGAGAAGGCAATGCAAGAAGAGTATGATGCTCTACTTGAAAATGAAACTTGGGAACTAGTACCAAGACCAAAGAATCAGAAAGTCATTGGATGCAAGTGGGTATATAAAACAAAGAGGTTTGCAGATGGTAAGGTGTCTAGATATAAGGCTAGACTTGTGGTTAAAGGTTATGCCCAAACTTATGGGGTAGATTATGATGAGACCTTTAGTCCTGTTGCTAAGATGTCTACAATTAGGACATTGATTGCTATTGCTACTTGTAAAGGATGGAAATTATCACAATTGGATGTGAAGAATGCATTTCTTAATGGTTACATTGCAGATGAAGTATATATGGAGCAACCAGAAGGCTTCATGGAATCAATTGGATCAGATTATGTGTGTAAGCTCAAGAGAGCTTTATATGGGTTGAAGCAAGCTCCAAGAGCTTGGAATTACAGATTGGTCAAGTTCTTGAATGAATGTGGATTTCAAGCATCAAAGGCAGATAGTAGCTTGCTAGTGAAGGCAAGTGAAAATGGATACATTTACATGTGCATTTATGTTGATGATATTATTGTTACAGGAACAGATGCTCAAGGAATCAATGAACTCAAGAAGCAAATAGAGAAGGAGTTTAAGATAAGTGACTTGGGAAACTTATCTTATTTTCTAGGAATGCAGATTGTGTATACTCAACATGGAGTATATGTTTCACAAGAGAGATACTTGAAGAATCTTCTAGTCAAGTTTAACATGGAAGATTGCAGGACCTCAACTACACCATTGGAGGTAAATCATAAATTAAGCAGGTATGGAGGTGAAGAGTTCAATGACATGAAGAAATATCAGAGTTTGGTAGGTAGTCTAATCTATGCTACCTTGACAAGGCCAGATCTATCATATGCAGTAGGTGTGTTGTCACAATTCATGCATTGTCCAAAGAAGACTCATTGGATTGCAGCCCAAAGGGTACTCAGATATATCAAGGGAACCCTAAGTGAAGGATTGTATTATGGTTTCACTTCTGACACAAGAATCAAAGTGTTTAGTGATGCAGATTGGGCAGGTGATTCAGATGATAGAAGGTCTACCCATGGATATCTATGTTATGTTGGAGACAAGTTAGTGTCTTGGTGTTCAAAGAAGCAACATACAGTTGCTTTATCATCCACAGAAGCTGAGTATAAGGGAATGGTAGAAGCTGCAAAAGAAGTCATATGGTTGAAGACCTTGATGAAGAGTTTTGAGTTTGATCATAGTATTCCAATAATTTTTGGAGACAACATGAGTTCTTTGTATTTGGCAGCTAACCCTGTTTTTCATGCCAGGACTAAGCATATAGAGATACAGTATCATTTCTTGAGGGAAAAGGTACTAGATAAAGAGATTGAAGTGATGTACACTCCAACAAAAGAACAGGTGGCAGATATGATGACAAAGAGTTTGGATGGACCTAAGTTACAAAGGTTCAAAGACATGGCAAGTATCAAGAAGACAGAGAAGACCTCAATTGATGATTGAGGGGGAGCTGTTGGTGCATACCAATCACCAATTGAAGGTTTGGAAGATAAAATGATGAAGGAAGAATCAACTCCTAAAGTGTGGAAGAAGATCACAATCAGAGGACAAGAGAAGTGTACACATATGTACATTAGCATAGTCATAGATGACTTAGATCTTTTGTTCAGTAAGAATTATGTACAAATTATCTATAAATACCTTGAGAAAAGTCGGGACATGAATGAGAGAAAATGAGAGCATATGTGACATTAGTTAGAAGTCAAGAATGAGGGAGATAGAAGTCATAAGATAGAGGAAAGTGAGTTTGTGTGAGCTCTCATCACTCAGTTGTATTTTCTCTGAGTAAATGAAAAATTTTGCGCCCGATGTTTCTGCGTGTTCTCCTTCTACAGTAGATCAATTGTGGAATGCTTTTGTACAAGTCTAAGTTGAGAGTTGCTTGACCTCTGTGCAAAATTTCAGCTTCTAATTGTAATCAGGCTGAGTGAATTAAGTGTAGGAACATTCATATGTGAAGCATGTTCACTAGTTCCTAAAACAGGCGCAGATTTCGAAGTCAATGTTTTGATCATTTCTCCTAGCACAGTTTAAAGTTTTGCATGAGTGAGGGCTTAATCTTTAAGTTGGAAGATAAGCTACTTATGTCTAGAAGCATTTTGTAAAACGGGTTCTATTCAAGGAGAACCAAGTCTTAGAAGTTACAGGTGTAAAGTCGACTGTTCTGAGTAACAGTTTCTGACATAGGTAACTTGTGAAATCAATTTCTCAAGTTATACTTAATCTTTTGAAGTGATTCAACTTGGAGTAGATGCGCAATCTCTAGGAGATACTTCGTACAAAGTTTCATCAAAAACTTTACACATTTGATAGGTAAATGTGGAAAAATAGTGCAGCAGACTTTTCTGTGTTTTATCTTCTTCACAGATTTGTTAATCTTTTGGTAATTAGCAATTGATCCTCTAAATTAGTGGAGTGTTTGACTTATTCTTGGTATAGAGGTGTTCTAATCACGAGAATAAGTTGTTCTTTTGGAGATTAACATTCTCCATCATTATCAAAGGTAGATCTATACTTGAAGCAATTGTCGATATTTGGGAAGGCCGTGCATTTGCTGAGGAGTCTGCTCAAGAGCTGATATTCATTAAGATTGACTTCGACAAAGCATATGACAGATTGGAATGGGACTTTATTCTTCAATCTCTAAAAGATCTTGGATGCAGCCAAAAGTTCACGAAGATGGTTTCCACTAATGTATGTCTTACATCATAGGAGTATTTCACAAATATTATTAGCTTTAACATTGGGCCATATCCCTCTATGAAGAATTTGCCACATAACAACAATGTATTTTTCAATAAGCGGGTGCCATAGATTTAAAAAATTGCACTTCCATTTGATCCAAGACTAGGTCAAGCATCACTTCTTGTTGATCAATCGGTGAAGCTCAAGATTCCACCTAGTATAGGGAAAAACCATCATCTTGTTGCCATTAAGCCATTGCAAACCTTCAAGATAGGGCAATTCCTAGCCCATAAGGAGGTGGGTCTTCATATCATCCCAAGTATTGATTTTTCTTCTTAACAAATAGCAACCTTCAAATTCAACCCTATGGTTTGGATAAATATCCTTGAATATGATCCACTGTCTTCGACCTTGGTTCTAGAGGTGCTTCCACATGAAAACGACTTTGTTCTAGAGTCGTTCCACTCATTGGATGTGCTCATACTCAACACACTTGATCCAAAAATAAAAAACTAGATGGAGTCATTTTGTACAATACCAACAACCCACTTCCAATCATTTTTTATGGTGCAAAATGGTTTTCACTTGTTCGAACCTTTCCAAAGTGGTCACACAAGATCACAAACTTTTAGAATGATAGGAGTGGAGAGAAAAAAAGCATGATTAGCTCAAGCCACCACTAAGAAAACGGGCCTCACAATGTGCCCAACCACATTGAGTTGTATACGTTTCCAGTAGCATAGCTTATTGTGTAGCTTAGCCAAAACCCTATCCCATCTTTGTTCTATACATCCTTAATCATGAAGAAGCTATGATGGGGAGTGCAAAGGGACTTATAGGTAGTTTTGGAGTGGTTTATTCTAGATGTAGATGGCTTCATAGAAAATTTCAAGACAACACCAAAATTTGGCAATAGATTCGGAATCATTCTAGAAGAACACATTAGTTTCATTAGCAAAGAGTCTAAGAATCATCTATTATGGGCTACGAGGAAAAGTGAGAGTGTGAATACACCCCAACTTGGCTTGATGGTCAACAAGGGGGCTTGATGGTCAACAAGGGAGCTGAGACCAAGGCCTAAAATTGACGGTTTTTTTCCTATCAAAGGCCCTTTTTCTTGTCAAAAACAGGTAGCAAAAATTTTTACCTGTCAAATTACAGGAAAACATGAGGATTTACTTGTCAATGGACAGGTTCAAGATAAATTTATTTGTCAATTGACAAGTCAAAATAACAAAATCACCTGTCATTATATATATATATATATATATATATATATATATATATATATATATATATATATATAAAGAGAGAGAGAGAGAGCTTCATCGCGTACAAAACGTAGATTTCGTAAATTTAAGTTGGGCAATGAGCAGCTCCTTTTTGTGTGAACACTGAATAGAGTTACATAGTACAAATTTCAAAACTTTTAGGTTTCTCGATTCGCGCTTCTTTTGTACAATCATAGTTTACTTATTGAAACTCGCAAGTTTGCCTCAATTGTGCGGCTTTCGGCATAGCTGCTTCTATATGGAATAGAGTTAATAACATAGCTGTTGTATGGAACATAGCTACTGCTTCAATGGCGCAGCTTTCCGCATAGCTTCTGTAATTCCAAGCTCCCAATGTTGTTCTTGACTCCTTTCGACACTCACGAGTCACCACCAGGGCCTAAATTTGACGGGCAAAATGCCTGTCAAAGGCCATTTTCCCTGTGAAAAACAGGTGATTTTGAAAAGTATTTGTCAAATGAAAAATTAAGAAATACAATTTTTCTGTCATGTGACAAAGAGTACTTTATTTTATCTTTCGTTTGACAGGCTCTACTTTATAAAATGCTTGTCATTATATATATATATATATATATATATATATATATATATATATATATATATATATATATATATATATATATATATATATATATATATATATATATATATATATATTTGGGGGCATGAGTCTTGACATTAAGTTACTGATGGCTTATACGTAGTGGGCATTGGCCAGTAGACAATGAGCAGCAGAGTGTGGACACTAGGCAGCGGGAAAAGTAAAATATGAATGACGTGCCACGCATTACGCTCACCCTTATACTTTCTACTTTCACAGATGACCATGTAGCATTCACAGTGACTACTAGTTCATGCTCGAAAAATCTTGTAGAACGATGGTCCATGGAGGCATTGTAGGCGGGAATGTTGATGCAGTTTGTCTTTGCCATTCATCTTTGAGTCTACGATTCTACGTGCGTTACATGGACAGGTATTTAGCTTTGTAATTGTCGCACTTGTAAGTTTTGTTGCTTCTGTATGCTACTATCCCTGTAAGCGGCCTTTACAAAACCTCTAGCCCCATTAAGTGAGGACCGACAGTAGTTCCATCCTAGTCGTAAAGCATGCTTCTAGGTTTTTGTTGCTCCGCTACGTGATAACATTACACATTATGAGGAACGAAATCATTTTTCCTTCCACGTTCCACTGAGAGAGAGAGAGAGAGAGGTTTTGAATCTTGATAAGTGAATCGAATGAGTAAGAGATACTAACAGAAACATACATAGATGGAGCATGGAGATTGAGACGCGAACGTGTATCTCATGGAGCCATTGATGAGAACTTGTTTCACATTGCATGTTTAGAGAAATCATCTTGATTTGGCCATCATGGTGGCGGTTCTATAATTTATCATCTGTTACAAATGCATGTGTTTAGTAAATAAGAGCTCTATCCCCTATTGTGTTGTGACCATTTTGAGGGTCAACGTACCTAAGATCTCAACATGTTCAAGAGAGGCAAGCACTCAACCATGAACATGTTGAGACAAACCAGCATCTTCAGGCGAATGAATGGTTGGTTGATAAGATCTTAAAGCATCAAGATGTGGTGGGTCAACCAAGAATCGATTGTACACTTTTACTTGTGTTTTTATCATAGGTGCGTACATCATTGATTGAATGTTAGAATAGAAGATTTATGTTGCCTCTAATGAAAAGGGGGGTTGAGAAATTTGTTTGCCTGTTCTATCACAAGCAAAGCACCCTCATTTAACAATCATCCACAACGATTTTTTGCTTCAGGATGGACAATTATGGGTTTTTTGCAGTTGCCCACTCTGTAATGTAACGATATGTGAGGATGGTTCTCTTATATGGAGAGTTTTCCAATGTATGTGTCTTTGTGGAATAAAAAGCTCGGTTGATATCAAGCAGATATTTCTAATACTTTGCATTTTCACATGAAACATGATTATTATCAAGAATGTATTTTTCATTCCTTCAGGTTGTATCAATCAAGAATCTATTTTTCATTCCTTTTGAGGTGTGGTATAGCTAGGGGGTGCCATTTTATAATTAATCACGAATCCATAAATGGGATGGGGTGTGACACATGATTAGTTACATCCAAACAGGGATTAAGGTGATACAAAAATATATTAACTAATGCTTTTTATTTATTAACTTATTTTAGGTTTATTTATTGATGCAGAAGTGTTTTTTCATGCTGTTTTCGTTTACACAGTAGACGTGTACGTGAATGTTTTTCAAACTATATATTATGCAAAAAACATTTGTTGCAAGCGAATAACAATATATTCCTCTTAAACATAGGGTGATTATCTGGAAGAACTGATAGAGGTAGTTGAGTGTCTGTTCACATGTGCGAAGCTGTATTGTTGTTCATTTCTTTTGATAACTTTTAATTCTTGGAGTTCGATTGAATAAAACACTTGGACTTTGATCATAGTAAAACGCATGTTTTTTAATGGGACATGTGACGTCTTATTTCAAAATAGTATTGTTAATGTTAATATGTCTTTATACTACAACAAAATATCATCTCGCCCAATATTTATCCCTACTTCATGCAACCATGTCCACTGCATACGAAGTAATGATTATTAATAAAATGTTGTAAACATATGTTTTTTTGTTCTACACTTTTCCTTTGAAATAGAAAACCAACATGTTTAACGAAATCAACATGTTCAGGCGAATCAATGGTTGGATAATAAGATCTTGAAGCTTCCTATTGTTGAGGATCAACCACAAATTAATCTAATATAAACATGTTTACATGTGTTTGAACTTTAGCATAGATGTCTACATCGTGAATAGAATGCTATGATAAATGATTTATGCTGCATTCGAATGGAATGGTGTTTAAAAAACTGTTTGCTATCTCTTTGACAAGTAATAAACATTAGGACTGGATTGGATCATAGTATATTGTCATCTCCTTGTCATAGAAAACAATTAGCATTCCTGATGATTCTAACAATGCAATGCTCAAGTGTAAGCACAAGTGAATCGTGCTCCTTTCTATAGATTAATAGAGTGGAGGCATCCTTATTCTCATCTGTTTTATATATTTTATTTTCTCATATTCCATTTGCTTATTTTATGGCTCTTATAATCTATTTCGCCACCATGGCTTGCATCCTCTTTTCCTAAAAATGTTGTTTATGTTACTCTTGTGTCTCCATACAGAATTGTAGCACGTGAATCTTTTTCAGCTTTTGCTTCACCATGAACATTATTGATATCCTATTGCAAAGCAAACAGACGTGCACCTATATTCTTATTGTGCATATAGGTATGTTGTCACTATTCAATTCAGCTCATCAAGGTTGAAATATGCAAGGAGAAGAAGAAGTAGCCTGATCTTTAGAAGTTGATACATTTCCGTAATGTTTGTTTTTATCAAGCTTCCAATGTTTCAATAAACAAATACAAATGACAAGTTTAGTTTGTTGGAGTCGGATTGCCCCTGATAATCTAAAAAATGTTGGCTCATTACAATTTTGTGACAACCTGTGGGTGTCTGTGTGTGAGTTAGAGAGAGAGGACCATTTTAAGATGTCAATTGTAATGCTGCAAAGACTATTTTAGAATTTTGGTTCAATTTACTGTAATGTTGCAAGGCCATTTTAAGCTGTCAATTGTAATGTTGCAAGGACCATTTTGGTTCAATATACTCTAATGTTGCAAGGACCATTTTAATTGTCTTTTTCTAAGTTAAGCTATCAATTGACATAAGACTTTTAGCTAAAACTTGTCACATGACAGGTAGCCATTTTTTTTTCCTATCATATGAAAAGTTATCCTTCATGTGAAATTTAGGCCCTGGTCACCACTGGGACGACTCGTTGCTCGTGTGAAGCCTGAAAGACGGTAGCCACTCGTCAGTCACTGCTCACTGAAGCCTGAAGGGCCCTGAGGTCGGAGACTACTTTCAGATCTCTATTCAGAAAATTACAGGTAGCTCGCCCCTTTTTCCTCTCCTTATGTTCTCATTCGGAATATCTGATTACAAAATCCCACTGCTGCTTGCAATCACATCAAACTTGACGTGCATTTGAATCTCATTGGGAGTTCCGTGCAAAATGTTGCAAATAAAGTGCAAATATTGTGTCCTTTGCTGGAATGCAGAATAGTGTGATGTAAACCTGATTATACAACTCTAGTTCAGATCCCCCGCGAGCCGTATATGTACTCCCTTCTAGATAATCTTGTTTGCTTAGTAATAGCATTAATGTGGAGATAGGGCAAAGTGAAATATCAATTTTACAAATAAACACGTATTCTGAATCTCCCAATACTTTTGAAGTCTAAATGGGTAATACGATTGGAGAATTGATTTTGAAGTGTTGAAACAGGTTCGGAATCCTTGATTATTGAATATCATCATCTGGTCCTGGCTTTTAATTGTTGAATATCATCATCTGATATCCGTGGCTTTCTAGTTAATTACAATGGATATTCGATCATTAGCTTATTGTCTATCTGGGATATACCTTGCAAGGGAACCACTTCATCTGGTCATTCAGTTGCAAATCGATCACATTTTGCATATTCGTATCTAATAACGTATGTGAATCATAATTCCTAGTGTGATGTAAATAGATAAATTTGTCATGACATATTTATGTATGTGCGTCAAAAAGGCAGTTCTGCATTAGGCTGTTTATCAGCCTCTGTACTACCGGAGGCATTAATTTTTGTCCATAACTCATGTATGGGTTACAAAGAGGCTTTCATTGTATAAGTCGGAATAATTGTAGTGGTTAGCTGATGCATATGATCTTTGAATTCAATATCAAGGTGATGGGTTGAATGTAGAATACAAGTTTTTAAGAGGCTCGAGGGAAAACGTTCTGGAACAATCTTCTTTCTCAAA
>CM035407.1:188920573-188928073 GCA_020310875.1 Ceratopteris richardii
AGGATTGTTGGATCACATGATATGAGCTTCAGCTTTTCCAACAATAGCAAGTTTAGGATTGTTGTGTCTTATGTGCAAAAGAACAAAGAGGCTTGAACTTAAGTTCGAGCCTTTGAACTTTTCCAACCATATCAAATTCAGGATTTGTTGGATCACATGATATGAGCTTTAGCTTTTCCAGCCATATCAAGTTTAGGATTGTTGTGTCTTATGTGCAAAAGAACAAAAAGGCTCGAACTTAAGTTCGAGCCTCTGAGGTTTTCCAACCATATCAAGTATAGGATTGTTGGATCACATGATATGAGCCTCACATGATATGAGCCTCAGCTTCTCCAGCCATATCAAGTTTAGGATTGTTGTGTCTTATGTGCAAAAGAACAAAGAGGATCGAACTTAAGTTCGAGCCTCTGAGCTTTTCCAACCATATGAGGTTTAGAATTGTTGGATCACATGATATGAGCAAAAGAACAAAGAGCTTTTCCCACCATATCAAGTTTAGGATTTTTTGGTCACATGATATGAGCAAAAGAACAAAGAGGAGTTAGAGCCTCTGAGCTTTTCCAACCATATTAAGTTTAGAATTGTTGGATCACATGATATGAGCAAAAGAACAAAGAGGCTCGAACTTAAGTTCGAGCCTTTGAACTTTTCCAACCATATCAAGTTCAGGATTTGTTGGATCACATGATATGAGATTAAGCTTTTCCAGCCATATCAAGTTTAGGATTGTTGTGTTTTATGTGCAAAAGAACAAAGAAGCTCGAACTTAAGTTTGAGCCGCTGAGATTTTCCAACCATATCAAGTTTAGGATTGTTGGATCACATGATATGAGCCTCAGCTTTTCCAGCCATATCAAGTTTAGGATTGTTGTGTCTTATGTGCAAAAGAACAAAGAGGATCGAACTTAAGTTCGAGCCTCTGAGCTTTTCCAACCATATCAAGTTTAGGATTGTTGGATCACATGATATGAGCTTCAGCTTTTCCAACAATATCAAGTTTAGGATTGTTGTGTCTTATGTGCAAAAGAACAAAGAGGCTCGAACTTAAGATCGAGCCTCTGAGCTTTTCCAACCATGTCAAGTTTAGAATTGTTGGATCACATGATATGAGCAAAAGAACAAAGAGCTTTTCGAACCATATCAAGTTTAGGATTTTTGGTCACATGATATGAGCAAAAGAACAAAGAGGAGTTAGAGCCTCTGAGCTTTTCCAACCATATCAAGTTTAGAATTGTTGGATCACATGATATGAGCAAAAGAACAAAGAAGCTCGAACTTAAGTTTGAGCATTTGAACTTTTCCAACCATATCAAAGTTCGAGCCTCTTAGCTTTTCCAACCATATCAAGTTTAGGATTGTTGTGTCTTATGTGCAAAAGAACAAAGAGGCTCGAACTTAAGTTCGATCCTTTGAACTTTTCCAACCATATCAAGTTCAGGATTTGTTGGATCACATGATATAAGCTTAAGCTTTTCCAGCCATATCAAGTTTAGGATTGTTGTGTGTTATGTGCAAAAGAACAAAGAGGCTCGAACTTAAGTTCGAGCCTCTGAGCTTTTCCAACCATATCAAGTTTAGGATTGTTGGATCACATGATATGAGCCTCAGCTTTTCCAGCCATATCAAGTTTAGGATTGTTGTGTCTTATGTGCAAAAGAACAAAGAGGACCGAACTTAAGTTCGAGCCTCTGAGCTTTTCCAACCATATCAAGTTTAGGATTGTTGGATCACATGATATGAGCTTCAGCTTTTCCAACAATATCAAGTTTAGGATTGTTGTGTCTTATGTGCAAAAGAACAAAGAGGCTCGAACTTAAGATCAAGCCTCTGAGCTTTTCCAACCATATCAAGTTTAGAATTGTTGGATCACATGATATGAGCAAAAGAACAAAGATCTTTTCGAACCATATCAAGTTTAGGATTTTTGGTCACATGATATGAGCAAAAGAACAAAGAGGAGTTAGAGCCTCTGAGCTTTTCCAACCATATCGAGTTTAGAATTGTTGAATCACATGATATGAGCAAAAGAACAAAGAGGCTCGAACTTAAGTTCGAGCCTTTGAACTTTTCCAACCATATCAAAGTTCGAGCCTCTTAGCTTTTCCAACCATATCAAGTTTAGGATTGCTGTGTCTTATGTGCAAAAGAACAAAGAGGCTCGAACTTAAGTTCGAGCCTTTGAACTTTTCCAACCATATCAAGTTCAAGATTTGTTGGATCACATGATATGAGCTTAAGCTTTTCCAGCCATATCAAGTTTAGGATTGTTGTGTGTTATGTGCAAAAGAACAAAGAGCCTCTGAGCTTTTCCAACCATATCAAGTTTAGGATTGTTGGATCACATGATATGAGCCTCAAATTTTCCAGCCATATCAAGTTTAGGATTGTTGTGTGTTATGTGCAAAAGAACAAAGAGGATTGAAATTAAGTTGGAGCCTTTGAGCTTTTCCAACATTATCAAGTTTAGGATTGTTGGATCACATGATATGAGCTTCAGCTTTTCCAACAATATCAAGTTTAGGATTGTTGTGTCTTATGTGCAAAAGAACAAAGAGAGC
This sequence comes from Ceratopteris richardii, assembly GCA_020310875.1. NCBI lineage: Eukaryota > Viridiplantae > Streptophyta > Polypodiopsida > Polypodiales > Pteridaceae > Ceratopteris > Ceratopteris richardii. Next base: position 188,923,132 of record CM035407.1, read on the forward strand.
CTTTGAACTTTTCCAACCATATCAAGTTCAGGATTTGTTGGATCACATGATATGAGCTTTAGCTTTTCCAGCCATATCAAGTTTAGGATTGTTGTGTCTTATGTGCAAAAGAACAAAGAGGCTCGAACTTAAGTTCGAGCCTCTGAGGTTTTCCAACCATATCAAGTTTAAGATTGTTGGATCACATGATATGAGCCTCAGCTTTTCCAGCAATATCAAGTTTAGGATTGTTGTGTCTTATGTGCAAAAGAACAAAGAGGATCGAACTTAAGTTCGAGCCTCTGAGCTTTTCCAACCATATCAAGTTTAGAATTGTTGGATCACATGATATGAGCAAAGGAGCAAAGAGCTTTTCCAACCATATCAAGTTTAGGATTTTTGGTCACATGATATGAGCAAAAGAACAAAGAGGAGTTAGAACCTCTGAGCTTTTCCAACCATATCAAGTTTAGAATTGTTGGATCACATGATATGAGCAAAAGAACAAAGAGGCTCGAACTTAAGTTCGAGCCTTTGAACTTTTCCAACCATATCAAATTTCGAGCCTCTTAGCTTTTCCAACCATATCAAGTTTAGGATTGTTGTGTCTTATGTGCAAAAGAACAAAGAGGCTCAAACTTAAGTTCGAGCCTCTGAGCTTTTCCAACCATATCAAGTTTAGGATTGTTGGATCACATGATATGAGCGTCAGCTTTTCCAGCCATATCAAGTTTAGGATTGTTGTGTCTTATGTGCAAAAGAACAAAGAGGATCGAACTTAAGTTCGAGCCTTTGAGCTTTTCCAACCATATCAAGTTTAGGATTGTTGGATCACATGATATGAGCTTCAACTTTTCCAACAATATCAAGTTTAGGATTGTTGTGTCTTATGTGCAAAAGAACAAAGAGGCTCGAACTTAAGTTCGAGCCTTTGAACTTTTCCAACCATATCAAGTTTAGGATTTGTTGGATCACATGATATGAGCTTCAGCTTTTCCAACAATATCAAGTTTAGGATTGTTGTGTCTTATGTGCAAAAGAACAAAGAGGATCGAACTTAAGTTCGAGCCTCTGAGCTCTTCCAACCATATCAAATTTAGAATTGTTGGATCACATGATACGAGCAAAAGAACAAAGAGCTTTTCCAACCATATCAAGTTTAGGATTTTTTGGTCACATGATATGAGCAAAAGAACAAAGAGGAGTTAGAGCCTCTGAGCTTTTCCAACCATATCAAGTTTAGAATTGTTGGATCACATGATATGAGCAAAAGAACAAAGAGGCTCAAACTTAAGTTCGAGCCTCTAAGCTTTTCCAACCATATCAAGTTTAGGATTGTTGTGTCTTATGTGCAAAAGAACAAAGAGACTCGAACTTAAGTTCGAGCCTCTGAGCTTTTCCAACCATAGGAAGTTCAGGATTTGTTGGATCACATGATATGAGCCTCAGCTTTTCCAGCCATATCAAGTTTAGGATTGTTGTGTCTTATGTGCAAAAGAACAAAGAGGATCGAACTTAAGTTCGATCCTCTGAGCTTTTCCAACCATATCAAGTTTAGGATTGTTTGGTCACATGATATGAGCAAAACAACAAAGAGGAGTTAGAGCCTCTCAGCTTCTCCAACCATATCAAGTTTAAAATTGTTGGATCACATGAGCATAAGAACAAAGAGGCTCAAACCTAAGTTCGAGCCTCTCAACTTTTCCAACCATATCAAGTTTAGGATTATTGTGTCTTATGTGCAAAAGAACAAAGAGACCTGAACTTAAGTTCGAGCCTCTGAGCTTTTCCAACCATATCAAGTTCAGGATTTGTTGGATCACATGATATGAGCCTCACCTTTTCCAGCCATATCAAGTTTAGGATTGTTGTGTCTTATGTGCAAAAGAATTAAGTTCGAGCCTCTTAGCTTTTCCAACTTAAGTTCGAGTCTCTGTGCTTTTCTAACCATATCAAGTTTAGGATTGTTTGGTTATATGATATGAGCAAAAGAACAAAGAGGCTTTGAGTTCGAGCCTCTGAGGTTTTCCAACCATATCAAGTTTAGAATTGTTGGGTCACGTGATATGAGCAAAAGAACAAAGAGGAGTTCGAGCCTCTCAGCTTTTCCAACCATATCAAGTTCAGGATTGTTGGATCACATGATATGAACAAAAGAACAAAGAGGCTCGAACTTAAGTTCGAACCTCTGAGCTTTTGCAGCCATATCAAGTTTAGGTTTCTTGTGTCTTATGTGCAAAAGAACAAAGAGGCTCGAACTTAAGTTCATGTCTCTGAGCTTTTCCAGCCATATCAAGTTTAGGATTGTTGTGTCTTATGTGCAAAAGATTAAGTTCGAGCCTCTGAGCTTTTCCAACCATATCAAGTTTAGTATTGTTTGGTCACATGATATGAGGAAAAGAACAAAGAGGCTCGAACTTAAGTTCGAGCCTCTGAGCTTTTCCAGTCATATCAAGTTTGGGATTGTTGTGTGTTATGTGCAAAAGAACAAAGAGCAGTTTGAGCCTCTCAGCTTTTTCCAACCATATCAAGTTCAGGATTGTTGGATCACATGATATGAACTTCAGAAAACTTGAGAAACCCAAACTTAAGTTTGTAAATAAGATAGGATTGAAATTCAAACTATGAACTTCAGTTTGAATTTCATTTCAACTTGGATAGAGATCTTATTTGGGTTGAAATTCAAACTATGAACTTCAGTTTGAATTTCATTTCAACTTGGATAGAGAGAGTTTGAGCTTGTATTCAATTTGGAGCCTCTTGATAAGTTCGAGCCTCTCATATACAATTTGGAGTCGCACTTAAGTTTGAGCCTCTATTTAACTTTTTCACGATAAGTTCAAATTTATAGTGGAAACCTCTATTCAACTTCAAGTCAGTGAAGGTGAACTTAAGTTTGGATATTGATTCAAGTTGGAGTTTAAGATTCTATTGACCTTGGAATCGAAGAGGCTGAACTTAAGTTCCAGTCTTTATTCAACTAAGAGTGAGATGGAAACCTCTATTCAACTTCAAGTCAGTGAAGGTGAACTTAAGTTTGGATATTGATTCAAGTTGGAGTTTAAGATTCTATTGACCTTGGAATCGAAGAGGCTGAACTTAAGTTCCAGTCTTTATTCAACTAAGAGTGAGATGGAAACCTCTATTCAACTTCAAGTCAGTGAAGGTGAACTTAAGTTTGGATATTGATTCAAGTTGGAGTTTAAGATTCTATTGACCTTGGAATCGAAGAGGTTGAACTTAAGTTCCAGTCTTTATTCAACTAAGACTGAGAAAGGCTAAAACTTAAGTTCGAGCATGTTAAGTTCAACACAACATTGGATCCAAAAGGACTTATAGATTCGAACTCAAGTTCGAGCCCGTGAGTCATATCAAGTTTAAGATTGTTGGCTCATATGATATGAGGCTCCAACTTAAGTTCGAGCCTCTCAAGTTTTCCGGCAAAAACAGGCTTCATCTTAAGTTCGAGCCTCTCAAGTTTTCTGGTAAAAACACTAATATTTTTAACTCAAAATATTCTTGCATCTACAAAAGCTAAGCCTCTGAATCATATGAGCTGGGTTATGAAGCTCAGACTTTTTCAGCTTTTCCAAAAGTTGTTAGAAGTTAAGTTCGAGCCTCTTAATTCATGGATCCAAAAGAGCTAAGAGGCTCGAACTTAAATTCGTACCTTTAGAATCATATCAAGTTTGAGTCTTCACGTGATATGAGACTCGAACTTAAGTTCGAGCCCATGAATTTTATGTTGTGTCACATAAATGAGGCTCGGACTGCTTTGAATCATGTCAATTCTCAATTTGTTTAGTTACAAATGAGGCTCGAACTTAAGTTCGAGCCTCTATTTTGAAATTTTAATAAAAGACGCTCGAACTTAAGTTTGAGCCTACTATTACGTTGAATACTCTCTTACATCCAAAAGAACTAACTGAAGGTGAAGCTTAGGTTTGGATGTCGATTCAAGTTGGAGTTTAAAATTGAATGTCTGTTGAACGTAGAGTCGGTCCATGAATTTTATGTTGTGTCACATAATATGAGGCTCGGACTGCTTTGAATCATGTCAAGTCTCAATTTGTTTAGTTATAAATGAGGCTCGAAATTAAGTGAGCCAAACATGATAGTATTGTACAACTAAAATACACACATACAAAGACATACATAATATCATTTCAGGGATGGTTTGAGTGCCTCTTAACATGCTAGCATCAAAATGAAGTTAGAGTTTTTTATTCTTGTAGTTTTCTTGATTGGCTCAAACTCAAGTTTGAAGCTCCATTCAATGTGCAGTTTGTACCTTTGTTTCTTAATTTAATTCAAGTCCGGGAGAGTAGGCTATTGCCGAACTTCCCTTATATTAAGTTTGATCCTCTATTCAATGTATAATAGAAGAAGCTCAAAATTAAGTGAGCCAAACATGATAGTATTGTACAACTAAAATACACACATACAAAGACATACATAATATCATTTCAGGGATGGTTTGAGTGCCTCTTAACATGCTAGCATCAAAATGAAGTTAGAGATTTTTATTCTTGTAGTTTCCTTGATTTTTGACTAGACTCAAAGTTAAGTCCAATTAGTGAATTATTTTGTGTCTGTATATGCAAATATGGATTATTTTTTGTGGAAATGATGTTTGTATCTAGTTTTAATTCAATTGATTATTTTTACAATAATTATTGAAAGAATGATCAATTGAATAGCATTGTTAATTTCTCATTTATTCTTTACAGGCAAAATCAAGATGGCAACAAAGCAAACTATATCTAGTCAACTTGAAGAAAGAGAAAAGTGGAAAGGAAAGAGAGTCATCTTGTTGGATCATGAAAAGCATGAAAGATTTGCAACTGCTATTGTTTTATTGGTAAATCCATGGGATGCTATAAATTGCAAAGAGTTGGGAGAAAGTTGCCTAGGTGTTATTATGGATGAAACTGTGGATGCATCAACTTTGGATTCAACTTTG
>CM035407.1:188935573-188958073 GCA_020310875.1 Ceratopteris richardii
ATCTATCTATCTATTGATTGATTTATCTATCTACCTATCTATCTATCTATCTATCTATCTATCTATCTATCTATCTATCTATCTATCTATCTATCTATCTATCTATCTATCTATCTATCTATCTATCTATCTATCTATCTATCTATCTATCTATCTATCTATCTACCTATCTATCTATCTATCTATCTATCTATCTATCTGTTTACCTACCTACCTATCTATCTATCTATCTCTCTCTATCTAATTAAATCTCGCTCTCTGTCTAATGACTATAAAGAAAATCTACTACCATAGCAAGTCGATTTCTCTCTCTTGAATATGTCAAAGCACCACCACGGACTTCATGTTTGTGCACAATTTCTCTATAGCTTTTTGTCCCGCACCACACCATCCCTTCTCTCCCTTATGTTGATCTTCTACACCACCATTCTATCCTTTCTCTAGGGGCTTTCTCAAGGCTTTCTCTCTCACACCAGCTATGGTGTGCTTTTCTTTTTCTAGCAAAGAAGGCTCCTTAAACTCTCTCTCTCTCTCTCTCTCTCTCTCTCTCTCTCTCTCTCTCTCTCTCTCTCTCTCTCTCTCTCTCTCTCCCTCCCTCCCTCTTTCCCTCCCCCCTCCCTCCCTCCCTCTCTCCCTCTCTCTCTCTCTCTCTCTCTCTCTCTCTCTGCCCCCTCCCTCCCTCCCTCTTGCCCTCCCTCCCTCCTCTCTCTCTCTCTCTCTCACATACACACACACACACAGATATACTAGCATGGTCATCTCCTTCTCTAATTTCATCTCTGTGAAAGAAACAAAAAACAAAAAGAAAAATCCTTGAATCTCTCACTCCTCTGTCTTTCTGCTACATCCATGCACAAATATAGAGAGATGTTATAAGTTCAAATGAAAAAATAAAAGATCAGAAAACTTATTGTGAATTTTTGCATCAAGCTTCCTTTTTATTGTGTTTGCCAAAGTAGCAAGATATCAACTTCTTTAATGGAGCAACAAAAAAGAAGAATAGAGAGATGGAGCACTTTCTTTCTCACTTTCTCTATCTGCTCTTAATGAATTCATGGAGTGAAAGGGGAGAGGGTAGAGAGATGAAGAACTCTGTCTTTCTCTCCCTTACTCAGAGAAGAGCATGTAGGAAAAAGAAAAGAAGGAGGACTAAAAGTACCTAAAAGAAAATCATGGGGAAGACCTAATGAAGGTCAAGCTTGTATTTATAGGATTCCCCAAAGTTTCTTTTCTAGAACATTTAGATTCTTCTTTTTCTTTCTTTTTTTCTTTTTCTTTCCTTTCTTCTTTTTCTTATAGACTTTTGAATCTTCTAATTTTCAATTCTGATTTGAAGATCTACTTTTTCTTCTTTTCCACTTTTGGGTAACTCATTCTTTCTTTTCTAGTTTTGGTTTTTCTTTTTATTTTTCTCCTTTTATTTTCTTATTTATTATTCATTTATTTTTATGTTTAAAATTAAAGTTCCTAAACTATTGTATATACAAAGGTTCCAATTAAATCAAAGGTTATGGTTTGAGAAAAATAGATTTCTATAGCTCTTGACTAGGGTTTTTCTTTAGTTTCTAGGGTTAAGCTAGGTCGAGAGCTCACTTAAAATACAACTGAGATGTTCTTCATCGCACAGTCAATTCATTCAATCAAACATTTGAACAAACATAACTCTTTTTCTTCTTCTTGTTGACAAAACATCATATCATAATCAGTAAAAGCAAAGAAATAATTGGTTTGAAAAAAATCTTCATACACAACCCCTGAGGATTTCATCATAACATCCACCCCCACTAAACCTGCACATCATCCTAATGGGCCAACCTATAAAGCCAAACAAAAGTGCATCAAGATTCTTCTAAAATTATTTTTAGTTTTTGTTTTAATGTTTTTCTTTTGGAAATTGAAACATGATTATCATATGCAAAATGCAGGTCCTAAGAAAAATAAAGACGACTTTCAAATATGTAGTTTATGATTGGAAATTCATTCGGTGAACATACTACCTTCAATAATAATTTAAATTGTACCTATAGAAAGCATTTAGACTTTCGAATAACAAACTTTCTTATCCACTCATTTCAAAGTCATTTGTCATTTTATATAAATGTTCTCATGCTTTGCTCTTATAAACCTATCAAAAATACAAATAGCTCCACTATTGCATAGCTCCACCTCCTGTAATAAATCTCGAAGGTGGTTTCAAGAACACATCTAAGTCTCGAAAATTGTTTTCTATCTTTTTCTTTTTCTTTATTTTTCTTTTTCTTTATTTTTCTTTCTCTCTTTTCAGCAACCATTAATGTATTGTTTCCAACTTTTTTGTTTAAGGGGAAAGGCCTAACCCCTAATCAGAGCAATGCATATAGAGATATGCACTAGAAGGAGTTAGGATCTCACTTCCTAAGTGCTTTCTGAATATCACACAACCTATCTATATAATACAAGTCCTTCTTTCTACCAGGATCTTCAAGTAAGAGTTTCCCATCTAGGTCCTCATAATAGCTATAGGGTATCTAATCTTACTCTCTCAAGTGCACACATCCCTACTAGCATTTCTAATCACTTCTTATTGCAATTTAAAACGTTCACCTAATTTAACTTTCTTCAGCAACATCATCTTCATCTTTAAGTAGCTCTTGATCAATCCGGTACTCTTCTTTGTTTCTCTTCTTGAATAATTTTACTCTTTTCCCCTGCAATCAAAGATCTTAAAGGAGTACTGTCAAATTTACCAAGCTCATATGGACCATTATTGGATACAAACATCAGTATATATAGCCCAAACTATCTTTATTGAGTATCGAAGCTATTGTTGTACACCAATACCCTATCATCCATCTCAATCTTATGTGGCCTAAGTCGATGAGTTTTGTTGAAGTTGGTCTTATTCTTTAACCTTGACTCCTTTATCTTTTGCAGTGCTTTTAACTTCTCATTTACTTGTTCTAACTATTGAATCCTCAGTGATAATAGTTATTCTCTCATCATTTCATCATTCCATGGGAGCATCATCATTCTACTTGATCCACAACCACTTTCTCTATGTAACCAAATCGTGAGTGTTACACTTATGTGTTCCTCGAGTAGCTTTGATGTGAACCTTTTCCCTATACATGGGCACCTTTTACTCTAGTGCTGGCTAGAGGTTTTTTCCCCATGTTACCACATACTTGATACTCTCATATGTGGTGGTACTTAGTACTTAGGGATATTATTCAGCTCTTACAACAGTTCAGTTCATCGATTAATAGAGAGAGCTATTCTAGCCATCGTCTTCTCCGTATGTCTTGCTGTGTTTGTGCTCCTTGTGTGTGCTTCTTGTGTGTCTCTCGCACTTCTACACACACCCAACAATGGTATCAGAGCAGGTTTAGCTTCTTCTCAAGTTTCGGTTTTTCACGTCGCGGCGCGCGTACACTTTAATAGTGCAAATCGACTTCGGAGCATAGAACTGTAAATTTCAGCAGCTCGGAGACATTTCCACCAGGTGCACTGGGGTTTTACCCCCATTTTGAAGCCATTTGTCCAGTCAGAATCGCCATCAGAGTGACGGTTTGTGAGCTGAAACTTCAGCACTCATTTCAATTTTCATCGAAGTGAAGATTTTGTCACATTCTTGTTCCTCAGTGAAATGGCGGGCAGCAATGACTTGTTTGGCATGCTTCAAGCTGAAGATAAGCTTGATGGGACCAACTATCCGATGTGGTCTTACATGATGAAGCATGTTCTTGTTGCAAAACAACTTTGGAACATAGTGGCAGATGTAGATCGAAGACTGACAGGTGCTTCTACTTCACAGTCTACTGTCACAGATGGAGCTTCTTCTTCGAGTACAGTGGTTTCTCCTTCTCCACCTACACAAGAGCAGCTTAGATGGGATGGAAAAGATGCTCAAGCTCATGCTTTGATTGCGCTTTCGGTGAAGCATCATATAATTCCACACATTCGGTCATGTTCTACATCAGGACAGGCATGGGACACTTGCTTCTTTGTATGTCGTGCGTAATGAAGCACGTGTTGCATACTTGAGGAAGCAACTTGAGGATGTATGTATGGCTGAAAATGAATCGGTGGATGTGTTTGTGACACGCATCAAGGACTTGAAAGAGCAATTGGCAAACATAGATGAGATCATTCCGGATGCATCACTCATTTCTACATTGTTGAAAGGATTACCGGAATCTTTTCAAAGCTTTGCTACTACACTTCGTTTGGTTGCAAAAGGAAATCCTAATATGTATGCATTTGATGAGGTTGTGTCTCTTCTTTTGCAAGAAAATCAATCTAGAGTGAATAGGAGTGGTTTGATTGAGGGAACGCAAGCACTTGCTATCTCACAAAATGGGAAAAGCAAGTATGGTTCAGCTTTGGGTTCATCAAAACCAAAGCCTCAAGCTTCCTCTTCCACTCATTCCTCTAATGATGGTGATTTGCAAAAGAAGAAGACATGCAAATATTGTCGAAAAGCTGGTCATACTATTGATGAGTGTAGAAAGCTTGCTAAACGCAACGAAAAGAAGAAGGAATCCGGCATGTCTATTGCTGAAAATTCAGCAAATGCAAAGAATGATGAAGCTAACATGGCTCAAGATTTTTTGGCATGTGTTGTTACATGTCATTATGATGCTTCTTTACATTCTAAATGTATGGTTGTGAGTGAGGCTGATTCGGATTGGTTCTTTGATAGTGGTGCTTCAAAGCACATAACATCATGCAAAAGATTTTTTGCCTCTTTGAAAGATGCACCTAAAGGAGGACATGTGGTATGTGCAAACAATGCATCTTATCCTATCATTGGAGTAGGAGAAATTGAGCTTACGGTTGCAAATGGAGGTGTGATTCTCTTGAAAAATGCATTGTATGTGCCCGGTATCAAGAAGAACTTAATTTCAGTTCCGTTGATTGCCAAAGCTGGACTTCATGTACACTTTGTTGATGATAAGTGTATGGTTCATGATTTTAGCAATGGCGATGTTATTGTGATGTCTGGTACATTATGTAATGGTTTGTATCGCATGGATACATACAAGAGGGCTTCCTCGAATGCCTTAGTTGCTCATACTTCTTCCATGGCTGAAATGGAGCTTTGGCATGCTCGTTTTGGTCACTTGAACTTCAATAGTTTGCTCTACTTGCAAAAGAAGGACATGGTTATTGGCTTGCCTACACTTGAGTCCATTGAAAAGCATGCATGTGAAGGTTGTATTCTTGGAAAAATGCATCGTGCTTCTTTTCCAAAAGATAGTCATACACACACTACAAGAAAATTGCAACTTGTTCATAGTGATGTATGTGGTCCGATCAAAACTCCATCTTTTGGGAAGCATGTATATTTTGTTACCTTCATTGATGATGCTACTCGCCATACATGGGTGTATCCTATGAAAGCAAAGAATGAGGTATTTTCTTGCTTCAAAGCATTTTTAGCTATGGCTGAAAATTTTCTTCACAAAAGCTTTTGACTCTACGCACGGATCGTGGTAGTGAGTACATGTCACATGAGTTTAATGCTTTTCTTCGTGAAAGAGGTATTTCACACCAATGTACGGTGCCATATACACCTCAACAAAATGGTGTTGCCGAGCGTAAAAATAGAACTCTACTTGAAATGGCACGATGTATGGTTAAAGGAAAGCATCTTCCTCATAAGTTTTGGATGGAAGCGGTCATGTGTGCAAATTATGTGTTGAATCGCTGCCCTACAAAAGCATTGAGAGTCATCACTCCTTATGAGGCTTGGAATGGTCATAAGCCTATGGTTAGTCATATGTGTGTGTTTGGTTGTTTGGCATATGCTCTCGTGCCATCACAACAACGTCACAAACTGGATGACAAGGCAAAGAAATGTATATTTGTTGGTTATAGTGCTGAAAGTAAAGGATATCGGTTATACCATCCATTGACGAACACAATTATTGTGAGTCAAGATGTGGTATTTGCTGAAAATTCAGTTTTCCCTCTACTTGAATGCAAAAAACTGCCAACAGTTAGCTCACAAGATGTGTTCGATACACTCATGCCTTTGTTCCAAAATGGTGCGCTTGACTATGGCCATGTAGACCAGCCAAGTGAGGTTCAAAGGGCTGAAAAATTCCAGCCAAATAGGGCTGAAAATGCAGAGAATTTCCAGCCAAACATGGCTGAAAAAATTCAGCCAAAAATTGCCAAAACTGTTGGAAATTTCCAGCCACATATGGCTGAACATTTGCGTCAAAATATGGTTGAAACTGAGCATGAAATTCAGCCCACGCTTGATGTACATATTCAAGATGTTTTACATAATGAACGCATGTCTATCAAGAGTGCACAATCTATGCCAAAGTGGTTGAAACAAACTTTGTAGGACAGCAAATTGAGTGCACCTTTACTTGGTAGAACAAGATCAAGCTCTCACCATGCATCAAATAATTTTGTGGATTATTCTCTTATTGCTACAGCATGTAATGAAGAGCCACTTTCTTTTGAAGATGCATGTGACGATCCACAATGGATGAGTGCTATGCAACCAGAAATGGATTCCATACATAGGAATGGTACTTGGGAGTTATGTGAATTGCCAAAAGGAAAGAATGTCATTGGCACAAAGTGGGTTTACAAGATTAAGAGAAAATCTTATGGTAGCATTGATCGCTACAAAGCTAGATTGGTTGCCAAAGGATATGCACAGCAATATGGCATTGACCATGAGGAAACTTTTGCACCTACTTCACACATGACTACCATTCGTACCTGGTTGCATTGGCTGCCCATCGAGGTTGGAAAGTGCATCAATTGGACATAAAAACAGCCTTCTTGAATGGTGATTTGCAAGAAGAAGTCTATGTGAAGCAACCTCCTGGATTTGCTATGAAAGAGAAAGAGCATATGGTTTGTCGCTTGCATAAAGCCTTGTATGGTCTCAAGCAAGCTCCACGTGCATGGTATGACAAAATACATAAGCACTTGATTGCTCTTGGCTTCACATGTAGTCCGATTGAAAGCACACTCTATGTACGAAAAAATGGGGCTGATCTTATAGTGATTGTTCTTTATGTCGATGACATACTCTTGACTGGGTCATGTGATGCAAAACTTGACATTCTTATGGCTGATTTGCAGCATACTTTTGATGTCACTTATCTTGGTCTTTTGAGCTACTATCTTGGCATCCAGTTTGTATCCGTTGAGGGGGGAATTGTTATGCATCAAGCAAAGTATGTTGAAAAACTACTTCAGTATTTTGACTTTGAGGATTGCAAGCCAGTTTCCACACCAGTTGAGACAAGATTTAGATTCTCAGTTGAGGATTCGAGTGATGCATTTGACACTTCTCTTTATCAGCAGGTTGTGGGATGTCTTATATATGCATGCAACACAAGGCCGGATATACAGTATGCAGTTTCCCAGTTGAGTTGATTCATGCATAGCCCTGGCACTAAGCATTGGCAAGCGGTGAAACATGTATTTAGATATCTTCGAGGCACTTTGAGCTTAGGTCTCTTTTATGGCAGAGATGTTCAGCCATGCTTGCATGCTTTTACAGATAGTGATTGGGCTGGTTGTTGTGATACTCGCGTGTCCACTAGTGGTAATTGCTTTTTCCTTGGAGACTCATGCATATCTTGGTTGAGTAAGAAGCAACCTACAGTGGCGACATCAAGTTGTGAAGCTGAGTACAGGGCAGTTTTCACAGCTACAGTGGAGTGTATATGGCTGAGACGCCTATTGATGGATCTTTGCATGGAGATTGATGCTGCTATGCATATTCTCACTAATAGTCAGAGTGCTTTGGCTGTTGCACGAAACCCAGTGTTTCATGCACAGACCAAACATATTGAGGTGCATTATCACTATGTGAGAGAGCGCCTTCATGCAGGAGATATTGATTTGGTATATGTGCCTACACAAGATAATGTGGCAGACATATTCACCAAAGCTCTTCCACGGGAAAAGTTTGAAGCTTTTCGCAAAGCTTTAGGCTTGTTACCTTGTGGGGGCTGATATGTCACTCCCTGTATGTGTTCACATCATTCGCTCCAAGGGGGTTTGTTACACTTATGTGTTCCTCGAGTAGCTTTGATGTGAACCTTTTCCCTATACATGGGCACTTTTTACTCTAGTGCTGGCTAGAGGTTTTTTCCCCATGTTACCACATACTTGATACTCTCATATGTGGTGGTACTTAGTACTTAGGGATATTATTCAGCTCTTACAACAGTTCAGTCCCTAAGTACTAAGTACCACCACATATGAGAGTATCAAGTATGTGGTAACACGGGGAAAAAACCTCTAGCTAGCACTAGAGTAAAAAGTGCCCATGTATAGGGAAAAGGTTCACATCAAAGCTACTCGAGGAACACATAAGTGTAACAGTGAGATCAATTCTTCTAAAAGAAATTTGCATACATTATAAGTAGTCTTTGTGCAAAGAGCTCAACCTTCCACATGGTTGGTCTGGTCCTCTGTAGCAAGTACAATATATCTCATTTTCTTGATTCTCTTGGGCATGGTTACAAGGTCGATCACCCACTTGTAATGAATACAAGGAGGGTAAGTCAGGTGTAATGGGTCTCTATGTTTAACTGAAAAATGCAATTGACATAAGGCACATGTGCTCACAAATTCACGAACACTCACATATATGCCTAGCCACCAGTAGGCTTCCTTAATCTTTTTATATGTTGCATTTGTGATTTTCCCATAAGGTCTCATGCATCTCTGTCATGACTTTTCTTTGAAGACTTTTATTACTTAGTACACGTGGATTCTTCACCTTGCCTTTAGCGTATTGCCAAATAAATATGTCCTTCAGGAAGAAGTTGTAAGCCTTTTTTCTTGATGGATCTAAACTTATTTGTGGACTAGCCTAAGGAAGGTTTCAGTGAACTCATATAATTTCCCATGTTCCATTCTCCAACATACTCATTCTTATGGGATCACTCATAAACATAGAATAATGGATCATATCTCATCATATTTATATCTCTTTCTATCTCATCATCATCAGAATCATCTCAAACTTTTCTCTTGAAAGCATATCAGCAACTATATTTAGTTTTCTAGCTATGTGAATAAAATTTAGATTAATAAACTTCACATATGATATTCACCTAAGCATCACAATATTTGGAGAAGAACAATTAGCAATCATACCTATCAAAGGAAGAAAATCAATCTCTACTACAACATTAGCTCCAATGAATCATTCTTTATTAGATTTTAACGCAGTCAGCAATCCCCATAATTCTCTCTTTATTTGTGGACACTTTCTCTGAGTGTCACGTAGTATCTTCCCACCAAGGCAAACTGTGTATCTCTACCCCTCGTCATCATCTTGGCCTATGACCCAACGTATACCAATAGGATCAGTATTAACAATCAAAATGATAGGCTTTTGATCGGAATAATCAACACGCTTCAAAATTTGGGCTTCAATTAGCAATTGCTTTAGTTTACGCATGGCTCTGACTATTTCTCTCTCCAAATAAATTTCTTTTTCTTTCTCAATAGATCATATTAAGGGTTCGTAACATGAGCGAAGTGAGGAATCCAAATCATGTAGAAGGCATAGGCTCCTAAGAATCTCCTTACTTCACCGACACTATGACATACCTCATAGATTCTATTAATGGCCTCAACTTTTGTGGATATGGCTTGCGGCCATAATGTCCACACATAGTCCTACAATGAGAACCTCATCAACTCCAAATATAGATTTCTCTAGAGAAAATGTTAGTGCTACCTCTTCGAATCTCTCAAAAGTTTTCTCACAATCGGAGATATGGTCGCTAATAGTTTTCGTGCAATCAAAAGCATCTAAAGTCTCATCTTTCACTCTTTCCTCACAACCCTTTATCAGGATATATATATATATATATATATATATATATATATATATATATATATATATATATATATATATATATATATATATATATATATATATATATTGATGACATTAGGTGAAAACACACACACACACACACACACACACACACATATATATATATATATATATATATATATATATATATATATATATATATATATATATATATATATATATATATATATATATATATATATATATATATATATATCAATAAAAGGTAAAGTCATTGAAGGTATGAAGTCATATAGGACAAGATTCATGGCATCCATCATATAAGCTACAGAATTTGGTGCTCCCTATGGAAAAGTACACATGCATACAAGGCCCAGTGGATTCTTCACCATAATGATGTCTCTACTGTCAATAGCCAACTGAAACTGATCATACCCTGAATACAGATCATCCATCGAGTAAATGGAATGCCTAGTGAATGATTTTGCAAACTCATCTTCTATAGGTCCTATCCCTACATTTTTTTATCATGACTTTATTCACAGGTTGCAAATCCTAGATGAAAGAAAGTTTCCCATTCTTCTTTGGCACTATGAACCACCTATTCAAATATGGCGCTAACAATGGTTCCAATATTCACATGGATATCTTTTCCTTTAACAATCTCATCAAATCAAGTAATTGATCTTTTAGAATTGGTATAGGTTGAACATTCCATGGTATATGTGGCACTGTAAAGATGATCATGGGTGGAACTTGTTTTGGATCCGCACAGCCTATCTCAAGTGGTAAAAGATTGAATGCTTTCTCATGTCTCTTGATAACTTCCATGAAGTTTTATCTTTTACTCTATGTAAGAAATGACCTCTCACCAAACTTAATCTGCTTTATAGTCTCCTCAATAAAGTAATGCCCTATAAGCTCTCATCTTCTAAGCATAGAGTCTTCAATCACTCTCAAATTTTTTCATAGCTATCACTTGATAATGGTTGAGCTATGGGTTTTATTTTGTTATCAACACTCTTGTAATTCGTATTTACATTCACTTCATGATCTTGCAAAAACTCAACAATCAAATGATATTCTTGAATAGAACTGAGCATGATGATTTCAAATTTTCCATTTGTTTGAAGTACTTTCTGAAGTTCTTCCAGAACAATCGAACTACTTTCAAACTCAATTATGTTTCAATCTTTTCATCAGGCAACATTAATCCTAAGTTTTTGTACTGTTTTTCATATATTTTTTCTAAAGTTGATTGAAATATTTTATTTTTGCAAATAAAGTAACTTGAATGTAGATGAACATATTGAACAAATTTGAAAACTATATACAGATTCTTGCAAGACATCAAACCATTCCCCATCATTTTCTCGCTCAACAATGGATCCTAGCAAAAATTTTGGTCTAAATATGCCCCATAATCTCTCACTAGTGCACAATCATCACACTCATGATCATAAGAGTTAATGGGGTGTTTCCTCATATTCTTTTTGTTTCTCACATGATTCGAGCAGACTATCATGACTTGCAAGGAGTTCAAATCAGATCTCGATTGTATTCTTACATAAGCAGATCCGTCATTCGTGGCCTTCATTTCCATTTGCATTTCGGCCATAAAAATTTGCCCAAGAATAGCCTCATATGGACAGTTATCCTAGACAAAGAGGTGTAATTCTTTAGAAACTCCCTCAATTGTCACAGGCACAAAAGTACAAGCTCCTAGCAGAGCTCCAGAGCCATTTAAAATGAGCTATCATTCATGAAAAACTTTACACTCTACTATCCAATTTGACCTTTAGAAGATCAGGGAAAAATGCGCCAGAAAACTCGTAACCATTAACTAACTTTCAAACTGATATGAAATCACTTAGAATTCTCTACACAAGAGGAATTAGATCAAATCCTTCTACACAAACATGTGTTATCTATTAGAGAAGATGTTTATAAAATGGTTTGGCTTCATTCTGCTCATAGCCATGGAAAACTCTCCTACTCTGAGTAGTTCTTCCTCAACATCTCTCTCAGAAAAAACCCAACTTTTTCTCTTGTCACTCAAGAGAAAAAACCCAACTTTTTCTCTTGTCACTCATATGTTCTACATACTCCTAGACTCAAACTTGTAGTTTTAGAAGTTTTATGTCAGGATTAAACTCTAATTTTGCACTATATTCCAAGTGTTAATTTGTCCCTTCACTTAGGCTTGATTTTCTAAGTGTTTTGCTTTTACTTCTCTTTGTCTTTCTTCTTCCTTCATATGCCTTCATGTCTTTATGTCTAATTAGTGAGTGAAGCCCCAACAACTCCCCCTCAATCACTAATTATCATTCTTTGTCTTCTTCATATGTCCTTCTTCTCTTTTATTCCTGCCATTTCTTTGAATCTACTTGTCTTCACTCTATCCAAGCTCTTTGTCATAATATCTGCAATCTGATCTTTTGTGGAAGTGTATACCACTTCAAGCTCCTTCTCCATTACCTTTTCTCTCAGAAAATGATATTGAATCTCTATGTGCTTTGTTCTTGCATGAAATACACGATTTGCTGCAAGATACAATGAACTCATATTATCTCCATGCATGATAGGTATACCTTGATCAATGCCCAAGCTTTTGAACAATGTCTGTATCCATATCACTTCTTTTGCAAGATACAATGAAATCATATTATCTCCATGCATGATAGGTATACCTTGATCAATGCCCAAGCTTTTGAACAATGTCTGCATCCATATCACTTCTTTAGCTGCTTCCACAAGTCCTTTGTACTCAGCTTCAGTTGATGATAAAGCCACTATATGTTGCTTCTTTGAGCACCAACTCACAAGTTTATCTCCTATGTATATCATATACCCATGTGTTGACCTTCTATCATCTTGACTTCCTACCCCATCTGAATCACTATATGCTCTCAACTTTATATCTGATGTAAAAGGATAATATAATCCTTCCTTCAAATTTCCTTTGATGCATCTAAGGACTCTTTGACCTGCAATCCAATCCGGGTCCTTTGGACAATGCATGAATTGAGAAAGAACTCCCACTGCATAACTAAGATCAGGTCTTGTTAATGTAGCATAAATCAAGCTTCCCACTAAAGATTAATACTTCCTCATATCCTTGAACTCTACACCATAATATTTACTGAGTTTATGATTGACCTCAAGTGGTGTTGATGCCTGTCTGCAATTCTTCATGCTAAATTTGTTCAGAAGATTCAGAAGATACCTTTCTTGTGATACATATATGCCATGATCTGCATATGTGATTTCCATTCCAAGAAAATATGACAATTTTCCTAGATCACTTATCTTGAATTCCTTCTCAAGTAATCTCTTCACCTCCTTGATTACTTCATTTGAAGTACCTGTGATTATAATATCATCTACATAAATACAAATGTAGATCATACCTTCATCTGTTCTCTTGATAAGTAAACTTGCATCTGCCTTTGAACTTTGATATCCAAGATCATTAAGATACTTCACAAGTCTATAATTCTAAGCTCTTGGAGCTTGCTTTAATCCATAAAGTTCTCTTCTCGATTCGCAAACATAATTTGGATACTTGTAATCTGCAAACCCTTGAGGTTGCTCCATCTAGACTTCATTTGATATATATCCATTTAAAAATACATTCTTTATATCCAATTGACTCAATGTCCATCCTTTTGATGTTGCAAATGCAATGATTGTCCTTATGGTTGACATCTTTGCTACAGGACTGAATGTCTCATCATAATCTATGCCATGAGTTTGAACATAGCCTTTAACCACCAATCTAGATTTTTATCTGTTTATTCTTCCATCTGCATGCTTCTTTATTTTGTAAAACCATTTATTTCCAATTAATTTCTTACCATTAGGTTTTGGAACAAGTTCCCAAGTCTTGTTCTCTTTAAGTGCATTAAACTCTTCCTTCATTTCTTCTTCCCATTGTTTCTTACCCTTTGCTTCATCATAGCTTTGAGGTTCTTCATCTTCCTTAACCATGTAAGCATAGTTTTTTTGAGTCAAATAAGAAGTATCATAGGAATACCTTGTTGTTTGTTTCCTCAATCTGGTTGATCTTCTTGGTGCACACTCTTCATATGTATCTAGATATACTTCTTCATCAAATCTAGGTACATCTTCATTTCTTCTATATGATCCAATCCTAGATGTGCTTGCTTGCATATGATCTTCATCTCCATCTACCTGCATGTGTGACTTACCTCTTTCACTTCTTCTTACCTCTTCTTCAAATGTTTCAAGATTACACTCTTTATCTGCATACCAACTCTTCTGTTCAACAAATGTCACATCTCTAGAAACAATAAATTGTTTGGTTAGAGGACTTCATAGCCTATAACCCATCTGCTTTTCATCATATCCAATAAACACATATTTTTCAGCCTTTGGTTCAATAAACACATATCTGAGTTGTGATGGTACATAAGCACATGCAATCGATCCAAACACCTTGCAATGATCAAGTGTTGGTTTCTTACCCCACCAAGCTTCATAAGGGGTCATTCCATTTAGATCTGCACATGTTTATCTATTCACAAGATATGTAGCTGTATTTACAACCTCTGCCCAAAGATAATTATGGCAATTTTTTTCCTTTAACATTGCTCTAGAAAACTCAACCAAAGCTCTATTCCTCATTTTTGCCACCCCATTTTGTTGAGGTGTATACGTGCAAGTTATTTCTCTCTTAATACCTACATTCCAAAGATAATCATTGAATTCTTGGGAGAAGTATTCTCCCCCTCCATTAGATCTTAGCCTCTTGAGCTTTTGACTTGTAACTCTCTCTGCATATGCATGAAAATGTTTGAAAGCTCCAAACACTTCTGATCTTTCCTTCAAAACATAAATGGTTATCCATCTTGTAGCATCATCAATAAAAAGAACATAATACCTAGAACCATTGATTGATCCTTCTTTTGTTGGTCCCCATACATCTGTATGTATGAGCTCTAGCAAACCATCATGTTTGAAACCTTTTCTCTTAAATGATAACCTGTGCGCCTTTCCCGTATGACAAGCTTCACATTTGTAGATCATATGTTAGCTCTTTACATTTGGTAGCCCTATTATAGATTGATTCTCCACCATGGTTTTAATTCCTTTTTCATTGAAGTGTCCTAACCTCTTATGCCAGAGGTCTAACTCTTTAATTACTTCATCACCATGTGTGATCAAGACTTGACCAACATTCCCTTTAAGAGTAAAAATTCTACCCTCCTTCTTACCATCGACAATTTTATTGTATCCATCCTCTGGATCTTCAACAAATACTCCTTCATTTGTAAATCTGACTTGAAAAACTTTCTCTACTATTTGTCCCACACTAATCAGATTCTTTGGTATTGTTGGGACATACAAGACATTTGTTAGCAAATCAGCTCCACTCATGCACTTCACTTTTCCAACTAAATGCACATTATGTTTTGTATTATCACTTGTTTGTACTGTGTGACTTGAAATACCTTCTTCCAATTCTGATAACAATTCTATATTACCTGACAAGTGGTTTGAACAACCAGAGTAAATATAGAATACCTTAAGATCCTCCTTCTCTGATGCACTTATTGAATTCATCATCAATGTTGTATGTTTGTCATTTTGTGTATCATTTGCATAGTTGTAATAGGTAGTGTTATAAGACTGATTTTGATTCCAATTTCTTATTCCACCTCTACCAAAACTTCCTCTTGAATTTTGTCTTCCTCTTTGCAATTGATTCTGAAACCTTCCACCTCTTCCTCTGCCATTATTACTTTGATTCTGATTTGATCCTTGTTGGTTATGCCAACAATCATAAGCTAGATGATTGCTCAATCCACAAATCTAGCATGTCTTCTTGTTATTGTTTTGATTACCTCTACCTCTTCCATTTCCTCGACCTTTACCTCTACCAATACCTCTTCCTCTTGCATAATTTGCTTGAGTAGTCAGCTCTTCTTCATCCTTTGCTTTACCTTTATCACTTTTCTTCTTATTCTTTGCATACATAGCAGAACTATCTCCTTTATCTCCATCTGACTTCAAATCTTGCCCAAATGTAAGCATGAGTCCAAGCAGTTGATTTAATTCTGGTACATAATTATTTAATGAAAGTTTAGTTGAGAGTAAAAAAGGTTTCCATCTTTCATCTCCTCTCAATCCTGCAAGCAATTGTGCTATCAACCTATGATCTTCAATATCCTCATCAATAGATCCAAGGCTATCTGCCAAGTCCTTCATCTTAGTGACATAATCACTAATGCTTTGGCTTTGCTTCTTTTTAAATGTGATAAACTCTGACCATAAGCTACCCTTCCTAGCTTTAATAGTGTTTTGGAAGTTATCTTCCAAAGCATTCCATATGTCTTCAGTTGTTTCTAAACCTCTGATATGTGGTAACAAATGATATGTGATAGTGTTGTATTATATAAGCCCTTGCACTTGCATCTCTCTTGTGCCATAGCTTCAAAGCTTCTAGTTCTTCTTTCCTTAGTTGACTATCATCTTCAAATGTAGCCTTTTATTCTTCACTTTTCACAGATACCATTAGATCCTTACTCATGAGTAAGGCTTCCATTCTCATTACCCAAGAAGGATAATTATCTCTATCCAATTTGTCAATAGATATATGATCTGTCATAGTCTTCTTGCTTCTGTTGCAACCTGTGAGTATAAGGTTAAGATATGGTACCTTTTGTAGATCTTTACCCTTGAGGGTAACTTCGAAGTGCTCCTCTGATGTCTTTTGTTGTTGAACACCTCAACTTTCACCTTTTTAATGAAGAACTCTTCAACTCCTCTTGTATCTGCACCTCCTTTCACTCTTGAGGACCTTTCTGCTCTAATACCACTTGTTGGTGTATGGAACACCACAAGAACTAAGCTAAAGTGATATTAGAATTCCTCCATAACCATCATTAGCTTAGCAACACTCTAAATTTGAAACCTTTATCACTAAACTTAGTGAAATCCAAAAATTCACTTTTCAAAAATCTGTGCCTTTTCTTCTAGCTTCAAATTTGATCTGTATTAGCTTTTGATCATTTGCTAATAGAAGTTCTTGCTAATGTTAAGCAACACATTCCAAGCATAACTTTCAAGTAATAACTTCATAATCTTTTGAATTCACTTCAACATTTGAACTATGTTTGAAATCTGAAAAATGACTTCATCGATTTGACATACCTTCACTGTTAGACTCATTTCTCTGCATACACCTCTCATTTTGAAAAGATCTTTTGAACAAGTGTAGTTGAAGGCAATAGATTTAAAATGAGCTATCACATATGAAAAACATTACACTGTACTGTGTGATTTGACCTTTAGAAGGTCAGGGAAAAATTGTTGGAATTTGGGGCCCCAGGATCGTTCCAATACTAAAACCTCTTGAGCATACACAACTTAATTGACAAGATGATAAGTGAGATAGAAAAAGAAAGAGATCTTGAGACAAGGATAGGGAACGTAAGCTGGATGCTTACTTCACTAAAAATAATAGATGTCCAAATTACAACATGGGAGTACTACTCAACCATATAAAGTGGTGCACTCACTAATGGAAGAATAAGAAGATGATGATACAAAATTTAGATTATGTCGAAATAATCTAAGTGTGTATGAAGAGAATGAAGCAATGAAGCTAACAATATAGTGTAACGTAATTGTAAATCAACCACAAGGTTAACTCACAAAAGATAGTTACCACCACCTCGTAGAAGACTTCCTGCTATAATGAGAGTAGCCTCTCCTTCACCACAACTTCACCTCTTTCAAGAGTGTGAGAACACTCTGTCTTCAAGAAGATCTCCAAGCTCTAGATCTTTGAGTGAGTGATTATACAAGGAGCCAAGGCCTTGTTTATATAGTTGTTCTCCTCCTTGAAAAGCTAAAATAAAGCACAAATAAATCTACGATCAAATTGATCGCGTACGAAAAAATAAAGCTGTATCCCGTCCGTATGCGTTTCCCAAAAGCAAAGTTTAGGTTAAACCAAAAATTGTCTTCGCGCTGTGTCCGACGGGATTTGAACCCGGGTCTATTGAGTGCGCTTTAAGAACGATGAGCTAAACCAAGTCGACCCGTTAGCTTTGTTGTACAAGAGTCTAGAAAGACTCTACTATATGGATGTCGCGCCCGTGAGCTTTCCATAGAAGTATATAGAATGGAATCTATATATCAGCATTCCATCCGCCTGGAAGATTTATATAGAGATACAATTGTTGAATTTAATTGCTGGACCAATGAGGACATTGACTTCCAACAATCCCTCCTTCAATGTCATATTGGTATAAGATTCAGTAACCTGCAAATCTTCTCATGACTATCTCTAGTCAATGCTTTGGTAAAAATATCTGCAACATTCTCACTAGTAGGAACATAAACCAGCTCAATGTGCTTCTTAGCTATCTGCTCTCGAATATAGTGGTAGTGTACCTCTATATGCTTTGTCCTTGCATGATGCACTGGATTTTTAGCTATAGCTATAGCACTCTGGCTATCTGAAAATATCTGAATGGGTTGATGTACTCTTACATCAAGATAACTGAAAATCTTCTGCAACCATACTGACTCTAGAGTAGCTGTAAATGCTGCACGATATTCAGCTTCACACGATGAAGTGGCAATAATGGGTTGTCTTTTTGAAAACCATGAGATAAGACAATCTCCAAGATAAAAACAAAATCCACTAGTACTTCTTCTTGTGTCTCTATCACCTGCCCAATCAGAATCTGAAAATCCTTTTAGTAACAAATGTGTAGATTTTGAAAATATCATAGCATAATTTGAAGTTCCCTTCAAATAACGAAAGATCCGCTTTACTGCTTTCCAATGTAACACTGTCGGATTTTGCATGAACCTTGATACTTGAGAAACTGCAAACTGTATATCAGGACGTGTATTACAAAGATATATCAAGCAACCTACTGCTTGACTATATAGAGTAGCATCAAATGGCTCTGCATCTGCTACCATTTGTAAAGACGTGTTCTGATCCATAGGTGTTTGCATAGGTTTAGAATCACCCATCTGAAATCCTTCCAAAAGTTTCTCAATGTACTTCTGCTGTGTCATGTAGATACACTCATCTCGAAACAGAAACTGAATCCCAAGATAATAATGTAGAATGCCTAAATCATTCACATCAAATGTTTGCTTCAATTCTTCTTTGAACATCTGCAAATCTTCATCTCTGGGACCTGTGACTATAATATCATCCACATAAATGATTGCTATAATCATCATACCTGTTTCAGCTTTGACATAAAGAGTCGGAGCTGCATCTGAGTTATGGAAACCAACGGATAAAAGATATGTATGTATCTTTTCATACCATGCTCTAGGTGCCTGTTTTAAACCATACAAAGCTTTTATAAGCTTACACACTAAGTGTTCTTTACCTGTCTCTTCAAAACCTTCTGGCTGCTGAATATACACATCTTCGTGTAAATCACCATTTAGAAAAGCAGTCTTAATGTCAAGTTGATATATATGCCAACCAAAATGTGCTGCTAGAGCAAGTACTGACCTAATAATAGTCATCCTAGACGTAGGAGCAAATGTCTCATCATAATCAATACCTTTTTGTTGTGCATATCCTTTGACAACCAACCTGGCCTTGTATCTATCAATAGTACCATCTGCTTTCCTTTTGATTTTGAAGATCCATTTTACACCTATAGCCTTCTTTCCTTCTGGTAACTCACATAGCTGCCAAGTTTGATTCTTATGAATAGAATCAATCTCTTCTTGCATAGCTTTTCTCCAAATAGGAATGTTAAGTGCATCTTTAACACACGCAGGTTCATCTTCAACAGTCGTAAGTGCCAAAATATCATGAATCTCGAAATCTTCAGCAAAACTTACATGATCTTTTTGCTGTCTAGTTTGACTTCTTGTTCTTACATGATCTTGTTGTTGTTGTCTAGTCTGACTCCTTGTTCTTCCAGTAAAAGTTTTTATACCACTATCTTTCCAAGTTTGATATAACCATGTAGGTGTATCCTTGAATAGTGGTGAAACTCTTTCTGAACTTTCAGCTTCCACAGGTTCTGGAACTTGTCCTGTCGATGTACTAGGACTTTCTGGAACTTTAACTTCCTCCATTTCTGGAACCAAAGTCTCTTGTGGAACTGACTCTGTAGATGGTTGTGAAATTCCTCTTTCTTCAATTTTTTCTTGAATACTAGGAATTTGAGGTTTAACTCCCTCCTGATATGGCTGAACATGTACATCCAGAATCTTTCTAAAAATTCCATAGTCATTTTCACTAATGAACTTTGGAATTTCTGCTTCTTTATCATAAACCTTATCTTCAGCAATATAAGCATTACGTGAAAGAATAACTTCACCTGTTTCTGGAACATAAAACCTGTATCCTTTGCTTTCAACAGGATATCCAATAAAAACAGCTTTCTTTGCCTTTACATCTAGTTTGCCTCGGTCCTTTTTCTCAACATGTACATAAGAAAGTGATCCAAACACTTTGAAGTAACTCACATTAGGTTTTCTACCATAATAAGCTTCATACGGTGTGATTACCTTTAAAGCTTTTGTAGATGACCTGTTTAAAATGTGATTAGCTGTATGTACTGCATCAAACCAGAATTTTGGTGAAAGCTTCTTGGATGCCATCATGCTCCGCATCATTTCAACAAGCACTCTATTCTTTCTTTCTGCAACACCATTTTGCTGAGGAGTATAAGCAATAGTAAGATGTCGAGTAATACCTTTCTCATCGAGAAATGTCTGGAACTCATTTGACAAGTATTCTCCACCTCTATCACTTCTTAGAATCTGGACAGTTTCCTGACTTTCATTTTCAACCATAGCTACAAACTTCTTGAACATAGGAAAGATTTCTGACTTCGACTTAAGACCATAGATCCATGAGTATCTTGTAAAATCATCCACAAATAGGACAAAATACCTGAAACCCTGAATAGAGTCTGCTCTCATAGGACCATTCACATCTGAATGAATAATCTGCAATTTCCTGGTAGCTGTAATATGACCATGTTTCTTGAAAGGTAGTTTATGCATCTTACCTTCAAGACAACCTTTACATATATCTGAATAATCAGGTAGCTTGAATGAGGGTAAACTCTCAACCATACCTCTGTCTTTGATATTCTTGAGAGCTCCAAAACTGATATGTCCAAATCTTTCATGCCATAGCTTCATATCTTCCACCGGTGACGAAGATTTGACTGCATATGCTTGACTGATTTTTGACAAAACAAAGATCCCTCCTTTATGCTTACCTTGTAAAAGACACTTGTCTTCTTTATGTGATAAGATCTTACAAAGATCTTTCTCAAATACAACTTTAAAACCATCACTTAAAAATGCAGATATAGATAGCAGATTCTTCTTCATTTCAGGTACATAAAGGACATCTGAAATTTGAAAAACACCACCTTCTCTTGACTTTAGGGTTACTGTACCTATTCCCACAACATCCAAATCATTGCCATCTGCAATAGTA
The DNA here is from genome assembly GCA_020310875.1 of Ceratopteris richardii. Lineage (NCBI taxonomy): Eukaryota > Viridiplantae > Streptophyta > Polypodiopsida > Polypodiales > Pteridaceae > Ceratopteris > Ceratopteris richardii. The sequence goes on from CM035407.1 coordinate 188,956,867, forward strand.
ACTCTTCTACCTGAAGAATAGGAGAGAGAAGAAAATACATCTCTACAACCTGTCATATGCTTTGTAGCACCTGAGTCGAATATCCAAGGACTTGCTGAAAGAACTTGTAAAGCTGCTTGATCAAAAGCTACTTCCTCAATAGTGATACAGGCATAAGAATCACCTTGAGATTTCCCTTTTTTATCATCTTCTGCAACATTAACTGATGCCTTTTTCTTTTCTGCTGCAATCCTTTTATAACATTCTGACTGAATATGTCCACGTTTCTTGCAAAAAGAACATATTTTTACCTTCTTCTTAGAAGAATTCACTTTAGATGTCGTAGATACAGAATCTGAAGTAGAAGGTGAGAGGGACCTACTTTCCTTCTTGGATTGTTTTTCCTTCTTCTTATCCTTCTTCTTCTTACCCTTTGATGAAGATGAAAGCGCTTCTTCATTCTCTTCCATTCCCTTCAACTGATCTTCATCTTGAAGTAACAAGAACTCTAATTCTTCAAATGTAACCTCTCTATCTCTTGTGGTAAGGGTAAGAGTGGTTATGAAAGATCGATATGAAATAGGAAGTGAATTAATCAGCGTATTTACCATTTCTTCATCTGATATCTCAACTCCTACATTTAGAAGTTGATCTCTCAAGTCAACGAGTCTCGTAATGTGGGTTTGAATTGACTCACCAGCTTTCATCCTTGTATTTGCTAGTTGTCTCCTCAAGTGAGCTTTCCTAGCAGGATTTCTGCTCTGAAAAAGATTCTCGAGCTTTAACCAAGCTTGACTAGAACTTCTGCAAGATCTGATCTGTGGTAGAATATGCTTTTTGACGCTCATTGCTATGAATGAAAGTGCTAAAGCATCTCTAGCATCCCATCTTGCCTGATCTTCAGTAGGAGGAACTCTAGGTAAAGACCTAGCAGTGACTCTGGATGTCGAAGTGGTTACCTCTTCTTCTGTTGGTTCTGTAATAGCAATTCCAGTACCTGTTGAAGCTGCTGTAGACCCTTCTTCGCCTTCTCGTCTTGGTCTTGTTAAGGATCCATTGACGATACTCCATAAATCCTTTGTCACTAACAAGTTCATCATCATGAAACTCCACATGGGATAATTCGAAGATCCATCCAACTTGTCTTCAATCTCAATTCTAATCTCACTCATCTTATCTTAAGTGTGTATGTCAATTATGTAGCTCTGATACCAAGTGTTGGAATTTG
>CM035407.1:188963073-189033073 GCA_020310875.1 Ceratopteris richardii
GACACTTTAGAAGTGAAAAAGATATCTCTCATCAATCAGAGGTAAAGTTTTCTAAGTAGAAGAAAAAGTTGCACCCGATATTTTGTTGTGTTCTCCTTCTGTGTTTGATCATTTCAAGAATCCTTTTGTAGATGTCTAATTCCATAGTTAATGCTTTTATGGTTAAGATTTGATATTCTAATTGTAAACAGACTGAGAGAATTATGTGTAGGAACATTTGTATGTGAAGAAGTGATGAGTGTCTTTTGAAATAGGTGCAATCTGAATGTTCAAAGAATTGATTAGATCTCAGTGCATAGTGTGTACCTATGTCACGAGACCTTAAGGACTTGTGCCAAAGAGACTAAATCTCATTTGCCACACTAGTGTGTATAGTGGTGGATTGACACACGCTTAATTATCAATCTGAAGAACCACATGAACCAAGTGTATGAGGACGTGTGCACACATGATGGAAAGTGAAGTGGTTTAGCTAAAATGCATGAGAAAAGACTAAACTACCTCTCCAACTCACTTAGTCTCTGAAAGTGTCTGCCGTGATACCACTTATAATAGTAAATACAAATTTGAATGTTTCTCCCAACATCGAACTCCAAATATGGCCAATGGCAGATTTGTTTCAAAGCTCTGGACGAGACGCATCTATTGGTTGTGTCTTCACTCGAATATGACAACTGCTCTTCAAGTTATGGCCAAAACAGTGAATGGCGAGAAACACCTTCACTCACTCCACAACTCATACTTGCTCACACACACACTATAGTAGTTCAAAAGTGATGGGGAGGGGTAGACAACAGTCCTACACACAGATTCCAAGCTTTACACACACACACAAAAGTTCACAGAGAAGATGAAAATCTGCAGGAAAGAAGAAAATTCAAAATTTCAGCTGTCCTTCTTCACAATGGCAAAAAGTGCTTACAAAGAGTCACAAAGTGACTTATATATATATATATATGTTCCTTGAAAATGGTCCTTTCACACAAGTGACCGGCACTTTTATTGGATTATCTCTAATTTCCTACTATTTTACAAGAAATATATTACAATGAGTTGGGCTTATGCATCTAGAGGACTCCTCTAGTGCATTTACATAGATTCTAGGGAATTCTCTAAGATTTTGAAGAAGAAAATTATGCCCATTAATTTGAAAATTTTAGGGCTCCTCTTTGGCGCCTCTTTTCTTTGCAACACTCTCCCCCTCTTTGTCTCTGTCATCCCTTGATAGGCTTTGCTTTTTGTTTGTAGCTTGTCTATGGCTCCTGAATACACGCACCAGTGGTCGAAGAAGTAATAAGGATTGTAAGGAAATTTGTTACTTTATCCGAAGTTGATCCTTTGCTTCTTTAAGCCCCTTGGTATTCCTTATATCACAAATCTGGGTTGCTGTATTAAGTCGGGTTGTCATGCATGCCATCAATGGCTAAGAATGTTTTGTTCTTATTCACTCTCTTCAACTTCTCAGCCTCTACCTCTTTCTAACTTTTGGTCTTCTGATATGTCTTTGTCCTCACACATCTGACCCTGTCGTATTGCTTGGAGCCTGTTAGTTTCTTCCATCGCACACCTTACTTTGCTGACCTTTACTCTCTTTTAAGTCAGCATTACATTTCAAAGGCCCTATTCTTGAATCTTCTTTGTCATCCTCTGGGACTTGATTTATTTCTTTCCACCGCATGCATCTCGTGGAAGAGGAGGCAGCTAGGACCTTCAGACAATTGGTTATCTTATCCGATGAAGAGTCCTTTGTGTGTTGTCTCTCTTCCCTGCTTCGCTTCACCACCTGCTCTTGGTAGATGAGGAAGCTGTGTGCAACCTCCCATGAAATGTCTTGGTTGTTATCTTTCTTTGTTTCCAATCCTTAGGACCTGGTTCTTTGGTGTTGTTGCCTGTTGGGTGCCCCTGTGGGGCTTTGGGAAGAGAGTTTCTTTGTTTCCAATCCTCAGGACCTGGTTCTTTGGTGTTGTCGCCTGATGCATGCCCCTGCGGGACTTTGGGCAGAGAGTTGTTCTTTTTCTTTGTAAACTTTGTTCTTTACTGACCTGTTTTGTTTTTGCTTGATTTTATCTTCTTCTTCTTCTTTTTTTGCTTGATTCCCCTTCCACACGTCCCTCCTCCTCAACTCTGTTGTCCTCGACATGCTTTTTGTGGCAACGTGAGTATGTTTGGATGACTTTTTGCTCTCGTTGATTAAGTAGATTGGCATGACAAAGCATTAATTCCTTCCATTGGCTGGACTTTACCCCGTCATCTGGTGCCTGTCTATGATCTGCAAAGAAACCTAATTCATAGGCCACTAGTCTTGCATTAAGATTCGAAGACATTTTTGCAAAAATTTTCGAATCTAATTCAAAAAAGCCTCTAAAAAATGCCTCTTCAAATGTCTACATGTAAGTACTTGGCAAAAAAATTAGCCTTAAGTATATGCCCATGAGCGTTAACTGGCTAGGTATAGTTGATAGATAAAAAATGAGGGCTTCTGATCCCTGATTAATGCCGATGAAGTTCAAAAATGTGTATTGTGCATGTTGAAACACATTTATGACAGTAAGTAACATACTCAAAATCTTATTAGTCATTTTGACTACTAAATCTAGTACAGTTGCATATCGAGCAATTCAAAATTCGATGGTTTTAATCATGTATTCTTCAGTTGGTAGGTAGTTACGAGGTGGACTTGGAAGCAATGGATAGTTGAGCCACTGACTATTTATGCTTCCCTGGCGCTGGCCTTCCCAAAATTGCGTCCAGGATCGTCTTCTTGGTATCGGGCAAAAATATGGATTTACTTGAAGTATATAAGCTGATGATTCCCATTGCACCTGTAGCGTAGGATTCTTCTCCAAAGCTTTCCTTCTCCAGATAGGATCTGCTTTGTCAAATTCCTCTTGTGTATATTTAAATGTTTGCATGTTAAATTGGAGGTTGCTATCTGGCTCTTTATTTGTTGTGGTCTTTATTTATTAAGTAATCCATATGGTACATTGAAGGGTTTTATTACTTGTTCTAGATTTTTTCTTTCAATTTTTTCTTTCAATTTTTTCTTCCTTCATGACTTTGGTTACCTGATCTTCACAATCTTTAGTAAGTTGGGACACCAGTAGTGCCCGCTCATGTCGGCTTAGTTCTGCAATATCCCGAGTGTATCTTTCAATATTGGTCTCCGTTGCCTCCCTTCTCGGTGAATGATGTAAGGGGGGAGAAAGAGGATGTACCTCAGTCTCCTCAATAGCCGTTGTGGAGTGTGGAACTACTAGTGTCCCCTCGGTGACCTTCTGTGCTAGTTGATTTTGTAATTGTTTTATCAATTCGTCCTTTTCTTTTATTGCTACAGTTGCTCTTGTAACTTCTTTTTTATTCTTGAGGAGCTCTTCTCCTATAGCAGCGAGTTGATTTGCATCTTCCTTGCATTGTTCAAAGTACCAATTCTCTGTCATTTTCCACTTCTTTCTGAGTGGATTAGTGTCGTCCATATACCTTTTCTCCCATTCTACTATGATATCCTGCTCTTTCTTTAGCTAACCCTCATACTCTGCTCTCCGTTCCTCCAATGCTTTTGTGTCTTTCTCTGTCACTTCAGGAGCTTCTATTGGTTGATTGCATAGAAGGGTTGTCATCATCTCCTTGTTCCTATTTCGTAGGTTATCTGCTTCGTCCATATATACCTTAATTTGAGACTCAAGGATCTTGCTTCTAGCAATCATTCTTGCCTTTTCAGCTTCGCTAGCCTCATATTTGTTCTGTAGTTCTTTCAATCCGTTCTTTAGCTTCTGATTTTCTGATTCTAGTGTGTTGCATTACTTCTTGGCATCTTGGGTTTCTGCCTCTTTTTCTACCATTATCTTTTGTGCTTGACTCAATTGGGCATATAGTTCTCACCTATTTCTTGAAATCGATTATTTTCCCGCATTGCTTTGTCATAGTCAGCATCAGCCTCAAGCATTAGCTGTTGAGTATTCATTGCAGTTTGTATCATTTGTTGTACTATTGGCTTGAGCTGAGCCACATCCACATTTAACCATGTCTTAGGAATGCTTGGAGCGTCCCCGGTGCATATGTCTTTTCCTTGATCCACGTGTATGGTCTCATTATGTGGTTGCCGTATTTGGAGCTGTACTTCATGTTCTTTTCTTTCCTCTTCCTTATTAATAGACTTTGTGGCACTCCCTTGAAATGTGACATCCATAGGAGAAGGTTTTGCTACAACCCTTATTGGTGTGAAGGGTTCCGATTCTTCAACTATATTTTCAATCTTTTCTTCCTTGGGGTTCTTTAACAGGACCTCTCTCGCTAATAGAGTCTCTTTGATTTGGATATTCGATGTCTCATTCAATTTGATAATATGCATCTCTTCAGGAGACGCCTCCTTCCTTGCCATGTTCTTAATGGTGTCATCCTGTGTTTGATCCTCCTTTGTCCCTTCCATGCCAAAGTCATTAAGCACTTGATTTAGTTCTTCCCATTGGCCATCGTCTTTTGAATCACTTCTAATATCCACATTTAGCATGGAGGTGTCTTGATCTTCTTGTATGTCTGAGGACGAGCTTGAGTTCATCAATCCCAACTCTCGATATCTGTGAATCTTGGTCAGCCTCTTCCTTTGTTCTGAGTCCTGATGGGTTTGTTGGTAGTGGTCCCCTTGCACTGGTAGATTTACTTGTCCTTCTGTTGAGCCCATAAAAGTCATAAAGGTCAAAGTCAAAAGGTCAAAGTCAAACTAGTCAAAGTCAATAAAGTCAAGGTCAAAGTCAAAGTGCTAAGGTGCAGGTGTCAAAGTGCACAGGTAGTGCACAATTAATTGTCCACAAAGGGTAAAATTGGAGAAAGTGGGTTGCAGGTTGCAAGAGGTATTTTCTCTAATTTCCCTAAGGTTCAAAGTGTTTTTAAAGTGTTTTGGAAGGTTCAGGTGAACCCTCCCTTATGTGCACATTTGAAGAATTAAAAGGAAAATATGAAGGTATGTGAAGCGGTAGCGTACGCAGAAGTGAAAGTATGGCCCCCAATTAAATTTTTTTGGTTTTAGTCTATAAAGTCACTACAGGACAAAACAGGGAGTCGTTGGCTGCCACTTGTGAAGACAATCTTGGGACATCAAAGTGAGCACCAAGATACTCTTGCAGTTAGGAGCGTATGTGAATCGACACACTCAAATCAAGGCAAGGACCATTCTTGGACCATCCTAAGTGTAAGCAAGAGTGAGCATAGTCTAGGTGGAGCAAGAGAGAGAGTGCAAGAGACACACAGTGTGCGACGCAGAGAAGTGAAGTGCAAGGTGTGCATGAAGAGTGACCAAGGAAGTGTGCAGAGGAGTGCTAAGCTTGTTCCCCAAGGATCCCAAGGTCTTACTGAAGTGTGCGCACACCGACAGAAGGTATCCATCCCTCCCCCTTAGTGGAAGCTTGGTGCAAGGTGTGCACAAGATCAGGCTTGTAGAAGGTGGAGGTTTGGTGCAGAGGAGGCCAGCAGCAACAAGTCCCTTGGGTATTTGGTATATTCTAATTGAGCACTCTGTGGGATTTTGCACAGAAGCATTGGTTGTATTGTGCTTCAACCTTGTATTTGTCTTACTGTAATCAATCGACAGAGGCTTCTAGTGTGCATTTTCTCTTCTGGTCTTCCCCTTTTTCGTACAAACACTCAAATCCCTTCTTGTCTAAGAATCCCCCAACAAAATTTGGCACACCCAGTGGGACTTTCAAGGAGATTTGAGCTTAGGAGAAACCAAGTGCAAAGTATAGAAGAGATCAAGTGTTGGCAGTACTACAGTGCTACTTCATCAACCAAAAGGTAAATATTCTTATCAAGTGTCTCAAATTAAGTGGACTATGAGCAGCTCATGACCGCAACCCGGTCCCAAACATTGAGGGTCACCTGCAAGCAAACAAGAAGGAAGGTTGTTAGAAGATCCTCTAGTCCACTATCTTCAACCTCATCAGTAAAGAGCATGGCAGGACAGGTAGACTTGGAAACCTTACTCTCAAGATTAAATATAAAATTTCCTTCTTTCAAAGGCCTAGCTCAGGAGGATCCAGATGAGCATATTAGAAGATTTTGGCACTATGCAAGACTAGAGGCTTAATGGGCAGGGAGGATGCTTTTTTGATACTCTTTCGGGCCACATTAGAAGGTTTAGCAGATAAATGGTTCAGCCAATTTGCTGAGAACCATTTTACAACTTGGGATTCGATGAAAGATGCATTTAAAAATCAATTCCAGCATGGGAATACTGCAGAGATCATCATAGAAGAACTAGAAAATCTGAGATTGGGTCTAGGTGAAAAGTTCCCAGAGTTTGTTACTAGGGCCAAGGCACTAATGGCTAAATTGCCAGATCCACCACATGATTTTTTGTTAAGAAATGGTTAGCTAAGCCCCTACCAGTGGCCACCCAATGCAAAATAAAGGAATTAGTGTTACCTACAGCCTCCATAGAGGAGTTCATCAACACAGCTTCACCACTGGAGTAGATAAGGCAACAGTATGGAGCTACTTCTTCTCAATTACCATATTCCACAGAAATGGAGGATCCAGTAATCCAGCTAAGGAAGGAGTTGGAGGGCTTAAAAAGAAATGAGCCCCACAGAGAGGAGGAGAATGTTGTAACTCAGTTGAGAAGGGAGATTGAAGCACTAAAGCTCCAAAAGGAGGAGGAGGCCCAAGTAGAGGAATTAGCTCAACTACAACAAGAGCTTCAGGAACTCAAAGGGGGTGGCATCAAGAGTGGACTTTGGTGTTCCATGTGTAGTAAGCAAGGTCATATAGTAAGTGAATGTCCTCTTTTAAGTGTGACTTGTCAATTATGCAGGAAGGTTGGTCATGAGGCCCATGAATGCCAATCAAGGGGAATACCTGCAACAACATATTGGACACAAGGAGGACCCTTACCACCAGCAAATGTGATGGAAGCTGCACCCAATCAAGGTAACACTTATAACCCTAGACAAATGGATAACTTTGGAAGTGGGCCAAGGAGGCCAATTATTTGTTTCAGATGTGGAGAATGTGGGTACTATCAAAGTAGGTGCACTCTACGAGAAAATGCCCCTCCTTGTAGAAACTACCTAGAGGCCAGAGACCACTATACTAATTATTGTCCTAAGAACCAGGCATCTTCATCTGGGCCCCACATTCAAATGATTTCTGTATATAAAGAAGAAAGGGTAGATCAAGTCCATGTGCCATCTCCATCTACCAGGGTGGTGCAGTTAGAAGAAATTGAATCTTTTATAGTGCAGACAAGAAGCAAGGGGAAGGCTCAAGTGGAAATAGGTCAAGAATCAATGATTAATGGATTGAACAAAGACGAAGGTGCCCCTGAGAACAAAGCCGCCACATGTGCAGACACAAGGCAAAATGAAAATTTCATAGGTACTAGTGATGCCATTGGACATGCATTCAACAAGGCTCATGAGGAATTTGATAAGTCAAATGCAGCCCAGGCTCTTAAGGAATCAGAAGCTTCCAAACTACTCACGTCTATGAAAAAGGAGGTTAGTATTTTTTATTTAATAAAGATGGATGGGAAGTTCAGGTCAGAACTCTTGCAGATAATCGATGAAATGTCCACAACAAGCTTAGTGGCAAAGGGTGCTCTTATGCATAAAGATAAAAATGTAGGGGAAGCACCCCTCACAGATTACAAGAGCCCTCGGCTAATAGTCTCTATCAAAGGTCATGAATTTCAAGGAGTTATTGTGGATGGTGGTTCTGGCATTAACTTGATGCATGAATATACCATGAAAAAGATTGGAATATACCCTTCAAGACCTGCCAACTTCACTGTAACAATGGCAGACCAAAGCATAGTAAGGCCTATGGGAGTGGTCCCTGGAGTTCCAGTCAAGATACAAGGTACCATCTTTAACTTGGACTTTGTTGTTTTAAGGCTGCCACAGGTAGAAGGAAGCTTTCCCCTGTTAATTGGGAGACCTTGGTTAAGGCATGCCAATGTGATGCATGACTGGGGCAAGGACACAATGTGGGTAAAGCAAGAGGGAAAAGAGTTGCAGCAGATAATTTTAGAAGGAGGACCAGACAATCAGAGAAATACTAGCATGATGCAGACAATTGGTATTTGTATGGAAGAAGAATTGTTGGACAACCGAGAAGCAGACCTATTTGAAGGAGCAAATTTATATGAAGATGAAAACATGCTGGCTTGGCTCCATGCAGAAGACCCATCGTCCTGCTATGGAATTTTTCCAAAATCAAGCAGAGAAGAAGCATATGAAGAAAAAGAGGAAATCACTCAGGGTACTGATTCGAGTAAAAAAGTCTCAGTCAAAGGCCATAACAAAGAGAAGAAAAGCAAAGCCCGTACATGCAGCAGTGATGAAGCTACTCCAATTCCTATATCAATGGCCACTTTTTTATGGATGTTGGTATGGCTATCATCTGTTATGTCAATTCTTATGATAGCAATTGTAGGGCTTTACAAGAATGTGGAAGGTGTACCTGCCAGTGTTTGGAAACAGAGGGTTCCATTGGATGAAGAAGTCGGAATAGTAAAAATAAAATTTTGCAGATTAATTCATAAAGTTGCTGGAGGAGATAACATTCTAATGAAGGATTTAGGGTACCCCTATCAGATGACCAGTGTGCCCAATGAGAAGACAAAACCAATGAAGTGTAGTAAAATTGGAGATTATGGAGGAGTTTCTCTGAGTAAACAATACAAGGCTCAAGGCCTATCATCAACAAAAGTGAAGATTTATGGATCACCTGGAACCTGCAAAATTTGTCCAGGTTGTACATGGTTTTTCCCATCATTTTTTTGCTTAAGTTTTAGTACTTTTCTTTATCCATTTCATGCTTGTTTCTTGAGTTTTTAGCAAACTTAGCAGCCATTTCATAAACTTTGCAAAGGTACAATTTTTGGAATTTTTAGGAATTTTTTTCGGAATTTTTCAAGCATTTTTTAGAATTTTTCTAGCATTTTTCTCCTTTTTCATGTGTCATTTTCTTGCCAAATTTGAGGAATAAAGGATGCTCTCTGTGGGTTTGAGTGCAAAAAACTAGCTTAGGCATGTAGGAAAATCTCTGAGAATTTTTTTGAAGATTTTTTGGATTTTTCTTGCATTTTTATGTATTTGTTTAGTTTTTTTTTGGATTATTTTTCTCAAAAAAGAAAAAAAAGGCCCCCCCTAGGCGGCTTTGTTTTTCCAAAAAAGAAAAAAAAAATCTCTCTCTCTCTCTCTCTCTCTCTCTCTCTCTCTCTCTCTCTCTCTCTCTCTCTCTCTCTCTCTCTCTCTCTCTCTCTCTCTCTCTCTCTCTCTCTCTCTCTCTCTCTCTCTCTCTCTCTCTCTCTCTCTCTCTCTCTCGACCCCCACCCCCCCCCACCCCCCCCCCCCTCCCCCCGCCCCCCGTTCTGACACCCCCCCATTTATTTTTTTAATTTTTATTTATTTATTTTATTATTTTTTATTTTATTTTATTTATTTTATTATTTTTTATTTTATTTATATATATATATTTTTTATTATTTATTTTCTTTATTTTTTTATTTTTCTTATTTTCTTTTTATATTTTATTTCTGTCTGGGCGTTCAAAAAAGGGAGAAAAAAAAAACTGAGGATAATTTATTTTTATTTTAGAAAACATATAAATTTCTATTATTTTTTTATTTTTTATGGCTCAAAGCTTTTGGCTCTGGATCGTGCCTCGGATGTCCATTGTTTTCAAATTTGGAGTCATTTTCATGTATTTTGGCACCTCTGGATTCATTTTTTGACTTAATTTTTCCAAAATCCACACTTTTCTCTAACTTTTGGTCAAAACCCACATGTTTTGAGCACATTTATCACATGGTCTTATCTCCCCACATTGTCCACATGGTCTATTCTCACCTTGTCTTACCTTATGTTTCATAATTTCACATATGCACCCTCTATAGCTCTACTGTTTGATCATTTTTACCCTCTACAGACCCCATGCTCATAACCCCAATCCCTCCCTTTACCAATCTGCCCAGCCACATCCTTAACCCTCCCAACCCCTTCCATCTCCGCCCCTCAGCCCTCCCCTCCAACTCCTTTCTATCCTCCCATTGCCCCCTTTTGCTTTTCCATGGCAAAATCCAACTTTTGGTTTTTCTCTAGTGCTTGTTCTATCCTGCTTTTGGTGGACTTGGTTGCTTCTCAGGTGTCCTCTTCATGATTTTGTAGCTCCAGAATCATGGTGTCCTATATGCTCAAAGTTTTGGCTGTAGCTCTCCGGGACGGAGAGCACATTAGGTGGTAGGCAACTGTTGAGCCCATAAAAGTCATAAAGGTCAAAGTCAAATTGGTCAAAGTCAATAAAGTCAAGGTCAAAGTCAATTGGTGCAAAGTCAAAGTGCTAAGGTGTAGGTGTCAAAGTGCACAGGTAGTGCACAATTAATTGTCCACAAAGGGTAAAATTGGAGAAAGTGGGTTGCAGGTTGCAAGAGGTATTTTCTCTAATTTCCCTAAGGTTCAAAGTGTTTTGAAAGTGTTTTGGAAGGTTCAGGTGAACCCTCCCTTATGTGCACATTTGAAGACTTAAAAGGAAAATATGAAGGTATGTGAAGCGGCAGCGTACGCAGAAGTGAAAGTATGGCCCCCAATTAAAATTTTTTGGTTTTAGTCTAAAGTCACTACAGGACAAAACAGGGAGTCGTTGGCTGCCACTTGTGAAGACAATCTTGGGACATCAAAGTGAGCACCAAGATACTCTTGCAGTTAGGAGCGTACGTGAATTGACACATTCAAATCAAGGCAAGGACCATTCTTGGACCATCCTAAGTGTAAGCAAGAGTGAGCATAGTCTAGGTGGAGCAAGAGAGAGAGTGCAAGAGACACACAGTGTGCGACACAAAGAAGTGAAGTGCAAGGTGTGCATGAAGAGTGACCAAGGAAGTGTGCAGAGGAGTGCTAAGCTTGTTCCCTAAGGATCCCAAGGTCTTACTAAAGTGTGCACACGCTGACAGAAGGTATCCATCCCTCCCCCTTAGTGGAAGCTTGGTGCAAGGTGTGCACAAGAGCAGGCTTGTAGAAGGTGAAGGTTTGGTGCAGAGGAGGCCAGCAGCAACAAGTCCCTTGGGTATTTGGTATATTGTAATTGAGCACTCTGTGGGATTTTGCACAGAAGCATTGGCTGTATTGTGCTTCAACCTTGTATTTGTCTTACTGTAATCAATCGACAGAGGCTTCCAGTGTGTATTTTCTCTTCTGGTCTTCCCCTTTTCTCCTACAAACACTCAAATCCCTTCTTGTATAAGAATCCCCCAACACCTTCCATGCATTGATGAGTAGCTTCCATTGCTTTTGTGAATTCTTCTTCCGTAATCGATGGATTTTCTTCAAGTCTAGTTCTTGGCAGTACATGTGCTTTCTTTGTAACTGGGGCTTCCGCTTCTGCCTGCATCATTTCCCGTAGTCATTTTGTACCTCTCATTCTCGGTTGGGAGCTTGTTTCCGTTTCTTCTACAATCTTGACTCCTTTCTTCTTTCGGGGAACAGTAGAAATCTTTGCATACTTGGCCATTGCTTCAGATGACAGCATCTCAATCATATGTTCTCTAATGCCCAAAGCATGATATATCAATATGGTCAAGGCAACACTTCCATTTAGGAACTTCTTATGATTCCATTGCTTCTTAGCCTCAAAGAGCCGTTCTTGAATGTATGGAGTCATATTAACTTGATTCCCAATTTTTTTTATAGCGTGTGATAGCATTTGCACAATGATCTTTTGTGGAGCAATGTATCTACGCATGTTGGGAAAGCAAAAGTGTTGATGGATGAGTCGCACTTCCTCTTCAATATCAATGCGATTGATATCTGTAAATGTTCTGGTCTTTGCTCCTCAACTTTCCTCTTTCAAAATGGTAGTTCCATCTTTCTCCCATCTGAAAGCTTCTTTAATCAGGTCATGGGTGAATTGTATAATGACCCACTCCCCTACTGCATCTAAGACTCTAGCCTCTGGTACCAATGGATCATGCAATGATGGCTGCAATGTGTTCATGACTTACGTACATCATTGGAAGTTAGGTTTGTATATCGGTAGTTCAAAATACTTGTGAATGCCCGCTTTCTTCATAATTTCCATTGTTGATGGGAGTTCATGCACTACTTTAAAGTCTTGGGACATTATGGGGAACTAATGGTCAGTGTCCATAATTTTTATCGTGACTAGGAACAAATAATCCCTAGCTGGTTGATCTTCCCTAAACCAGTGACCTTTTGCTTTAGTCACACTTTGTAGAGGGGATTCCAGCACCTCGTCTTGAATGGTAGCTTCAGACTCCTCAGAAGCCATTTGCACTCGTAATGAAAAGAGCATTAGCTTCCATTAAAAGACATGTCTATGGTGAGGTGTGTTGTAGTGACATTTTGTTCGTTGCGTCACTCCATTCCCCTTGTTCACATAAGGAAGATCTCTTACCACTTATTTTTTCATTTTCACTCTTGAAAGAAAACAAAGATTAGTGTAGCCAAAGCACTTATTTCTTTACATAGTAGGTCCATTCCTATGGAAGTAGAGTCTATGACCTATTCTCAAGTGGGAAATGTGCACCACTAATTTTTTTATCTACATCATGTGCCGAACGCATGGCCTCGTAATGTGGCCCTATCATGCATACTTTAGGTGCATTCAAAACTTCATGTGTGCAAATGGAATCTTTTTGGTTCTATTGTTCCGAACCCTGCTTCTTCCTTGGTTTCCATATCCATTTTATAATTGAAGTTTGAGGCTTCATCTTTTTCGTGCTCTTGATGCATCCTCTCTCTTTTTTGTAATCGGAGTAGTAGATGTCCTTTTCTTCTGTTACCTTTGGTTAGTTTTGTTTGGCTTTATGGTCTTGTTGTTTCTTTTCGCTTGTCTACCTCTTGACTTGCTATATCTCTGACCTTCTTTGGAATCCATATTTGTTGCCGTGTTTTCTGAGCTGCTACTAATGAGTTTGGGAGCCATACTCTCAGAAGTCTCTTCGGTCCCACTTGTAATGAAGAGGATCCTTTGTTATTTTTTGCCTCCTTCAAATGAGTGATCGGTATTGGTATTGAATTCGCCGCTTCCTTCACTCGATCTTTGCAAACCCATTGTAGATTGGCACCTTCTGATTGCGAGAATTGGATAGTTGACTTCCACGTTGAGGATTTTCCTTTGTTGTAGGTGACTTTAAGAGCATTGTCCTCACCATTTCCCTTGGATTTACCATTTGTGTGGGATGAATTCACCCCAACGATTGATGCATTGGTGGTGATAGTCAATTCTTTCTTCGAACGTTCCTCTGGTAGATTGTGGATTGAGTCGTTCCCTAATTCCTCTTCTAGGATCTCTTTCTCATGCTTGATGATGTCCTGCCTATGAGAGGGTCTTTCTTCTAATAGGTTGAAGATTTCTTTGTGCTCTATTTTGGCTGAGATGTAGCCTTGAGCTAGGTGAATGCTTACTTCATTCTCAATGATCCAGTCTTATCCTAGGATTAGGTTCTCTATCAAATCCTCATGTTTACACACAGAACTCATTGTTCCATAGTGGAATTTCCTAGGTGGAGGGATATTGTAGCTTCTCCAATGCATTCAATGACTTGACCTCCAATACGCATCATGTGTGATTTAGTTGGTGTTATGGTCATTTGGAGTTGTGTGAAGACTGCCCTTCGTATGCAACTGAGTGCTAATTCCAGCAACAACTTGTATCCTAGTCTCATGTAGCTTCTCAATTTGGTCTAGTTGTTTGGACAATTCATGCCCTGTCCATTCATGCCCTGTACTCTCAAAGTCTGATGGAGAGTGTTAATCTCCAAAAGAACAAGTTAACCTTGAATTTAGATCACCTCTATATCAAGATTAACCTTAGACTCCACCAAATTTAAAGATCATTCACCAATTTATCAGAAAATTGATTATTCTGAAAAATTCAACTTCTTCAGAAAAGTCTGCTGCAGATTAATCACTCATTGACTAATCAATTCTGTAAAGTTTTTGACAAAACTTTGCACAACACTTTGCCTTGAGATTGTGCAACTTTACCAAGTTAAATTTCTCAAAATGATTGAGTACACACTGAGAAATGTGTGAAACACTTTACCTATGTCTGAAACAGCTTCTCTGCAATGGCGACTTTGACACCTGCAACTTCTTAACACTGGTTCTCCCAAAGTAAATCCCGTTTGATCAAGATCTTTTAGCCATAGATGGCTTACCTTCCAACTTAGATTTTGAGCCCTCACTTGTGTAAAACTTTACACTGTGGACTGAGCAATGACCATTTCTTTGAAGATGAAATGTGTGCCAGTTCTGACGACTCTTAGAACATTTTCACATATGAATGTTCCTAAACAAAATTCTCTCAGCCTGATTGTAATTAACCTCTCAAATTCTAGCCATAGATAGATTAGCTATGGACTTAGATATGTGCAAAAGGATTTCTCAAAAGATTAAACACAGAAGGAGCAGACAGCAAAACATCGGGCGCAAGTTTTCTCGATTTCTTCAGAAAAATTACATCTAAGTGAGGATAGACAATTCACTCACTTTCCATGTGTCTAATGACACTTTCTACAACTGATTTCTCTCTTCCTATTCTCTATTCTTCTTCTGCTCTATTTGCCCAACATTTCCCAACATATTTATAGATGAATATATACAAGTGTATGACTAGACAAAAGTATAAGTCAGCTAATGTACATATGTGTACATATCTTTGGATTTTCTGAATATGTCCTTCCTTCAACCTTCTGAATTTATTCTCTTCTTGACTCCTTGACTTCATTTCTTCATAATCCTTCAATTGATCATTGTCATACACCAACAGCTCCCCCTCAATCATTAATTGAGATTCTTCTCTATCTTCTTGATTCCTGCCATATCCTTGAATCTTTGTAGTTTTGGTCCATCTAGACTTTTTGTCATCATATCTGCAACTTGATCTTTTGTGGGAGTGTGTATGACTTCAATCTCCTTCTCAATGACCTTCTCTCTCAGAAAATGATACTGTATTTCAATATGCTTAGTTCTAGCATGAAACACAGGATTAGCTGCCAAGTATAAAGAACTCATGTTGTCTCCACAAACAATAGGAGTACTTTGAACAACATCAAAAACTTTCATAAGTGTCTTTAGCCATATTACCTCCTTTGCAGCTTCCACCATACCTTTATATTCTGCCTCTGTAGATGACAAAGCAACTGTATGTTGCTTCTTAGAACACCATGAAATCAATTTGTCTCCTACATAACACAAGTATCCATGTGTTGATCTTCTATCATCCACATTACCTGCCCAATCTGCATCACTATATATCTTCACTCTTGTATCAGAAGTAAATCCATAGTACAACCCTTCTCTGAGTGTACCCTTGATGTACCTAAGTACTCTTTGTCCTGCAATCCAATGTTCCTTTCTAGGACAATGCATAAATTGTGAAAGCACACCAACTGCATATGACAAATCAGGCCTTGTTAATGTAGCATAAATCAAGCTACCAACCAAACTTTGATAGAGTTTCATATCTCTGAACTCTTCTCCTCCAAACCTAGACAATTTATGATTCACTTCCAAAGGTGTAGGTGCAACCCTGCAATCTTCCATTTTAAATTTGGTTAGCAAATTTTTAAGATACCTTTCTTGGGTCACATATACTCCATGTTGAGTATAAGAAATCTCCATTCCCAAGAAGAATGATAGGTTCCCCAAATCACTGATTTTGAACTCTTTCTCCATCTGCTTCTTGATCATTTGTATTCCTTTATCATCTGTTCCTGTAAGTATTATGTCATCAACATAAATACAAACATAAATGAACCCATCTTCACTTGCTTTGACTAGCAAGCTACTATCTGCCTTTGATGCTTGAAATCCAAGATCATTCAAGAATTTTACAAGCCTATAATTCCATGCCCTTGGGGCTTGCTTTAATCCATACAAAGCTCTCTTGAGCTTACACACATAATTTGGATTCACTTGATCTTTGAACCCATCTGGTTGCTCCATGTAAACTTCATATGAAATATAACCATTCAAAAAAGCATTTTTAACATCTAATTGAGACAACTTCCAATCTTTGCAAGCAGCAATTGCAATGAGGGTTCTGATTGTTGTCATCTTTGCCACAGGACTATAAGTCTCATCATAGTCCACTCCATATGTCTGTGCATACCCTTTCACAACAAGTCTAGCTTTGTATCTAGACACACTTCCATCTGCAAATCTCTTTGTTTTGTAAACCCACTTACATCCAATAATTTTCTGGCTATTAGGTTTAGGAACCAGATCCCAAGTCTGATTCTCTATCAATGCATCATACTCCTCTTGCATGGCTTCTTCCCAATTTCTCTGGCCTTTGGCTTCATCATATGTAGATGGATCTTCATCTGCTTTCACCAAGTAAGCATAATCTTTAGTAGTCAAGAATGAAGTGTCATAGCTATACCTTGTAGGTTGCCATTTGTGCCTAGATGACCTCCTAACTTCTGCACTTCTTGAAGTCTCTGGTTCATCACATTCTGGATCAAACCTTGGCCTCTCTTCTACTTCAATCTGTACTTCATTGTTCTCACTTTCATCAAGTAATTGAATCTTTGCTTTACCTTTTCTTTGTTCCACTACTTCTTCATCATCTGCATGTACATTATATTTATCTGCATACCAAGTACCTTGCTCATCAAATGTAACATCCTTGGATACAAGGAATTGCTTTGTGGATGGACTCCACAACCTGTATCCCATTTGCTTATCATCATAACCAATGAATACATACTTTTCTGCCTTAGGCTCCAACTTATGCCTCAATTGAGATGGCACATATGCATATGCCAAGCATCCAAATATTCTGCAATGATCCAAGGTAGGTTTCTTACCCCACCAAGCTTCATATGGTGTCATACCTTGCAAAGCTTTACAAGGCAATCTATTGACCAAATAAGTAGCTGTGTTTACAGCCTCTGCCCACAAATAATTTGGACAATTCTTCTCTTTCATCATGGACCTTGCAAACTCAACAAGAGTCCTATTTCTTCTTTCTGCTACCCCATTTTGTTGAGGAGAATACCTGCAAGTAACTTCTCTCTTTATACCTGCATTCCACAAATAATCATTGAACTCATTTGAAAAATACTCTCCCCCTCCATCTGACCTTAGTCTCTTCAATTTTTGACCTGTAATCCTTTCTGCATATGTATGATAGTGTTTAAATGTATTAAACACTTCTGACTTTTCTTTAATCACATAAATTGTGATCCACCTGGTAGCATCATCAACATATATGACATAATATCTTGAACCATTTATACTAAAGTCCTTTGAAGGACCCCACACATCTGTATGCACCAATTCAAGTCTTTCTGAATACATAAACCCATGCTTGGAATAGGATTGCTTATGAGCCTTACCTAATTGACATGCCTCACATCTGTATGTCATGTGTTGACCTGCAATGTTAGGCAATCCAAGCACTGAATCATTGTTAATCATTTCTTTAATACCTCTTTCATTAAAGTGCCCAAGTCTTTTGTGCCAAAGATCCAATTCTGACACCTTCTGCTCTCCATATGTGAACATAGCATGTCCAACATTTCCTTGTACCTTCAATGTGAAAAGCCTTCCTTCTTTCTTTCCTATAACAACCTGTTTATACCCTTGACTAGGGTCTTCAACATAAACTCCATCATTGGTGAACCTTACCTCATATCCTTTTTCCACAATTTGACCTACACTGATCAAATTCTTTGGGATTGTGGGAACATAAAGAACCTTACTCAGAAGAGTACTCCCATCCTTAGCTTTGATTGAACCAATTGACTTTACCTTATGCTTTGTATTATCACCTGTCTGAACTGTATGATTAATTGCATTATGATCTAGGTCAGTCATCAAAGCAATATTTCCACTTAAATGATTACTACATCCTGAATCAATGTAGAACACTCTCATGTCCTCATGTGAGGTTTCACATGTATTCATAATGAGAGTCGAGTCCTCCTTCTGATCTGATGTATAGTTGTAGTAGGTGTTATTATAGGATTGGTTTTGGAAGTTTCTTCCTCCACCTCTTCCAAAAGAATTCCTACCACCTCTACCTCTGAAGTTTCCTCTCTGAAATCTACCACCTCTTGCTCTTTGATTAAAGTTCTGATAATTACCATTGTTTTGATTATTATGCCAACAATCATGAGATAGATGATTGGTCTTACCACATATCCAACAAGCTCTTGCATTATCTTTGTTGTTTCTGCCTCTTCCTCTACTTCTGCCACTTCCTTTTCCTCTTATGAAATTTGCTTGGTTTGATGTACCTTCTTCTTCACCTGATTGTTGCTTCCCTTTGTTAGCTTTCTTCTTGTCTTTAGAGTACATTGCATGACCTGCACTCTTATCAACATCTCCTTTGATATCATTCTCAAAAGTTAGCATATGACCTAACAATTGATTCAAATCAGGAGTAAAGTGATCTAATGAAAGTTCTGTAGATAAAATGAAAGGCTTCCACTTCTCATCTCCTCTTAGCCCTGTGAGTATTTGTCTTACCAATTTGTCTTCTTCAATGTCTTCATCCACTGCACCTAGAGAATCTGCAATGTCCTTCATCTTTGTCACATAATCAGAGATTGATTGTGAGGCCTTCTTCTTGAAAGTAGTAAATTCTGCCCATAGTGAAGCCTTCCTTGATTTGGTTGTGTTTTGGAAATGCTCCTCCAAAGCATTCCAAATGTCACATGCACTTTCAAGTCCTCTAATGTGAGGAAGCAAATAGTCATTGACTGCCATGTAGATTATGCTCCTTGCTTGAGCATCCTTCTTCATCCAATTCTTTAGATCTGACAATTCTTCCCTAGTTGGAACACTAGGATCTCTGAATTTAGGCTTCTCTTCTTCACCTGTAATGTAGGCTATCAAATCTTTGCTCATAAGATGAGCTTCCATCCTCATAGACCATGCAGGATAGTTCTCTCTATCCAACTTTTCAATTTGGAGACTATCTCCCATCCTTGCTTCACCTGTAGTCTCAAAACTTTAGACTTTACAAGGAATAAATGTACCTTTACTTCGAGTCTTGCTTCTTCTGATCCTTCTGATAGCTTCAATGTGTCTACCTTCAAGTTTTCTTCAACCTTTATCCTTTTTTCACCTTCAAGATGTAAAGATTTGTATTTCTGCAGTAGTCGGAGTCTTCTTCACTTCAATTTTGACACAACCTGCTCTGATACCACTGATGGAGAGTGTTAATCTCCAAAAGAACAAGTTAACCTTGAATTTAGATCACCTCTATATCAAGATTAACCTTAGACTCCACCAAATTTAAAGATCATTCACCAATTTATCAGAAAATTGATTATTCTGAAAAATTCAACTTCTTCAGAAAAGTCTGCTGCAGATTAATCACTCATTGACTAATCAATTCTGTAAAGTTTTGGACAAAACTTTGCACAACACTTTGCCTTGAGATTGTGCAACTTTACCAAGTTAAATTTCTCAAAATGATTGAGTACACACTGAGAAATGTGTGAAACACTTTACCTATGTCTGAAACAGCTTCTCTGCAATGGCGACTTTGACACCTGCAACTTCTTAACACTGGTTCTCCCAAAGTAAATCCCGTTTGATCAAGATCTTTTAGCCATAGATGGCTTACCTTCCAACTTAGATTTTGAGCCCTCACTTGTGTAAAACTTTACACTGTGGACTGAGCAATGACCATTTCTTTGAAGATGAAATGTGCGCCAGTTCTGACGACTCTTAGAACATTTTCACATATGAATGTTCCTAAACAAAATTCTCTCAGCCTGATTGTAATTAACCTCTCAAATTCTAGCCATAGATAGATTAGCTATGGACTTAGATATGTGCAAAAGGATTTCTCAAAAGATTAAACACAGAAGGAGCAGACAGCAAAACATCGGGCGCAAGTTTTCTCGATTTCTTCAGAAAAATTACATCTAAGTGAGGATAGACAATTCACTCACTTTCCATGTGTCTAATGACACTTTCTACAACTGATTTCTCTCTTCCTATTCTCTATTCTTCTTCTGCTCTATTTGCCCGACATTTCCCAACATATTTATAGATGAATATATACAAGTGTATGACTAGACAAAAGTATAAGTCAGCTAATGTACATATGTGTACATATCTTTGGATTTTCTGAATATGTCCTTCCTTCAACCTTCTGAATTTATTCTCTTCTTGACTCCTTGACTTCATTTCTTCATAATCCTTCAATTGATGATTGTCATACACCAACAAAGTCGGCACTAAAAAATCAGTTGGTGAGATTGTGTTATGTCCATACACTAGGTTAAATGGCGTAGTTCCAATGTTTTTCTTGTAAGCGACACGAAAGGCCCAAATTGCATGATGCAATTGTTTGTCCCAATATGACCTTCCACTATAGACTATCTTTGTCAATACAGTACACAACACCTTATTGGAACTTTCAGCTTGCCCCTTGGCTTGAGGATGATAAGGGGCTGATTTTTTATGGATCACTTAGAACTCATTCATTAAAGATTCTATCACTTCATTAATGAAATGCGTTCCTCTATCACTCACTATTTCTATAGGTAGTTCTAAGCGAGTAAAAATATGCTCAAAAAGGAACTTAACAGTGGTATGAGCATCATTTTTTCTAGTAGCCTTAGCCTCTACCCATTTAGTCAGGTAATCCGTTGCCACTATTATATATTATGCATGTGATCCTTTGGTTGGTGGACTAATGGGTCCTATAAAATCAATACCCCATTTAAAAAATGCTCTCGCACAAACCATAGGTCTTAATGGCATGTCATCTCATCTAATCGGATATTTGGCTCTTTGGCATGTCTCGCAACTTCGTACATAGGTGTCTACATCCATATGTAGAGTTGGCCACCATAAACCTGCAAAGAGGATCATTTTTACAGTTCTTTCAGATGAGAAATGTCCTCCTCTAGCACCTGAGTGTGCCATCTCTAATATGGGTAGGTACTCTCCTTCATGTACATATAGCCATAGTTGATTATCCTTCCTTCTCTAAATAATTGTCTTCCCATGATGACATAATCCTTACTCATTTCTTCCAGGGATTGTTTCCTTGCTAAGCTGATTCCTTCCATGTTCTCGTGTCTTCAAGAATTGCCCTAATGTCTTACTCTAGTTGGGTGCTATTGTAGAGAAAGGTAAAGATGCATGATTGTATGGAGTGGTTTCTTGACATTCCGTGCAACCACTAACATATTCATGGACATCTTTAGGCATATCAGGCCAATATACTCCTAATCGCTTCAATTCTCTAAGAGTTCCGTGAGTTCCTTTGTGCATTCTCCATTTGTTTATGTGGGCTTCTTCAATCAAGTTCTTATGTTCGTCCTCCTCTACGCATCTAGACAATACACCGTTGGATTCTTGATAATACACACTTCCTACTATGATATGTAAGTTACGTGATTGTAGGATTTCTTTTTTTTCTCTCCTTATTAATTGGGTGTTGTGGTCCATGAGTGAGTATTGGAATTAGCTTTTCTGCCCACTTGGGACACACTTCCAAATTGAACAATTAAGTATCTAGCAGATCGTCGGGTACTCCGCTTGGTGGTTCTCCATGTGTTAACCTAGAGAGATGATCTGCCGTCACGTGGGTATTCCCTTTTTTCATAATTACCTCAAAATCGAACTCCATTAATAATAGAAACCATCTCACAAGCCTTCCCGTGTTACAAGGCTTATTGACTAAGTACAATAAGGCTTGATGATCTATGAAGAATTTGAACTTGTTGGCTAAGAGATAATGTCTGAATTTCTTTACAGCGTACACCATCCCTAATCCCTTGTGCTCCATAGTTGTGTAGTTTCTCTCGGCTTGATTCAGTTGTCTACTTGCATAGGCAATTGGATGGTCCAATTTTCCTTCGTGTGTCGGTTGAGCTAAGATGCATCCTATTGCATAATTGGAAGTGTCCACATGAATATGAAAAGGTTTGTTCCAATTGGGTGTTTTCCAAATAGGAGTTGTGCTAAACCGTTTCTTTAGCTCATTAAATGCCTTCTCGCATTCGTCCGTCCATGTGAATTGCATCAATAAACCATACAATGGTTTGGAAATTATGGTGTACATGTGGATAAATCGTCGGTAGTATCCACAATGACCCATAAATGCTTGCACTTCTTTTGCATTCTTTGGTCTAGGAAGTTCTAGAATTACTTCGATCTTGTCTTCATCCGTAGATATTCCGTTCCTAGATACAATATGTCCTAGGATTTTTCCTTGCCTTACCATAAAAATGCACTTCTCAGGATTCACGCATACTCTATATTGTTGACATTTATCAAATATTTTTTGCAATTTCGGAATAAGTTCCTGCCTCTAGTGTGAGTATGTACATAGGTCATCTACATATACTTCCATACTCTTCTTTATAAATTTTTTGAAAACGTGACACATCAACCTTTGGAAAGTATCATTTTCGTGTCTTGGGTTTTAGAGAGCTGTAGGTTAAACCCGTCTTGAAGAAGACTCTTGTCCAAAAGGCATCACTTTAAAAGCATAGACCCCCCATTCAGTCGCGAATGCGGTCTTATGTTGATCCTCAGTAGCAATAGCTACTTGGTTGTATCTAGAGAATCCATCCAAGAAACCATAACTTCTTTGCCTGCAACTCTTTTCAATAGGTGGTCAGTGATAGGTAATGGGTAGCTATCACGAACCGTGGCTGCATTGACTTTCTTTAGATTAATGCACACTCTCAGTTTTCCATTCTTTTTAGGTACAACAACTAATGGTGACACCCATTCGGTATGTTCTATCTCGTAAATGAATCCACCCGCTAATAGCTTGTCTATTTCTTCTTTTATTTTTGAGGCATGAACCTTGTTATACATGTAAGGGCGTTGTTTTGATGGTTTTGCCTCCGATGTCATTGGTATTCTATGAGAGCAGATGGAGGGCTCCACACCTTTGAGATCCTTGTAGGTCCAAGCAAATACATCTCGATATTCTCGGATCAGCCTTATCAATTCTTCTTCTTCCTCAGGTGACACATCCTTTCCTATGTATGTACATCCTTCTTCTTTATCTTCTATGATTACTATGATTTTTTTTTGTTTGTTCCTTGTTTTCATACGCTTCCCCTTCTCTTGCCTCTCTCTTAGGCATCTGAACAACTATTTTCCTTTCTTCTACTTCATATCTTTTGAAGTGTTTGGGGACTTCAAAAAGATCAGGGGTTGGTCCGATCATACTCACGCTTTCCTCCCGATTTGGTACTATAGGGGTTATTCCTATTGCTAACAATTTGGTTGTTCCATACTTGTCTTCAGCTTGAATGGCTTCTAGATAATGTTCCTTGAATCAAATTCTGGTTCCATTTCTATGCTCTCGTATTCTTCTTTCCATTCCTTTTCTAATATTTCTTTGGCTTCTACCTCTTGAAGGACTACCATGTACAGGTTTACGTCGTAGCCTTCTTCGTCCACACATTCATTCATGGTCAAGACTTCTTCATTCACGCATATATCCAAGGTTGCTAGGATCTCCATCCAATTGTGCGGTTTGAATGCTTCATTAGGGTAAACTTGAGGCATGTACATTGGGTCCTCTATGGGCCGATAATTTTGATGTCCTACGGGCCATGATTGTAGTTTTTAATCCTCTTTCTTTGCTTCCTTACACATCCATAATAGGGCATCCTCATGCATCCGTGATTGATCACTTGATCTAGCACTATGGATAGACAAATCATCATCTTCCTTGTGTATGGGGTTCCATTGTAGTGGGGATACATCTCTATACGCAAAGGTATGCAAGTTTATCTTGGTCGTGTTTCCTTGATGTTGGAGGTATAATGAGTCTCGTCCCCAATCTTGCACCACTCTGAGTTGTCTCATGAAAGGTCATCCTAATATGGTTTCGTAATTATTTGCCTTTCCAATTGACAAATAGCTAACGTATGCTAAAATTCAACTCCACAGGTGGTCAATTTGATATTTTCCAAAATTCCCAATGGTTTCTCAACATGGCCATCTGCTAATTGGAGCTTCATGCGGTTTGCCCTAGGGTTGGCTTTCCCCATTTTTCCCAAATCTCTATGGTGGCAATACCTACTCCATCTCCTGTGTCCAGTATAGCCTTGGTCATGTATCCATTGTACGTAACAGGTAGACATGTGTTGCCCTCATCTTCTTCACTGAATTCTCCAACCTTATCTACCAGGATTTCTACGTTAGGAGGGTTTCCATTTTCCTTGCTTCCCTTTTTGTTGTTCTCCTGCTCTAGCTCTAGTTGTCCCGCTAATTGTTTCCATAATTGTGGTTTAACACAAAGTAATTCTTCCACAGTCAACTGGCATTGTACTTTGGTCTTTTTGAGTTCTATTAGATTGTGTGAGTTCTTATATGAAGGCTCCTTTTCTTTCCGAAAGATCATGGATTCTTTCTCATATTCTCCCATGTAATTTGGTAGCGTAGAAATGCTCTGGGCTTCCTCCATATTACGGTCTAGCCTAGAAACTTCTTCATATATTTCTTCCATGTTTGGTGTTGGTTGATAATCTTCCACATCTAACTCCTCAGAAGGAGGTTTTGCAACTCCATTCCTTTTCCATTTATCTTCTCGAATTCTAGTCCACAACTCTTTTGGCCAATCAGCATCTAAATCTAGGACTGTGGACATGGGTTTGTCCTGGATTTTCAGTAGTTCAGGCTTATCATTCCTCTCTGTTGGTTTCTGGGCCTTGGCTTTAATACAATCATTGTATTGATCCTTAGATATTATTGTGTCAGGGAGGGCTGGGATAGTCTTCTCTAGGGTGGCATGAGCTACCTCTATGAGTTGTCTACATATCTCTAACCTCTCCTTTTCCAACTCCCCTTGTGGGTAAAGCTTTTCGTGCTGCTCTATATTAGATCCATTCTTGATTCTACCTTGGTACGCTTTCAACCACATGTCTAAATTGTCTGGTCTTGGGTCGGCTAGAATTGATCTTGGCTTTTCTAGTTGTAGTGTCTGCAGTGTGATAGGAATTTCTACCTAGACTTTGGGTTCTTCCGGTTTCTTTTTGCCTCGTGTGTGCTTCCTATCTTCCTTGTTTTTATTTTTCACCCATTTCTCTTTGAGTTTTTCTCTCCTATCCTTCCACTTTTGGCTTTTTTTCCTTTGGGTATTCTCCCGTGGGCCTTTTGAATCTTCCACTACTTGTATCTTGGGTTCGACATTACTCTTTCCTTGTTCAGGGTCTGCTCGTTTTCTTTCTTGTCCTTTCATTTGTGCTTGAGTGATGGCCTTTAGTGGTGTGGTGTATTCCTTGTCACTCCTTGATGATTCAATTACTTCAATCACATTAATAGGTGCAGTGTCTTGAGCCTTATTGGGATTTTTTGAGCAATCTCTAAAGAGATGTTCCTTTCCATAATCATTGCAATACCCTTCCCATGTCCTAGGAGGTGGTGGGTTGTATGGCCGAGTGCATTCTCTAATGAAGTGATCTCCTCCGCATCTGTACCACGGTCCTTTTGGCATAGGCGGTCTAATGCTTGGTCTCACAGGTGTTGGTGCTTTGGGTGCTACGTACATTAGTGTTGCCATATCCCTCATACGCATAGTATTGCGATTCATAAGCTTGCTCATACTCTATCATACTGGCATCATAGGAATAGTAATCTCCTTGGGTTTTCTCATATCTTGGGTTCGTTGATTCTGCACTAGCTATTGGTGATGTTGGCACTATGGCTCTTTCTAAGTTTTCCTCTGGTTGAGCATATTTGATAGGTACTGCATGTTGAGGAAGTGGCGGTTGTGGTCCTAACACTGGCTGAGGGTTTCCAAATTGTACTTTCTCATATGGCCTAGGTGCTTCTGGTGGTCCTGGATAGGGATTATACCTGGGAACCTCCCTTCTTGGCTCTCTAGGTGGGTATCCATATGGCCTATACTGAGGTTGATTTAAAGGTCGTGTCTGCCTGTTGAATGGGATATTCTTTGTGGTGTGATTGTGTATTTTTGTTGTATGTGGCAATACAAAGCTGTTCCTTGATGTGTCTGCCTATGGTAAGGGTAAGCTTGAGGCACACCCGTTCCTCCTCTTACACACATGTGAGTAGGGTGTTCTCCTCCACATAGACTGCATCTTCGTAACATGGGCATTCTCATTGGTGGGTGCTGGTAGTTCCACTGTCCATGGACTCCTAACTTCTTGGCTACCAACTCTGCTAACTCTTCTACGTTACTAGAGTTGGATGTTATTGTGCTTCTAGTATCTTCTTATTTTGTCGGACTGGGTGTACTTTTGAGGTCATCTGCTAGGTTATCCTCTAGGTCAATACACTCTTGAAGAAATTCACTCAACTTCTGTAGCCTCTTCACATAGACTAAAGTTCTTAAAGTCTCGTTCGTCAGTCCATCCAAGAATAATGATATCGTTTTTAGCTGTGTGGGCCTTTTCGCTACTTGGCATCTATCGACATATTGATTAAACCTTCGAGCTGTTGTTTTCACAGTTTATTGGGATTTTGTTTGAAGCTATGGATTAAAGATGAAGAATTATGTTTAATCCCTCTCTTAGTGAATTCCCCTATGAATTCTTGAAAGAATTGCTCAATATCTCCAAATTGGTTGGGATCTAGTGGCTGGAACCATGTCAAAACTGTCCCTGTGAGAGTGACTCCAAAGGACTCATACTGCACAAAGAAATCATCCACTTGTTCAGCTCTTAGAACTTGTTTAAATTCAGCTATGTGATCATATGGTTCTCCCATCCCATCATAATGGTTTCTCATAAACTTAGCCACTTGAATCGGTCTTAATCTTCTAATGGGCTCTGGCTTTCTAGACATTACAGAATTGCTGGTCTAATTGGGGGTATTCCAGGCTGCACTCATAGTGGTGGCCTTGGTCTCACTGGTGGTCGACATTGGTTGCGTAGTCCAGTGTGAGTTTGATTGTGTGTTTGCTACCCCAACGATGTGAATTGCACATGGGTCCGGTTGGGAACACTCAGATGGCTTGTCTGTCTTGACATTGTATTTTCTGCCTCTTGTTGTGTCCCAAAGGGATAATGAGAAGTGGTTGCTTGTTCTCGCTGAGGGAATACTCGCAACCCCATATAGTTCAATCGAGCCCTGTCAATGGCATCAACAAGCCAGTATCTTCTTTGGTTCTTGTCTAGGTATGTGACTTTAGACTCCTCTTCAGGATCTTTTAACTCGTAAAAGGTCATTGGACTTTCCTCTTGTGTGCATGTAGGTGAGTTAGTTTTTAACAATAAGTCTGATCCATGGATCAAGTAGACTTCCAGTAAGTAATCATCTTGAGGTATCAAATCCCCTCTCAAGATTCGAGTTACTACTGATTTGCCTCTGGGTGTAGTTATCAACTCTTTATGGTCTGGTCTTCCTGAATTTTCTTGTCCTTCTAATCCTCCTCTTTCGTTGATCTAATCTGGGTCTTCGATGACCACATAGATGTGACCTAACTTGTCCATGTACACTCCTCCTTCATACTTAACTGCCGGTCTAGGCACTATTGTGGAATCAGTGGAAGTTACCATCCTGGCTACTGATCTATTTAAACCATCCAAGTAGATGGGAATCCCTTGGAAATTAGTGGAAACATATTGCAGAGAGGTACAATATTCCCATTCTACAATAGACATCAAGTTTCTCTTGGGAACAGAATCTTGCATGTCTTCTGAAGCCATGGGTCTCTCTTCTTCTGACTCAGTAGAGGTATCAGAATAGATAGAGCGGTGACTTGCCTGAGTTGCACTTCCTACCGATAAAATCACACTTCTCGAGCTACTTAGCACCCGTTGTCGCGGATATCGTAGAAAGGAGGAGAAAAATGAGGAATACGGATACTTGTGTGTCACACTCTATCTCTCGACATACAAGTCGTATGGATCCAGCCTACATGCTGAGTGTTTATTGTGTGCATTAAAAAAAAGCTCTTGTTCATATTCAAACCCATCACTTCCATACATTTATTTCTTGACCATATGACAACGTGAGCAGACAAGTAACATCAACCATGTTTGCAGGCGTTTTCCATCAACAAAGTATATTATCTTATACCATCGTAAATGAGTTCAGCAACTCTTTATTAGCATATGCAACAACAGCTTGAGCAAAGAACTTGATATCATACAGCAAATAACATGTCAATATAAATATGCTCATTAACTCTTCAATTACTTTTTTTTTTTTAAGAAAATACTTCCTCCATCGTTATATTTCACAACAACAAGCGCATCTATGATGCTCTAACAGTGGATAGTTGCATATCAATATCTAAAACAACAGATAGCAGATAGAGTTTGAAAGTATGGCAAAATTAATGTCTGATTAGAGAGCACAATCCTAGATTAACGTGTGTCAAATCAACATATTCAGAGTGTAATGACATGTATAGCATCACAACTGTGTGCACGTTTAAATGATTTCCTCTTTGCTGTCTATCTAAATAACACTCACGCAATCTCTCAGAAACAACATTTACCTTTCGTGCGCTGGCATTGGCTTTTGCTTTTAGCGTTATATCAGAAGAATCGACGATTTCATGTAGCGATCATTGTAATTAGATGCAGCCCCTTCTGAAAATTGGCCTTCTTCTTCGTATGTGTGTCTGCATCAGAAAAGACAATTCCAAAGATTTGTTGGGTTGAAATTGCCGAGCACCGGTGGCTGAAGATTGTTCCAAAATTCTGAGTGCCTCTCACAAAACTCCTTCTTCTCTAGATAATCTGCCCTCTTCAGCGCTTCCTCAAAGGGTCTCCTCCAGTTCTTCCTTCATTCATGAAGAAAATTTTCCATCTCAGAACATGCGCGCCACCTCTTCTCTACTTTTCTTCCGTGTTGCGCCTCTGATCCGTTCCTCTCCTTGTCACCTCCTTATCACATGGGAATGGCCTCCCGTTTCCTAAATCTGCCTCTTGTGCAGATGATCCCGAATGGAAAAAGATGATTCGCATATCCTGCCAGAGATGGCTTTCTCATCACCTATTCAGCATAGAGTGCTCAGACCATTATCATCATCATCCTTTAAAGTCGTCCTCCAATTGCCAGAACTAATAAAATGAATTGGCCTCCGAACAGAGATTGTGCCCTTCCTCCCAGATCTCTCCTGTGTTGCAGCCTTTTTCCCTCTTTTCAGGCTCTGTCTATCCTCTCTCTGATATTCATCGATGAAGAAGCTGTCCTATCAAGAACTCTCTTCCCATCATGCACGAGCGCCTTCTAGAGAGTCCTCCTCTCTAATCTTTGATTGTTTCCATTCACATAGACTCCTCAAGGTGTATGCAACGACGGTGAAGATGCCCAAGGCCGTATAAATACATAGACACAGAGAGAATTTGTATAGAATCATTGATGCCATACTGCTTGCTTTTCTTCTGCTGCTGTCCTATACACTTCTGGAGCTCCAGATGATATCCATCTCCAAAACGAGCCCTAAACAGGAACAAAACGTAGAGCATATCCCTCCGTCCCAGATCCCTTCTCAGCCGTTACTTCTCCTTCTCCTCTGCAAGTCTCTGTCCTTCCCCAAAGATTTCTCTCTGATGGGGATATTCTCCTCCCTGCATGTGTGCAGATGTGCTGGTTTTTTTTTCCTCCCCCTCTCTTCCTTCGCGAAGAGCCCCCAAAACAGAAGTCGGCCCAGAATACCTCCACCTGTCTTTTGATGTGCTTTTGATTCCATGAATCAACGGGTCCTTGGACTGAATCCTCTCAATGTATGGCCTCACATGCACTCATAAAGCACACATATAAGATATCGCGTTCACATCTCATGCTGCGTTCTATTAACTCAACACGTGTCCATTGTTAAAAAAAAGAAGCTCCTTCCTGAATCGTTTTCATCTCTTGCATTCCAAACCAAGAGCTGGAAATGAAAAGTGTATATCCTTAATGTCTACTGATTTGATTGTCGATCTTGCATCTAAATCTCGACCACATCCACCCCCTCTGAACCTGTGCATCCTCCGGATGCACCAATCTTCATCGCCGATCTCGATATCTGTAGGTCTTTAAGAATCCAAACGTGAGTGAGATCAAGTGCACGGGATTTTAAACAAATGTGCCTATGCATGGCCATGTAATGGGCCCTATTCATGCATACTCTTCATGCATCAAAAACATCATGGTGCAATCAGAAAAGGTGTGAGGCATTCGATGTCAAGGTATTCTCACTCAAACTCGAAATCAAGATCTCTTCATGCATTCATAATTCATTTAATGTGCAATTGGATGAGTGCTTATAGGTTTAAAAATCCGTGCATATATATTTCCAAGCATGCATACTCTAGGTGCATGTATTCGCAATCATGGTGCAAGCATGGAAATGCTTCTCAGGGTTTCTAAATAAAGAAGCTCACTCCTCATAGTTTTGCTCACAAAACTAATCACTCTCTTCTCTCAACCCGCTCATAGCTCTCTCCTATTCCTATCCATGATATTTACAAATCCATTTCATGTGCAAATGAATGTGCATCTACGCGAATTAAAAGTGTGCTCTTTTCAGCTTAAAATATGCATACTTTATGTGCAATGCAACTCAAAGATGGTGCAAAGGAAAGATCAGGGTTAAAGGAGGAAAGCTAGATAAAATATTTTTCACAACTTCATTCTTTGTTTGCCATCTCCATTGTTTCCTCTTGGTCATTTCTTGCACTCATAGGAACTAAATAAATCATGAGAAACATCAAATCATATGACACAATATGTACATGCAATTCATGAAAGAACTTCAGAAAACCATTTGCAATAAAACATAAACATGCAGCTCGAAAGTGGTTGCCTCCTATACAATTTGTTAAAACTTCTAGATCTTCAATCAGCTCCATATCAACACCTGTTCTCAAAACCTCATAAGAGAAATTAGTAGCATCACATTCAATAATCACATATTGAAAAACTTCATTTATTTGAACATTAAAAACATCTATTTGAATTATATTGACTTCATACCTTTCATCCAACAAGCATTCATTACCATAAGCATTCCCAATTTAATTCCTTTCCTTTTAATTTTTATTTGATTCCTTGTATCTATCTTAACATTGAAGCAAAGAACACGAGATATAATACATTTCTATTTACAAATTTTGCTTTAGTATTGTCAATTCTCATTTATTAGGGTTTTTCCCTTCAAACCCATCTTCATTGATATATGCTCACCAAAGAAATTGTGCTTGAATAGAAGCCACCTTTGGATCGCATCGATCGGTGAATCATTTTTAAACAGATTAGATAGACAAGCCATTTCATTTGCTTGTACATTCCTTGGTGATGAGATTGGTAGATATAGCTCTTGGCAAATTTGAAAATCCATGATGCAATCATCTGGACATAGTTACCTTTATTCACATTTCTCTCCAATGCATCATATGAAGATGCACATGATAAATGAGCACATGTATATAGATTTCTGAAATTTGGAGTATTTAGAACATCATCAAACAAATCCATCATGCATATGTTTTGATCCATTTTAGGGTTGAAATCATTTGAAAGGATTTCATCATTTCCATTATGATTATCCAAATTTTCTTCTTCATTGCAATTAAGGTTTTGAATACATTCATAAGATTTACACTCTAAATCGTGATGTTCATCATTCTCTAAATGCAGTTTATACTCATACTTGTCACTCAGACTGTCATGATTTTTTTTTACTTGAGTGCCACCAATTATAGAATCTGCTTCTATCTCTAATCTATCCAAAAACTCTTCATCATCATCTTTTTCCAGATTTACTTGCCCATTATCATGAAGAGACTCAATATCACTGAATCCAAGAAAGTCTTGATCTTCAATTTCTTTATCCAAAATGTCATCATAGGATTCTACATCCATCTCCATCGCTTCTTGCTCGTTCTCGTCGGAGGATGTACTTAGTCCACCTTCTTCAATCATTGATTCTTGCTCAAGTATCTCATCATGTACGAGAATCTTGACATATATATCCAAATCAACTTGAGCTTCATCAATGCAATCATTTGACTCAATAGTTTTACATTGAATATCCTTCAATGCTATACGCACATCAGATTTATCATATGTCACAATAAACATTTCATCTCTCACTTTATGCTCAATTTCTTCAACGTGTGGACTTAACTCAACATGATTATTTTTGACATACATATCAGTATTTAGAGGAATGATCAATGGTATTTTCTCATCCTCCTCATGTTCATTCATATCTCTCTCTTCATGGAGTGTGGCATCATTTACATACATATCATTATTTTGAACTCCATCCAATTTATCCTCTTTTTTATGTGTGGGATCTTTGTCCAATGTGGCATCGCTCAAAAGCATATCAGTATCTTGATCTTGATCTAGACTATCTGTAGGATTAGGATCATGCTTATCACTGTCGACATACATATCACCATCTAGAGGACTTATCGTTTGTATATCCTCTAGATTAGCATCATGCTCATCTCTGTCATCACACATTTCAATCTCTAGAGGACTCATTGTTTGCATGTCCTCCTTCATATAAGTAGGTTCATTTTCTTGCATCTCTGTATGCATGTATAATGTGGGTTCCTGCATGTCCATTTTCTTACCCATCGGATCTTTTGTTGACAGGTCCTTAGATTCAACATCATGTTCCATCGGAGTTTCTTCATGTAATTCAGTCATTAGATCAGAAGTTGTATCTAAATCATGTGTGAGAAGGGGTTCATCACCATCAAGTGACATCCAATCATACTCCACATCTTGCCTGATGTCATCACGTAAGGATGCATCTCGATCTCGATCTTCAGACATATTTATTGGGTTCTCTATTTGTATCTTATCTTTTATCTCCATTCGGTTACCTATGAGCCTTCTAGATATCTCTATCTCTTTTTTTGCATCTTGAGATGTTTCTTGATTTGTTTGATTATCCTTTATCTGATGTGAGAAGTTTATCGGAGTAGGGGAAGCTTCATCTTGATTTCTTGTTGGGTTTTGTTGATTTTTGTTTTGTTTTATGTTTGTTGTTTGTTTGGTTTGATGTTGGTTTAGTTTGGTTTGATTTTGATTAGCTTCCACTTGCTCCTTTAATCCTCCCATCATCAGAGTTTGTGCATATACGACACTTGAAGATGTGATCACTGTAGAGAAGTCTACAGGCTCTCGGCACCTTGTAACCTTAGAGGTCATATCAATTGCACTTTTTGGAGTTTCTTCATATTTCCCATCATTAGTATGTATGTCCCCATACATATCCACTTCATGCCCAAGTGGGGTCTCTACAACTTTATGGGCTTGAATGTTATCCACAACTGGCAAAATGATCGGAGTCTGGTTATAATTTTCATCTGCTTGAAGATCAGTTCTCCAATCATTTAGAAATTTCTCAATTGTTTGCTGTTTCTTCACATATCTCATCACAGCTTCATGGACGAGCATCCAATCCTCTGTGAGCCCCGAGTCGGAGTCTATATCTTGAAAAAATGGAATTAACTCCTCTCTGGCTTTAATGTCGATTGTTCGAAGAAACAACGACACCCTTTCATGACTTATGCACCTTTTATCGTGCTCAAAAAGATCATCATATTGTCGCTCAAACTCTCCCTTAATCTCGAGAATCAACTGGTCTTTGGGCATATGAACCCACCTCAGGAAGGATCTACGAGTCACTTTATCAAGGTCCTCTAGCATAAATTGCCTGAGGAGTATCGCTTTGTATCGAGACCATGTCGTTTGCTTTATTTGCATTATTTGGTCTCGGATGTCGTATCCCGAGACATAGATAAAGTTTTCACATAATTCTTTTTCCGTCATCGGACTTAATCCAACACCTAGGTATTTGGCCTCGAGTTCATATTCTTTGCAGAACTTGGATATATTTTTGCCATCGAAAAACCTGCATCGCTTGATTAAATGGTCATGAAGTGAGTGGATGGCGTTTTGATGCCTATCCTCCTCCTTAAAGCGTATGAACTGAGCTAGGATATCTTCCATTTTGATTATGCTAATTCCTATGGCTCTATAACTCACTCACCCCCTCCTTTCACGTCGGGTTCACCAGGTATGTCGTGGATATCGTGGAAAGGAGGAGAAAAATGAGGAATACGGATACTTGTGTGTCACACTCTATGTCTCGACATACAAGTCGTATGGATCCAGCCTACATGCCGAGTGTTTATTGTGTGCGTAAAAAAAAAACTCTTGTTCATATTCAAACCCATCACTTCCATACATTTATTTCTTGATCATATGACAACGTGAGCAGACAAGTAACATCAACCATGTTTGCAGGCGTTTTCACATCAACAAAGTATATTATCTTATACCATCGTAAATGAGTTCAGCAACTCTTTATTAGCATATGCAACAACAGCCTGAGCAAAGAACTTGATATCATACAGCAAATAACATGTCAATATAAATATGCTCATTAACTCTTCAATTACTTTTTTTTTTAAGAAAATACTTCCTCCATCGTTATATTTCAGAACAACAAGCGCATCTATGATGCTCTAACAGCGGATAGTTGCATATCAATATCTAAAAACAACAGATATGCAGATAGAGTTTGAAAGTATGGCAAAATTAATATCTGATCAGAGAGCACAATCCTAGATTAATGTGTGTCAAATCAACATATTCAGAGTGTAATGAAATGTATAGCATCATAACTGTGTGCGCGTTTAAATTATTTCCTCTTTGCTGTCTATCTAAATAACACTCATGCAAATACGCAGACACAGAGAGAATTTGTATAGAATCATTGATGCCATACTGCTTGCTTTTCTTCTGCTGCTGTCCTATACACTTCTGGAGCTCCAGTTGATATCCATCTCCAAAACGAGCCCTGAACAGGAACAAAACGCAGAGCATATCCCTCCGTCTCAGATCCCTTCTCAGCCGTTACTTCTCCTTCTCCTCTGCAAGTCTCTGTCCTTCCCCAAAGAGTTCTCTCTGATGGGGATATTCTCCTCCCTACATGTGTGCAGATGTGCCGGTTTTTTTTTCTCCCCCTCTCTTCCTTCGCGAAGAGCCCCCAAAACAGAAGTCGGCCCAGAATACCTCCACCTATCTTTTGATATGCTTTTGATTCCATGAATCAACGGGTCCTTGGACTAAATCCTCTCAATGTATGGCCTCACACGCACTCATAAAGCACACATATAAGATATCGCTTTCACGTCTCATGCAGCGTTCTATTATCTCAACACGTGTCCATTGTTAAAAAAAAGAAGCTCCTTCCTGAATCGTTTTCATCTCTTGCATTCCAAACCAAGAGCTGGAAATGAAAAGTGTATATCCTTGATGTCTACTAATTTGATTGTCGATCTTGCATCTAAATCTCGACCACACCGTCCTGACCTCAAGTTCATCCACCCTCTTGGGCTATTTTGGTTCCTAATTATGCCCTAATTGGCTTCTCAATGGCCTCAAATTTTGCCCTTAAAAAGACTCAAAATGTTCTGGGCGATACCACTCTGGTGATGCTGCACTAGGCGATACCACTCTTGCCATGATACGATACCACTAGTTATCAGGATATGATACTTCTGCAGGTGATGATACGATACTTAGGACAGTCAACGATACGATACCAAAATCCTCATGATATGATACTGCTTTCTACACGATACGATACCAGTGCACTACACGATACGATACTATATGGTTTAGGCGATATGATACCACCTGAATGCATGATACAATACTACGTGCACGATACGATACTAAGAACCCTCGCGATACAATGTTGGTGCCAATCGTGATAGGATACTGCAACCCTTCATGATAGGATACTGGAGTTTCAAATGATATGATACTAGGTACACGATACGATACTAGTGTTCTGTGTGATACGATACCGCTCGGTCGACGATACGATACCATGATCGAGATGATAAGATACCAAGTGGATCGCGATACGATACCACTAGCAGATCGCGCTCGCGATACCAACTTGATGATACGATACCAAAAGTGGTATTGTGATACCTCTTGTGGTATGCGACGATACGATACTCGGTGAGTATCGCGATACTAGGGAATTTTTGTATCGCGATAGCAAAACTCAACCGATCGTGATACTACAGCCAAAATCACTCCAAACACAAAAAATTTTGCACCCCTATGTTTCTCTCTAACTCCTCTTCACTCTTCACTCTCTCTCTCACTCAAAGAACCCCTTTAATCTCTCTGTCCAACCCCGCGATACTGAAAACATCTTTAATCACGTGTATATGTGCTTTCAAGAAACTTTTGATGTTGAACTCTTAATGTAGCTTACCTTTGGGATATCTTGCTTAAGTCTTGAGCTCACAAGGTAGCTTTTTGGGCTTTTATAATGTGATATTGCTCAAGCGATACTGGTCGCTGTCTGTAGACAATACCAGTTCCAGAGCAAGTGTCAATGAACTGGTTTGTGATACCTAAGACCTATCCTACACTAACTTGGCAATTTTTTTGGGATTTTTCTTAGTAATTTCAACTTACTCCTACTCCACTTCTCTCCTTGACCTAACCATAACTCTTCCTTGTCTCCTCCTCTCCTAACCCTAAACCTACACACACCTCAGGGATGTGAAGTAACAAGTATTGAAGTGTCTGACTACTTGCCACTGAACGAATTCACTCCTACAAGTACGATTCCTTCACTCCAGAGCTATAACCATCATGAAGGCACCTTGTTTGAGTTTGTTCCCTGGCAACGGTCCCAAAAACATGTGTACCTAAGTCACGAGACCTTAGGGACTTGTGCCAAAGAGACTAAATCTCATTTGCCACACAAGTGCATATAGTGGTGGATTGACACACGGTTAATTATCAATCCGAAGAATCACATGAACTAAGTGTATGAGGACATGTGCGCACGTGATGGAAAGTGAAGTGGTTCAGCTAAAATGCATGAGAAAAGACTAAACTACCTCTCCAACTCACTTAATCTCTGAAAGTGTCTGCTATACCACTTACAGAAGTAAATACAAATTCGAATGTTTCTCCCAGCTCCAGACTCCGAATATGGCCAACAATAGGTTTCTTTCAAAGCTCTTGACGAGATGCATCTATTGCTAGTATTCTCACTCAAATTTGACAACCGGTCTTCAAGTTATGGCCAAAATAGTGAATGGCGGGAAACACCTTCACTCACTCCACACACACACTACAATAGTTCAAAAGTGATGGGGAGGGGTAGACAACAGTCCTACACACACATTCCAAGCTTTACACACACACAAAAGTTCACAGACAAGATGAAAATCTACAGGAAAGGAGCAAATTCAAAATTTCAGCTCTCCTTCTTCACAATGGCAAAAAGTGCTTACGAAGAGTCACAAAGTGACTTATATACATGTGCCCTAAAAATGGTCCTTTCACACAAGTGACTGGCACTTTTATTGGCTCATCTCTAATTTCCTACTATTTTACAAGAAATATATTACAATGAGGTGGGATTATGCATCTAGAGGACTCCTCTAGTGCATTTACATAGCTTCTAGGGAATTTTCTGAGATTTTGAAGAAGAAAATTATGCCCATTAATTTGAAAATTTTGGGGCTCCTCTTTTGTGCCTCTTTTCTTTGCAACACATAGTGTAAAGTTTTACACAAATGAGAAGTCAAAATCTAAATCTAATTTGGAAGGTAAGCCATCTATGGCTAAAAGCATTTGATTAAACGGGTTGTAGTTTGGAAGAACCAGGCATTAGAAGTTGCAGGTGTCAAAGTCGACTATACAGGAGGACAGTTTCAAAAATAGGTAGATTGTTTGGATCATTTCTCAAGATCTACTAAATCTTTTGAGAAGATTTAACTTGGACAAGGTGCACAAACATTATTCAACACCTCATACAAGGTTTCATTGAAAACTTTACTCATTTGGTTAGTCAATGAGTGTGTTATGTGCAAAAGACTTTTCTGAGTAGTGACTCTCTTCACAGTTGTTGGGGCTTCACTCACTAATTAGGCATTGATATATGAAGACATATGGAGACATATGATGGAGGAAAGAAGAAGTGAAGGAAAGACCTACAGAAAATCAAGCCTAAGTGAAGGGACAATTTCACTATTGTAAATTAGTGCAACATTAGAGTCTAGATTTGTAATTGATCTTTAGAACTTACGAGTTCAAGTCTAGATGAATGTAAACCATAGGTATATAAGTTAATTTGAGTCAGAAACATGTATGAGAGAACTAAATTTTGTAGTTTGAGGGAGTAGAGAAAAGTCGTGTAATTTCTGAGAGAGATGGTGAGAGAAAACTTCTGAGTCTGATAGAGTTTTCCATGGCTGTGAGCAAAATTAGGCCAAGCCATTTTGTACACACCTTCTCTGATAATCAACACATGTTTGTGTAGAATCATTGTGTCTAATTCCTATTGTACATTGAGTCTCAAGTCATTTCATATGACTATGAAAGTTAGTTGACAGTTACGACTTTTCTGGCGCACATTTGACTGATCTTCTGAAGGTCAGATCTCGAAGCATGGTGTAAAGTTTTTGGTAAGTGATAGCTCGTTTGAAAGCTATTATCCTCAACTACATTTGGTCAAAAGATCTTTGAGAAACGGGACGCGTACTCAGAGAAATCAGTTTAAGAGTGAAGGTATGTCAAATCGATGAAGTAAATTTTCAGTTTTCAGACATAGTGTAAAGATTGGTACAAAATCAGAGGATTGTGAAGTTATTGCTTGAAAGTTTTGTTTGTTATGTGTTGCTTAACACTAGCAAGAACTTCTCTTAGCAAGTAATCAAAAGATTTAGCAAAGATTAAGCTAATACAGGTCAGATTGAAGGATTGAAGAAAAGGCGCAGATTTCTGTGTAGTGAAATTTGGATTTTCACTAAGTTTAGAGATGAAGACTTACAATGTGAGTATTGCTAAGCTAATGATGGTTATGGAGGTATTCTAATACCACATTAGTTTAGTTCTTGTGGTGTTTCACACACCAACAAGTGGTATCAGAGCAGATAAGGTCCTCGAGAAGTAAAGGAGAGCAGATACAAGAAGATTTGAAGAGTTCTTTATCAAAGAAGGAGGAAGCTGAGGTGTTCAACAACCAAAGTCATCAGAAGAGTATTTCGAAGTTGCTCCCAAGGGTAAAGGTCTACAAAAGGTATCAATCTTTAACCTTACACTTACAGGTTGAAGCAGAAGCAAGGATACCATGGCAGATCATGTGTCCATTGACAAATTGGACAGAGATAACTATCCTGCTTGGGTAATGAGGATGGAGGCCTTACTTATGAGTAAGGACTTAATGGTATATGTGACAGGTGAAGAGGAGAAGCCTAAATTTGAAGATGAAAGTCATCCAAGGAAGGAAGAGCTAGAAGCTTTGAAGCTATGGCAGAAGAGAGATGCAAGTGCAAGAGCTTATATATACAACACTATTACAGATCATTTATTGCCACACATCAGAGGTTTAGAAACAGCTGAAGATATTTGGAATGCTTTGGAAGATCACTTCCAAAACACCACTAAAGCTAGGAAAGCTAGCTTATGGTCAGAGTTCACCACATTCAAGAAGAAGCAAAATCAGAACATTAGTGATTATGTCACTAAGATGAAAGACTTGGCAGATAGCCTTGGATCTATTGATGAGGATATTGAAGATCATAGGTTGATAGCTCAATTACTTGCAGGATTAAGAGGTGATGAAAGGTGGAAGCCTTTTGTACTTTCAACAGAACTCTCATTAAACCATTATGTGCCAGAATTGAATCAATTACTTGGATTGATGCTTACATTTGAGCAAGACTTAAAGTCAGATGGAGACAAAGGTCAAAGTTCTGCAATGTATGTGAAGAACAAAAAGAAAGGAGATAAAGGCAAAGCAAAGGATGAAGAAGAGTCAACAACTCAAGCAAATTATGCAAGAGGAAGAGGTTTTGGCAGAGGCAAAGGTCGAGGTAATGGAAGAGGTAGAGGTAATCAGAACAATAACAAGAAGACATGTTGGATTTGTGGATTGAGCAATCATCTAGCATATGATTGTTGGCACAATCAACAAGGAGCAAGCCAAAATCAGAACAACAATGGCAGAGGAAGAGGTGGAAGGTTTCAGAATCAATTTCAAAGAGGAAGACATAATTCAAGAGGAAGTTTTGGTAGAGGTGGTGGAAGAAATTGGAATCAGAACCAATCATACAACACTACATATTACAATTATGCAAATGATACCCAGAATGACAACCATACAACATTGATGATGAATTCAATTAGTTCATCAGAGAAGGAGGATCTCAAGGTATTCTATATTGACTCTGGTTGTTCAAATCATTTATCAGGTAATATAGAATTATTGTCAGAATTGGAAGAAGGAAATTCAAGTCATACAGTACAAACAGGTGACAATACAAAACATAATGTGCATTCAATTGGAAAAGTGAAGTGCAGGAGTGGAGCTGATTTATTAACAAATGTTTTGTATGTTCCAACAATACCAAAGAATTTGATTAGTGTTGGACAAATAGTGGAAAAAGGTTTTCAAGTCAGATTTACAAATGAAGGGGTATTTGTTGAAGATCCAGAGGATGCATACAAACCCATTGTTTGTGGTAAGAAGGAAGGTAGACTTTTTACTCTCAAAGTGCAAGGAAATGTTGGTCAAGCCCTAATTACACATGGTGATGAAGTAATTACAGAGTTAGATCTTTGGCATAAAAGATTGGGACATTTCAATGAAAGAGGAATCAAAACTATGGTGGAGAATCAATCTGTATTGGGACTACCAAATGTAAAGAATCAACATATGATATACAAGTGTGAAGCTTGTCAGATGGGAAAAGCTCATAGACAACCATTTCAGAAGAAAGGTTTCAAGCATGATGGTTTGCTTGAACTCATACATACAGATGTATGGGGACCAACAAAAGAAGGTTCAATAAATGGATCTAGGTATTA
The DNA here is from genome assembly GCA_020310875.1 of Ceratopteris richardii. Lineage (NCBI taxonomy): Eukaryota > Viridiplantae > Streptophyta > Polypodiopsida > Polypodiales > Pteridaceae > Ceratopteris > Ceratopteris richardii. The sequence continues at coordinate 189,003,873 of CM035407.1, forward strand.
TGTTTTGTTTATTGATGATGCTACAAGGTGGATAACCCTTTATGTTCTAAAGGAAAGATCAGAAGTCTTTGGAGCCTTCAAACATTTTCATGCTTATGCAGAAAGAGTTACAGGTCACAAACTCAAGAGGCTAAGGTCTGATGGAGGGGGAGAATACTTCTCCCAAGAATTTAATGACTATCTTTGGAATGCAGGTATCAAGAGAGAGATAACTTGCAGGTATACACCTCAACATATTGGGGTGGCAGAAAGGAGGAATAGAACATTGGTTGAATTTGCAAGAGCAATGTTAAAGGAAAAGAATTGCCCTAATTATCTTTGGGCTGAGGCTGTAAATACAGCCACATACCTTGTGAATAGGTTACCATGTGGAGCTTTGAATGGTATGACCCCTTATGAAGCTTGGTGGGGTAAGAAACCAACACTTGATCATTGTAAAGTGTTTGGGTCAATTGCCTATGCTTATGTACCATCACAACTCAGACATAAGCTTGAACCAAAGGCAGAAAAATATGTGTTTATTGGGTATGATGAAAAACAAATGGGTTATAGACTATGGAGTCCTTTAACTAAACATTTTATTGTTTCCAGAGATGTGATTTTTGATGAACAGAAGAGTTGGTATGCAGATAAAGAATGTGATCTTGAAACATTTGAAGAAGAGATAAGAAGGAGTGCAAGAGGTAAATCACATATGCAGATAGATGGAGATGAAGAACATATGAAAGCAAGCACATCAAGAGTTGGATCATATAGAAGGAATGAAGATGGACCAATATTTGATGAAGAAGTACATCCAGATAGACATGAAGAGTGTGAACCAAGAAGGTCAACCAGAATAAGGAATCAACCTACAAGGTATTCATATGACACTTCTTACTTGACTCAGAAAAATTATGCTTACATGGTTAAGGAAGATGAAGAACCTCAAAGCTATGATGAAGCAAAGGGTAAGAGACATTGGGAAGTAGCAATGAAGGAAGAATTTGATGCTCTTGAAGAGAACAAAACTTGGGAACTTGTCCCAAAACCTAATGGTAAGAAAGTGATTGGAAACAAATGGGTTTACAAAGTTAAGAAGCATGCAGATGGAACTATAGCCAGATACAAAGCTAGATTGGTGGTTAAAGGCTATGCTCAAACATTTGGCATAGATTATGATGAGACATTCAGTCCTGTGGCAAAGATGTCAACCATAAGAACAATCATTGCTATTGCAGCATCAAAAGGATGGACATTGAGTCAATTGGACATTAAGAATGCATTTTTGAATGGATATATATCAGATGAGGTTTACATGGAGCAACCTCAAGGGTTTGCAGATCATAAGTTTCCAAATTATGTTTGCAGGTTGAGAAGAGCCCTTTATGGTTTGAAGCAAGCTCCAAGAGCTTGGAATTATAGACTTGTAAAGTATCTTAATGACCTTGGGTATCAAAGTTCAAAGGCAGATGCAAGTTTACTTATCAAAAGAACAGATGAAGGTATGATCTACATTTGTATATATGTAGATGACATTATAATTACAGGTACCTCAAATGAAGGAATCAAGGAGGTGAAGAAGCTACTTGAAAGAGAATTCAAGATAAGTGATCTAGGAAAATTGTCATATTTTCTTGGAATGGAAATCACTTATGCAGAGCATGGCATTTATGTATCACAAGAAAGGTATCTCTTGAATCTTCTAAAGAAGTTCAACATGGAGAATTGCAGAGAGGCATCTACACCATTAGAAGTCAATCACAAACTCAGTAGATATGTTGGTGCAGAGTTCAAAGACATGAGGAAGTATCAATCTTTAGTTGGAAGTTTGATTTATGCAACTCTAACAAGGCCTGATCTTAGTTATGCAGTTGGTGTTCTTTCCCAATTCATGCATTGTCCAAAGGATCCACATTGGATTGCAGGTCAAAGAGTCCTTAGATATATCAAAGGGACTTTGAAAGAAGGATTGTATTATCCTTTTACATCAGATATAAGATTGAGAGCCTATAGTGATTCAGATTGGGCAGGAAGTCAAGATGACAGAAGGTCTACTCATGGCTACATGATATACATTGGAGATAAGCTTGTGAGTTGGTGTTCAAAGAAACAACACACAGTGGCCTTATCATCAACAGAAGCTGAATACAAAGGACTTGTGGAAGCAGCAAAGGAAGTCATATGGATGCAGACATTATTCAAAAGCTTGGGAATTGATCAAGGTATACCCATTATTCATGGAGATAACATGAGTTCATTATATCTTGCAGCAAATCCTGTGTTTCATGCAAGGACAAAGCACATAGAGATACAGTATCATTTTCTTAGAGAAAAGGTAATGGAGAAAGAAATTGAAGTGGTGTATACTTCCACAAAAGATCAGATTGCAGATATTATGACAAAAAGCTTGGATGGAGTAAAGACAAGTAAGTTCAAGGAGATGGCAGGAATAAAAGAGAAGAAGATTATGTGAAGAAGTCAAATTATGCTAATTAGTGATTGAGGGGGAGCTGTTGGGGCTTCACTCACTAATTAGGCATTGATATATGAAGACATATGGAGACATATGATGGAGGAAAGAAGAAGTGAAGGAAAGACCTACAGAAAATCAAGCCTAAGTGAAGGGACAATTTCACTATTGTAAATTAGTGCAACATTAGAGTCTAGATTTGTAATTGATCTTTAGAACTTACGAGTTCAAGTCTAGATGAATGTAAACCATAGGTATATAAGTTAATTTGAGTCAGAAACATGTATGAGAGAACTAAATTTTGTAGTTTGAGGGAGTAGAGAAAAGTCGTGTAATTTCTGAGAGAGATGGTGAGAGAAAACTTCTGAGTCTGATAGAGTTTTCCATGGCTGTGAGCAAAATTAGGCCAAGCCATTTTGTACACACCTTCTCTGATAATCAACACATGTTTGTGTAGAATCATTGTGTCTAATTCCTATTGTACATTGAGTCTCAAGTCATTTCATATGACTATGAAAGTTAGTTGACAGTTACGACTTTTCTGGCGCACATTTGACTGATCTTCTGAAGGTCAGATCTCGAAGCATGGTGTAAAGTTTTTGGTAAGTGATAGCTCGTTTGAAAGCTATTATCCTCAACTACATTTGGTCAAAAGATCTTTGAGAAACGGGACGCGTACTCAGAGAAATCAGTTTAAGAGTGAAGGTATGTCAAATCGATGAAGTAAATTTTCAGTTTTCAGACATAGTGTAAAGATTGGTACAAAATCAGAGGATTGTGAAGTTATTGCTTGAAAGTTTTGTTTGTTATGTGTTGCTTAACACTAGCAAGAACTTCTCTTAGCAAGTAATCAAAAGATTTAGCAAAGATTAAGCTAATACAGGTCAGATTGAAGGATTGAAGAAAAGGCGCAGATTTCTGTGTAGTGAAATTTGGATTTTCACTAAGTTTAGAGATGAAGACTTACAATGTGAGTATTGCTAAGCTAATGATGGTTATGGAGGTATTCTAATACCACATTAGTTTAGTTCTTGTGGTGTTTCACACACCAACAACAGTAAGTGCAATTTTTGATAGTTTGGTATTGGTCTTCCAAAATTGATCAAGGTTTTCAGTTATTCTTGATGTAGAAGTGTTTTAACTTCAAGGATAGCTTGTTCTTTTGGAGATTAACACTCTCCATCAGTGGTATCAAAGCAAGAATCATCAAAATAGAAGAAAGGAAGACCCCGACTACTACAATCATACAGAAATCAACATTTGAAGGTTGAAAAGGTGAAAGCGTAAAGGGAAAGCTTGAGAAGGAGGCCTGAGGCTATCAAGAAGATCAAAAGGAACTTCATTCGAAGTAAAGGTACACTTATTCCTCATAAAGCTTGAAGAATTTAATACACAGGTAAAAAAAGGATGGGAGATTCTCTTCAGATAGAGAAATTGGATAGAGAAAACTATCCAGCCTGGTCAATGAGGATGGAAGCTCATCTCATGAGCAAAGACCTGATAGGTTACATCACATATGAAGAAGAAAAACTAGAATTCAAAGATCCTAGTGTTCCAACTAGGGATGAACTCTCATATTTGAAGACTTGGATGAAGAAGGATGCTCAAGCAAGGAGCATTATCTACATGGGAGTTAATGACTACTCGCTACCTCATATTAGAGGACTTGAAATTGCAAGTGACATATGGAATGCTTTGGAGGAGCATTTTCAAAATACTACAAAGTCAAGGAAGGTATTTGTATGGGCAGAGTTCACTACATTCAAAAAGAAAGCTTCTCAATCCATTTCTAATTATGTAACAAGGATGAAGGACATTGCAGATGCATTAGGAGTAGTTGATGAAGATATTGAGGAGGATAAATTGGTAAGGAAAATCCTCAAAGGTTTGAGAGGAGATGAGAAATGGAAGCCATTCATTTTGTCTACTGAATTGTCACTAGATCATTTCACTCCTGATTTAAATCAATTGCTAGGACATATGCTAACTTTGAGCAGGATGGCAAAGGTGATGTTGATAAGAGTACAGGTCAAGCAATGTATTCAAAGGACAAGAAGAAGAATAGCAAAGGCAAGCAACAATTAAATGAAGAAGAAGTTACAACTAGCCAAGACAACTTCCTAAGAGGAGGAGGAGGTGGAAAAGGTAGAGGAAGAGGCAGAAGCAATAAAGATGGAGCCAAAGCTTGTTGGATTTGTGGTAAGAAAAATCATTTAGCTCATGATTATTGGCATAATAATTAGAACAATGGAGGATATAATTAGAGCTTTAATTCAAGAGGAAGGGGTGGTAGAAACCAAAGAGGTAATATTAGAGGTAGAGGTAGTAGAGGTTACTTTGGAAGAAATGCAGGTAGAGGTTTCCAAAGTCAATCCTACAACAATACCTACTACAATTATGCTTCAGATCAGAAGGAGGATTCAACTTTAATTATGAATGCAACTTGTGAAAGACAAAGTGAAGACCAAAGAGTCTTCTACATTGACTCAAGGTGTAGCAATCACTTGAGTGGTAATATAGCCTTGATGACCGATTTGGAGAATAAGGTAACTAATCATGTAGTTCAAACAGTTGATAATACAAAGCACAATGTTAAGTCAATTGGATCAGTGAAGGCCAAGGATGGAAGTACTCTTTTGAGTAAGGTCTTGTATGTTCCTACAATTCCAAAGAATCTGATAAGTGTAGGGAAAATTTTTGGAAAAGGTTATGAAGTAAGGTTCACTAATGATGGAGTTTTTGGGGAAGATCCTAGCAATGGGTATAAACAAATTGTTTCAGGGAACAAAGAAGGAAGACTCTTCACATTGAAGATTGAAGGTAATGTTGGTCATGCCTTGTTTACTTATGGAGGACATAAGATCTTTGAGTTAGATTTTTGGCATAAAAGACTTGTATAGTTCAATGAAAGAGGTATTAAGGATATGGTTAACAATGGTTCAGTGCTTGGATTGCCTAATGTTGTAGGTCAACATATGACATACAGATGTGAGGCATATCAATCAGGTAAGGCTCATAAGAAATCATATTCTAAGCATGGTTTCATGTATTCAGAGAAGCTTGAGTTGGTACACACAGATGTGTGGGGACCATCAAACGATGTATAAATGGTTCAAGATATTATGTGATTTATGTTGATGATGCTATCAGGTGGATCACTATATATGTGATCAAAGATAAATCAGAGGTATTCAATACATTTAAACATTATCATGTGTATGCAGAAAGAATCACAGATCAAAAGTTGAAGAGACTAAGGTCAGATGGAGGGGGAAAGTATTTCTCTAATGAGTTCGGTGATTACTTATGGAATGCAGGTATAAAAATGGAAGTTACTTGCAGGTACTCTCCTCAACAAAATGGTGTAGCAGAAAGGAGAAATAGAACTCTTGTTGAGTTTGCAAGATCAATGATGAAGGAGAAAAATTGCCCAAATTATTTGTGGGTTGAGGCTATAAATACAACTACATACTTGGTTAATAGGTTACCATGTAAAGCTTTGTAGGGTATGACACCATATGAAGCTTGGTGGGGTAAGAGACCTACCTTAGATCACTGCAAAGTGTTTGGATGTTTGGCTTATGCATATGTGCCATCTCAGTTGAGGCATAAATTGGAACCTAAAGCTCAAAAGTATGTGTTCATTGGATATGATGATAAATAGATGGGTTATAGGTTGTGGAGTCCATCCACAAAGAAATTTCTTGTATCAAAGGATGTTACATTTGATGAGCAAGGTAGTTGGTATGCAGGTACAATCAATAATCATGGAGGTGATGAAGAAGTTTTGAATCAAAAGAAAGGTAAATCAAAGATTCAAATATTTGATGAAGAAGAGAACAATGAAGTACAAGTTGAAGTTGAAGAAGTACCAAGGTTTGATCCAGAATGTGATGAACCAGAAACTTCAAGAAGTGGAGAACTCAGAAGGTCATCAAGACATAAATGGCAACCTACAAGGTATAGCTATGACACTTCTTTTTTAACTACTAGAGATTATGCTTACATAGTGAAAGCAGATGAAGACCCTTCTACATATGAAGAGGCAAAAGGTAAGGAAAATTGGGAAAAAGAATGCACGAAGAGTATGATGCATTGATGGAGAATGAGACATGGGATTTGGTTCCTAAACCAAATAGTCAGAAGATCATTGGATGCAAATGGGTCTACAATACAAAGAGGTATGCAGATGGAAGTGTGTCTAGGTATAAAGCTAGACTTGTTGTGAAAGGGTATGCTCAGACATATGCTATAGATTATGATGAGACCTATAGTCATGTGGCAAATATGACAACCATAAGGACACTTATAGCCATTGCTACATGTAAAGGTTGGAGATTATGTCAATTAGATGTGAAGAATGCTTTTCTAAATGGTTATATTTCATATGATTTTTCATGGAGCAACCACAAGGGTTCAGAGATAAAAGGTATTCAGAATATGTGTGTAAGCTCAAGAGAGCTTTGTATGGTTTGAAGCAGGCCCCAAGGGCATGGAATTATAGACTTGTGAAGTTCTTTAAGGAACTTGGTTTCCAAGTATCTAAAGCAGATAGTAGCTTGTTTGTCAAAGCAAGTGATGATGGGTTCATTTACATGTGCATATATGTTGATGGCATAATTCTTACAAGTACAGATGAGAAGGGCATGCAAAGTCTCAAGAAGCAAGTGGAGAAAGAGTTTAAGATCAGTGACTCCGGAGACTTGTCATATTTCTTGGGCATGGAAGTCTCATATACTCAACATGGAGTATATGTAACTCAAGAAAGGTATTTGAAGAACTTGCTAATAAAATTTAAAATGGAAGGTTGCAGGGTACTCCAATGGAGGTGAATCACAAATTGATCAGATATGTAGGAGAAGAATTCAAGGATATGAAGCTATATCAAACTCTGGTTGGTAGTCTAATCTATTCTACATTAACTAGGCCTGATTTGTCATATGTAGTTGGAGTGTTGCCTTTTTTATTCATGCATTATCCTAGGAAAGAACATTGGGTTACAGGACAAAGAGTGTTGAGATACATTAAGGGTACACTCAAGGAAGGTTTGTATTATGGTTTTACATCCAATACAAACATCAAGATATATAGTGATACAGATTGGGCAGGTAATCCTGATGATAGGTGATCAACATATGGATACTTGTGTTATGTGGGAGATAAGTTAATCTCATGGTGTTCTAAGAAGCAACATACAGTTGCTTTATCATCTAGAGAGGTAGAGTATAAGGGTATGGTTGAAGCTGCAAAGGAATTCATATGGTTGAAGACTATCATGAAGAGTTTTAACATCATTCAGAGTACACCCACTATTCATGTAGATAACATGAGTTCATTATATCTAGCTGTTAATCTTATTTTTCATGCCAGGACTAAACATATTGAGATTCAGTATCACTTCTTAAGAGACAAGATGATTGATAAGGAGATTGAAGTCATACATACTTCAACAAAAGTTCAGATTGTAGATATGCTAACCAAAAGCTTGGATGGACCAAAGCTATAGAGATTTAAAGACATGGCAGGTATAAAGAAGAAAGAGAAAACCTCAATTGATGATTGAGGGGGAGCTATTGGTGTAAGTCAACCATCAATTGATGTCTTGGGTAAAGACTTGAAGTCAAAAGATGAAGAAAATATCAAAACAAATGAAGTTTGAAGATAGGGCATATTTAGGAAATGGACTTGTATACATATGTACATTAAACTTGTAGTTAGTTCACATATACTTTTTGTTATGGTCATGAGCTTGTACATATATGCCTATATATACAAGTAGAAAGTCGGGCCAAATATGAGAGAGCATGAGATGAGAAGAATTTGTAAGATTCATTAGACACTTTAGAAGTGAAAAAGATCTCTCTCATCAATCAGATGTAAAGTTTTTTTAGTAGAAGTAAATGTTGCGCCTGATATTTTGTTGTGTTCTCCTTCTGTGTTTGATCATTTCAAGACTCCTCTTGTAGATGTCTAATTCCATAGGTAGTGCTTCTGTGGTTAAGATTTGAGATTCTAACTGTAAAAAAGTTGAGAGAATTATGTGTAGGAACATTTGTATGTGAAGAAGTGATGAGTGTCTTCTGAAACAGGCACAATCTCGATGGTCAAAGAATTGATCAGATATCAGTGCATAGTGTAGATTTTTACACAAATGAGGAGTCAAAATCTAAATTGGAAGGTAATCCATCTATGGCTAAAAGAATTTGATTAAACGGGTTGTAGTTTGGGAGAACCATGCATTAGAAGTTACAGGTGTCAAAGTCAACTATACATGAGGATAGTTTCAGACATAGGTAAATTGTTTGGATCATTTCTGAAGATCTACTAGATCTTTTGAGATGATTTAACTTGGAGAAGGTGCATAAACATTAGATGACACCTCATACAAAGTTTCATTGAAAACTTTACACATTTGGTTAGTCAATGAGTGAGTTATGTGCAGCAGACTTTTCTAAGTAGTGACTCTCTTCACAATTAGTGCAATTTCTGATAGTTTGTTATGGTCTTCCGAAATTGATCAAGGTTTTGAGTTATTCTTGATATAGAAGTGTTCTAACATCAAGGATAGCTTGTTCTTTTGGAGATTAACACTCTCCATCAAAGTGCACTATCATTATGTAAGGGAGAAATTGCTTAGCAAGGACATTCAATTATCCTATGTACCAACTCATTTGAATGTGCAGATATACTCACAAAGTCTCTAGATGGAACTAAGATGAACAGGTTCAAATTGATGATTGGATTACAGGACATCAAGAAGGAATGAAGACCAAGCATGTTAGGCTTGAGGGGGAGCTATTGGTGCAAGAGAATACAAGCCCTCATACTTGGATAACTAGTATATATCTCATATAGTCATATATGATCAATCCCTTGTAAAAGAAATTACCTTTTACCTTTGTAAAAAATGCCTTACTTCCACATGGAGTTAGGAAGCATCAAATCTCGAGTTATCTGGTAAAGGATTAATGAGAGAACATATGCTATAGTTTAGGACTCACTTTTAGGTATGCATTTGAAATTTGAATTCAAAGCTTGGCTCTAAACTCAACTATAAAAGTAGATCAAAAGACACGCGTGGAATGTCTCGAGTGTGGAGAGCAATAGAGAGAGACCTTATGTGATTTGAGAGCTCACTCCATAGCTCAATCATTACCCTCATATTGTGCAATAGATTATTGTCAATGATATTGTATTTCTATATGATCCAATACATATATTTTGATTATATATCTAGTTCACTTCTTTGCTATGACTAATTCAGAATAGTGATCTTCTCATAGCTTGTTCTCAGTGCATGGTTGATCACTTGATGTGTTTTAAAGCGTCATAGATTCAGCATACTCTCTAGTTTATAGCTACAAAGTTTCATGGTTATTGCTTCTCTGAATCGTGAGATATATTCACTTCATTACTCTCTAGTCTATTGATTGATGCATCTCAAAAATGTCAGGCAAGTCCTATGATTTGGTAAACATCATAATTAGTGTGTAGTTCACTTTTTTTATTGAAAACACTCATGATTGGTAGCTATCTAAGCTAATTAGATATCACCAAAAGGAAGTTTTCTAATTGCTAGCAGGTTGAGAGCATTGTGCATTATATTGAACATATGTAGAGACTAAAATAGCAAGTCTATTACCTTGGATCGATTTCCTACTCATCTATTTTGATCCATTGACTAGTGGATCATGTTCCAAAGCACATAGGTGAGTATTTGTGATCATTAGCAAGCTAAAGAGGCCCACTACACTCTCCATCACTTGTTCTTTGCTGGTGTGAAGCAGTTTGTTGCAGCACTACTTCATCTCTAAAGACTATCCACCATCTCCTCCAACAAAGTTGCCATTTATGAACATCAATTTCATACATGCTTTCGATCTTAGTGATTCATTAGAGAATTAATCAGTTTAATCAAAGGTTTGTTGTTCCTCAAGGTTGTGGAAGGATCATGTGAAGGTTCTTGTATAATTTGGAGTGTCGTAATCTATGACATTTGCAGGTAATGAACATGAAACTTCAGGGAGACTATTGAAGAAGAACAGAAGTTCAAAATCTGAAGTGATGGAGAGTGTTAATCTCCAAAAGAACAACCTATTCTTGAAATTAGAGCACCTCTATATCAAGAATAATTCTAGACTCCTCTTAATTTAGAAAACAATCACCAACTTATCAAGAAATTGACTATTCTTGAAAAAATCAAATTCTCAAAAAAGTCTGCTACAGTTTAATCTCTGATTGACTAACCATTCGTGTAAAGTTTTTGATAAAACTTTGTAGGATGTGTCGCCTTAAGGTTGCGCACCTTCTCCAACTTAAATCTCCTCAAATGGTTGAGTATACTTTGAGAAATGACTCAAACACTTTACCTATGTGTGAAACTGCTTCTCTGTAGTAGCGACTTTGACACCTGTAACTTCTTAGCTATGGTTCTCCCAATGTCGAACTTGTTTGGTCAAATACTTTTAGCTGTAGATAGCTTATCTCTCAACTTAGATTTTGAGCTATCATTTGTGTAAAACTTTACACTGTGCACTGAGCACTGTCCATTTCTCTGAACTCGAAATTTGCGCTTGTTTCAGAAGGTACTCAAACCTTTACACATACAAATGTTCCTATTCATAATTCTCTCAGCCTAATCACAATTGGAAGCTAAAACTTTTTACAGTAGTCGATCAACTCTAGACTTAGACTTGTACAAAAGCATTCCACAAAAGATCTACCACAGAAGGAGAAAACACAGAAACTTCGGGCGCAAAAATTCTGTCATTTCTGAAGAAGACTACAATTGAATGAGAGAGAGATTTCAACTAACTTTTCATGTGTCTAATGACACTTACAACATCTCATTTCTCTATTCCTATGCTCTCACATAGTCTCTCCTCGTCTCCTCTCTATATCCCGACATTTTTCCATAGTATTTATAGGCAAATATGTACAGACTTATGATTAAACATAAGTATAAGTGACCTATGTCTTAACTAATGTACATATGTGTACATTTCTTTCAACTTGTGAATATAACCATCTTCTAAGCTTCAAGAATTGATCTTATCTCCATCCTTTGTCTTTCAAAACTTCAAATGGTGATTGTTCTGCACCAACAGCTCCGCCTCAATCATCAATTGAGGTTTCTCTTATCTTCTTTATGCCTGCCATGTCTTTAAACTTCTGTAGCTTTGGTCCATCCAAGCTTTTGGTAAGCATATCAGCTATCTGATCTTTTGTTGAAGTATGTATAACTTCAATCTCTTTATCCATTACCTTCTCTCTTAGAAAGTGATACTGAATCTCAATGTGTTTGGTCCTAGCATGAAAAACAGGATTAGCAGCTAGATACAATGAACTCAAGTTATCTCCATAAATGATAGGTATGCTCTGTATAGTGTCAAAACTCTTCATGAGAGTCTTAAGCCATATCACTTCCTTTGCAGCTTCAACCATGCCTTTGTACTCTACTTCTGTAGATGACAAAGCAACTGAATGTTGCTTCTTTGAGCACCAAGAGATTAACTTATCTCCCACATAACACATGTATCCATAGGTTGACCTTCTATCATCTGGATTACCTGCCCAATCTGCATCACTATAGATCTTGATATTTGTATCTGATGTAAAACCATAATACAAACCTTCCTTGAGTGTACCCTTAATGTACCTCAACACTCTTTGACCTGCAATCCAATGTTCTTTCCTAGGACAATGCATGAATTGAGATAAAACCCCTACTGCATATGACAAGTCAGGTCTAGTTAATGTAGCATAGATAAGACTACCAACCAAACTCTGATATTGTTTCATGTCCTTGAACTCTTCACCTCCATATCTGCTTAACTTGTGATTCACCTCCATTGGAGTAGGTGCTACTCTGCAATCATTCATCTTAAACTTGGTTAACAAGTTTCTCAAATACCTTTCTTGAGTCACATACACTCCATGTTGAGTGTTTGAAACCTCCATTCCCAAGAAGTATGACAAGTCTCCCAAATCACTGATTTTGAACTCTTTCTCCATTTGCTTCTTTAGGCTTTGAATGCCTTTCTCATCTGTACCTGTAAGAATTATATCATCAACATATATGCACATGTAAATAAACCCATCATCACTTGCTTTGACAAGCAAGCTACTATCTGCTTTTGATACTTGAAACCCAAGTTCTTTCAAGAACTTTACAAGTCTATAGTTCCATGCCCTTGGGGCCTACTTCAAGCCATATAAAGCTCTCTTAAGCTTACACACATGATCTGGATATCTTCCATCTCTGAATCCTTGAGGTTGCTCCATGAAAACATCATCTGAAATATAACCATTCAAAAAAGCATTCTTCACATCTAATTGACACAATTTCCAACCTTTACATGCAGCAATTGCTATGAGTGTCCTGATGGTTGTTATCTTTGCCACAGGACTATAGGTCTCATCATAGTCAACACCATATGTTTGAGCAAACCCTTTCACAACAAGTCTAGCTTTGTACCTAGACACACTTCCATCTGCAAACCTCTTTGTCTTGTAGACCCACTTACATCCAATGATCTTCTGGCTATTTGGTTTAGGAACCAATTCCCAAGTCTGATTTTCCATCAATGCATCATATTCTTCCTGCATAGCTTTCTCCCAATTTTCTTTACCTTTTGCCTCTTCATATGTAGAAGGGTCTTCATCTGCTTTTATCATGTAAGCATAATCTTTGGTGGCCAAAAAAGAAGTATCATAGCTATACCTTGTAGGTTGCCACTTGTGTCTTGATGACCTTCTAAGTTCTCCACTCCTTGAGGTTTCTGGTTCATCACACTCAGGATCAAATCTTGGCATTTCTTCAACTTCAACCTGCACTTCATTATTCTCCTCTTCATCACATATCTGAATCTTTGATTTACCTTTCCTTTGGTTTACAACTTCTTCATCACCTGTATTAATATTAATTGTACCTGCATACCAAGTACCTTGCTCATCAAATGAAACATCTTTTGATACAAGAAATTGTTTTGTGGATGGACTCCACAACCTATATGCCATGTGCTTATCATCATAACCAATAAACACATACTTTTCAGCTTTAGGTTCCAATTTGTGTCTTAATTGTGATGGCACATATGCATATGCCAAACACCCAAATACTTTGCAATGATCTAAGGTAGGTCTCTTACCCAACCATGCTTCATATGGTGTCATACCCTGCAAGGCTTTACATGGTAACCTATTGACCAAATAAGTAGCTGTGTTTACAGCCTCAGCCCATAAATAATTAGGGCAATTTTTCTCCTTCAACATGGACCTTGCAAACTCAACAAGAGTTCTGTTTCTCCTTTCTGCTACACCATTTTGTTGAGGAGAGTATCTGCAAGTGATTTCCCTCTTTCTACCTGCATTCCACAAGTAATCACTGAACTCATTAGAGAAATACTCTCCCCCTCCATCTGACCTTAGTCTCTTCAACTTATGACCTGTAATTCTCTCTGCATACACATGATAATGTTTGAAAGTATTGAATACCTCTGACTTATCTTTGATCACATAGATAGTGATCCATCTGGTAGCATCATCAACATAAATCACATAATACCTTGAACCATTGATACTGAAATCCTTTGATGGTCCCCACACATCTGTGTGTACCAACTCAAGCTTCTCTGAATACATAAAACCATCCTTGGAATAAGATTTCTTATGAGCCTTACCTAATTGACATGCCTCACATCTGTATGTCATATGTTGACCTGCAACATTAGGCAATCCAAGCACTGAACCATTGTTAATCATATCTTTGATACCTCTTTCATTGAAATGTCCAAGCCTCTTGTGCCAAAGATCTAACTCAGAGATCTTATGTCCTCCATAAGTGAACAAGGCATGACCAACATTACCTTGAATCTTCAATGTGAACAATCTTCCTTCTTTCTTCCCTGAAACAATTTGTTTATACCCATTGCTAGGGTCTTCCACAAACACTCCTTCATTAGTGAACCTCATTTCATAACCTTTTTCCACAATTTGTCCTACACTTATCAAATTCTTAGGAATTGTAGGAACATACAAGACCTTACTCAATAAGGTGCTACCATCCTTAGCCTTCACTGATCCAATTGACTTCACATTGTGCTTTGTATTATCACCTGTTTGAACAACATGATTAGATAACTTATTCTCCAAATCAGTAATCAAGGCTATATTACCACTCAGGTGATTGCTGCACCCTGAGTCAATGTAGAAGACTCTTTGATCTTCACTCTGCCTTTCACAAGTTGCATTCCTTATCAATGTTGAATCTTCCTTCTGATCTGAAGCATAATTGTAGTAGGTATTGTTATATTGTTGACTTTGGAATCCTCTACCTGCATTTCTTCCAAAGTAACCCCTACTACCTCTACCTCTGAAATTACCTCTTGGATTTCTGCCACCTCTTCCTCTTGAATTAAAATTCTGATTATATCCACTATTACTCTGATTATTATGCCAACAATCATTAGCTAAATGATTTGTCTTACCACAAATCCAGCAAGCTTTGACTCCATCTTTGTTACTCCTGCCTCTTCCTCTACCTTTGCCACCTCCTCTTCCTCTTAGGAAGTTGGCTTGACTAGTTGTGCCTTCATCTTCACCTGATTGTTGCTTTCCTTTGTTAGCTTTCTTCTTGTCTTTAGAGTACATTGCATGACCTGCACTCTTGTCAACATCTCCTTTGATATCATTCTCAAAAGTTAGCATATGTCCTAATAATTGATTCAAATCGGGAGTGAAATGATCTAATGAAAGTTCTGTAGACAAAATGAAAGGCTTCCACTTCTCATCTCCTCTTAGTCCTGTGAGAATTTGCCTTACCAATTTATCCTCCTCAATATCTTCATCAACAGCTCCTAATGCATCTGCAATGTCTTTCATCCTTGTTACATAATCTGAAATGGATTGAGAGGCCTTCTTCTTGAAGGTGGTAAATTCTGCCCACAAGGATGCCTTCCTTGACTTTGTAGTGTTTTGGAAATGCTCCTCCAAAGCATTCCAAATATCACTTGAACTTTCAAGACCTCTAATGTGAGGTAGCAAGTAGTCATTGACAGCCATGTAGATTATGCTCCTAGCTTGAGCATCTCTTTTCATCCAATTCTTCAAATCTGATAAGTCTTCCCTAGTTGGAACCTAGGATCTCTGAATTGAGGCTTTACTTCTTCACCTGTAATGTAAGCTATTAAATCTTTGCTCA
Organism: Ceratopteris richardii; assembly: GCA_020310875.1. Lineage (NCBI taxonomy): Eukaryota > Viridiplantae > Streptophyta > Polypodiopsida > Polypodiales > Pteridaceae > Ceratopteris > Ceratopteris richardii. The sequence goes on from CM035407.1 coordinate 189,019,526, forward strand.
TTAGATGAGCTTCCATCCTCATTGACCATGCAGGATAGTTCTCTCTATCCAACTTCTCTATTTGAAGAGAATCTCCCATCCTTCCTTCACTTGTATATTGAATTCTTCAACCTTTATGAAGTATAAAGTTACCTTTACTTCGAATGACACTCCTTTTGTCTTCCTAGGTGTCGTATGATCTCCTTCTCAAGCTTTTCTTCCAAGCTTTCACCTTTTGAATCTTCAGATGTCAAATTCTTTGTAGTTGTAGCAGTCGGAATCCTCCTTTCTTTAATTCTGATGCTTCCTGCTCTGATACCACTGATGGAGAGTGTTAATCTCCAAAAGAACAACCTATTCTTGAAATTAGAGCACCTCTATATCAAGAATAAGTCTAGACTCCTCTTAATTTAGAAAACAATCACCAACTTATCAAGAAATTGACTATTCTTGAAAAAATCAAATTCTCAAAAAAGTCTGCTGCAGTTTAATCTCTGATTGACTAACCATTCGTGTAAAGTTTTTGATAAAACTTTGTAGGATGTGTCGCCTTAAGGTTGCGCACCTTCTCCAACTTAAATCTCCTCAAATGGTTGAGTATACTTTGAGAAATGACTCAAACACTTTACCTATGTGTGAAACTGCTTCTCTACAGTAGCGACTTTGACACCTGTAACTTCTTAGCTATGGTTCTCCCAATGTCGAACCCGTTTGGTCAAATACTTTTAGCTGTAGATAGCTTATCTCTCAACTTAGATTTTGAGCTATCATTTGTGTAAAACTTTACACTGTGCACTGAGCACTGTCCATTTCTCTGAACTCAAAATCTACGCCTATTTCAGAAGGTACTCAAACCTTTACACATACAAATGTTCCTATTCATAATTCTCTCAGCCTAATCACAATTGGAAGCTAAAACTTTGTACAGTAGTCGATCAACTCTAGACTTAGACTTGTACAAAACCATTCCACAAAAGATCTACCACAGAAGGAGAAAACACAGAAACTTCGGGTGCAAAAATTCTGTCATTTCTGAAGAAGACTACAACTGAATGAGAGAGAGATTTCAACTAACTTTTCATGTGTCTAATGACACTTACAACATCTCATTTCTCTATTCCTATGCTCTCACATAGTCTCTCCTCATCTCCTCTCTATATCCTGACATTTTTCCATAGTATTTATAGGCAAATATGTACAGACTTATGACTAAACATAAGTATAAGGACCTATGTCTTAACTAGTGTACATATGTGTACATTTCTTTCAACCTATGAATATAACCATCTTCTAAGCTTCAAGAATTGATCTTATCTCCATCCTTTGTCTTTCAAAACTTCAAATGGTGATTGGTCTGCACCAACAATAATTGGTTGGAGTCTTGTCTATACTTGTCATAAAAGTGTTTTGAAGTCAAGGTAGACTAAATATTGGAGATTTGGAGGTCTCCATCAGTGGTATCAGAGCTAGAGAAGAAGATCAAGCAAAAAGACTAAAGAAGAAAGTCTCGACTATTGCAGATTTTCAAATTGAGGCTAAAGAAAGGTTTGAAATGCTGAAGTTTTGCAAAACAACTTTAGAGTGACATAAGGGACATGCAAAAGGATAAGAAGAAGGAAAAGATCACCTCAAAAGGTATAGTTCTAACTATTGAGGTCTTATTTTCTGACACAGATAACAAAAGGGTGGGGGAAAGCATCCAAATAAAGATGCTTGATAGAGAAAACTATCCAACATGGTCTATGAGAATGGGCACTCATCTTATGGCTGAAGATTTTACGGGATACATCACACGAGAATAAGAAAAGCCAGAGTTTAAAGATTCTAGTCTTCCAACTAGGGAAGAACTTGCAGATTTAAAAGCTTGGATGAAGAAGGATGCTCAAGTGAGAAGCATTATCTACATGTCAATCAATGACTATCTCTTTCCACACGTTAAAGGGCTACAAAGTGCAACTGATATTTGGAATATGTGTATGTGTATGTGTATGTGTATGTGTATGTGTATGTGTATGTGTATGTGTATGTGTATGTGTATGTGTATGTGTATGTGTATGTGTATGTGTATGTGTATGTTGTATGTGTATGTGTATGTGTATGCGTATGCGTATGTGTATGTGTATGTGTATGTGTATGTGTATGTGTATGTGTATGTTGATGGAGACCTTTTAATCTCCAAAGGTTTGATCTACACTGACTTAAGAACACTTCTATGTCAGCTATAAACCAAACTTTACACAAACAATGTTCCTTTTTACCAAAACTTCAAGCAACACTTCTCTGAGTGAAGAAGTGTCAACTTCAGAAAGTCTGCTTCAGATATCAACTTCTTTACCTGCACAAATCTTCAAATTTCTTCAAGTAAATGATGCACAAGTATTAGCAATACCTTTGCGCAATCATACTAGCCATTAGTTCTCAAAACTAATCACCAAAAGTTTAATTTGATCATTAAGATCAAATACATGTCAGAAAATGACTCTCAGAAGTTGCGCCTTCGACATAGTCAACTTCTTAACTTGATTTCTCCCAATCTGAAACCCGTTTTGCTAAATGCTTTTAGCCATAGCTTCCTCATCTTCTAACTTAAATTTTAAGTGCTCACTCATCAAAAACTTTACAGTATACACTCAGATCTGATCAAAATACTGAGACGGAAAAGTGCGCTACTTTTGGCTTCAGTTCTCACATTCTACATATGAATGTTCCTAATGATCATTCTCACAGTAGGAGAGGAATTAGATTCTGAAACTCTAGACATAGCTTCATTAGCTTCTCAATTAGATGTGTACAAAAGGATTTCTGATCCACATGATCAGACAGAGAGCACTCAGAGAAAAACCCGTCGCTATTTTCTGGGAAAAAACTCTCTACACATCTTCCTCAAAATTGTCATCTACAAAATGACTCTATTACTTTCTCTCATACATTTCTTGTCATAATTATCTTATATATACACGACTTTGGACTCATCTCGCGTCTATGACTCTACTCCTTATCATCCTAAAGATTTTAACTATGGTAGCTTACAAGATTCTTCACTTATATGTACATATGTGTACAAGACAACATTCTGACTTCTTCTTCATTTTTTCAAATGTCTTCCTTTGCTTCATTCTGACCATAAGCATTCTCCAAGATCTGTATAATCACCAATTTGTGATTGGTTTGCTCCAACAGCTCCCCCTCAATCACTAATTGTGATTATTCCATTCTTCTTCACTCCTGCCATCTCCTTGAATCTCTGTAGCTTAGGTCCATCCAAGCTTTTTGTCATCATATCTGCCACTTGTTCTTTTGTTGGAGTGTACATCACTTCAATCTCTTTATCAAGTACCTTTTCCCTCAAGAAATGATACTGTATCTCTATATGCTTAGTCCTGGCATGAAAAACAGGGTTAGCTGCCAAATACAAAGAACTCATATTGTCTCCAAAAATTATTGGAGTACTATGATCAATCTCAAAACTTTTCATCAAGGTCTTCAACCATATGACTTCTTTTGCAGCTTCTACCATTCCCTTATACTCGGCTTCTGTGGATGATAAAGCAACTGTATGTTGCTTCTTTGAACACCAAGACACTAACTTGTCTCCAACATAACATAGATATCCATGGGTAGACCTTCTATCATCTGAGTCACCTGCCCAATCTGCATCACTAAACACTTTGATTCTTGTGTCAGAAGTGAAACCATAGTACAAACCTTCACTTAGGGTTCCTTTGATATATCTGAGTACCCTTTGGGCTGCAATCCAATGAGTCTTCTTTGGACAATGCATAAATTGTGACAACACACCTACTGCATATGATAGGTCTGGTCTTGTCAAGGTAGCATAGATTAGACTACCTACCAAACTCTGATATTTCTTCATGTCATTGAACTCTTCACCTCCATACCTGCTTAATTTATGATTTACCTCCAATGGTGTAGTTGAGGTCTTGCAATCTTCCATGTTAAACTTGGCTAGAAGATTCTTCAAATATCTTTCTTGTGAAACATATACTCCATGTTGAGTATACACAATCTGCATTCCTAGAAAATAAGATAAGTTTCCCAAGTCACTTATCTTAAACTCCTTCTCTATTTGCTTCTTGAGTTCATTGATTCCTTGAGCATCTGTTCCTGTAACAATAATATCATCAACATAAATGCACATGTAAATGTATCCATTTTCACTTGCCTTCACTAGCAAGCTACTATCTGCCTTTGATGCTTGAAACCCACATTCATTCAAGAACTTGACCAATCTGTAATTCCAAGCTCTTGGGGCTTGCTTCAATCCATATAAAGCTCTCTTGAGCTTACACACATAATCTGATCCAATTGACTCCATGAAGCCTTCTGGTTGCTCCATATATACTTCATCTGCAATGTAACCATTTAGAAATGCATTTTTCACATCCAATTGTGATAATTTCCATCCTTTGCAAGCAGCAATAGCAATCAATGTCCTAATTGTAGACATCTTAGCAACAGGACTAAAGGTTTCATCATAATCTACCCCATAAGTTTGGGCATAACCTTTAACCACAAGTCTAGCCTTATATCTAGACACCTTACCATCTGCAAACCTCTTTGTTTTGTATACCCACTTGCATCCAATGACTTTCTGATTCTTTGGTCTTGGTACTAATTCCCAAGTTTCATTTTCAAGTAGAGCATCATACTCTTCTTGCATTGCCTTCTCCCAATTCTGTTTACCTTTGGCTTCTTCATAAGTGGTTGGATCTTCTTCTGTTTTCACAATGTAGGCATAATCTTTTGTTGTTAGGAAAGATGTATCATAGCTATACCTTATAGGTTCTTTCCTTTCTCTTGTAGATCTTCTGATTTCTGCACTTCTTGAAGTTTCAGCCTCATTTGATTCTGGATCAAATCTTGGCCCTTCTTCTACATGATCCTGCACTCTACATCTAGAGTCAACTTCATCAACAATTTCTTCACATACTTTTACCTTTGCCTTTCCTTTCCTTTGAACTTCTTCAACACCTGTATACTCATTTGGTGATCCTGTATACCATGTGTTTTGCTCATCAAATGTCACATCTTTAGTAACAAGAAATTGCTTTGTGGATGGACTCCACAACCTGTAACCCATCTGTCTATCATCATATCCAATAAACACATACTTCTCTGCTTTTGGTTCTAGCTTATGTCTTAATTGTGAAGGAACATAAGCATATGCAATACATCCAAATACTTTACAATGATCAAGACTAGGTTTCTTACCCCACCATGCTTCATAAGGGGTTCCTCCATCCAAAGCTTTGCAAGGCAACCTATTCACAAGGTATGTTGCAGTGTTAATGGCCTCTGCCCATAAGTAATTTGGACAATTCTTTTCCTTCATCATGGCTCTTGCAAACTCTACAAGAGTCCTATTCCTCCTTTCTGCTACTCCATTCTGTTGAGGGGAGTACCTGCAAGTCACTTCTCTTTTGATACCTGCATTCCACAAATAATCATCAAATTCTTTTGAGAAATACTCTCCCCCTCCATCTGATCTTAACCTCTTTAGCTTTTGTCCTGTGATCCTTTCTGCATAAGCATGGAAATGTTTGAATGTCTTAAAGACTTCTGATTTGTCCTTGATTACATACAAAGTAATCCACCTGGTTGCATCATCAACAAACAACACATAATATCTGGATCCATTTATGCTATAGTCCCTTGAGGGACCCCATACATCTGTATGAACCAATTCAAGCATATTTGAATACTTGTACCCTGACTTGTTATAAGAACTCTTATGTGCTTTACCTAATTGACAAGCTTCACACTTGTACACCATATGTTGCCCTTCAATGTTTGGGAATCCAAGTACCACCTGATTCTTTGACATCTCCTTTATAGCTCTCTCATTGAAATGACCTAGCCTCTTATGCCATAGGTCTAATTCAGACACCTTTTGACCTCCATAGGTAAACAATGCATGTCCCACATTACCTTGGACTTTGAGAGTAAACAATCTTCCTTCCTTTTTACCTGCAATTATGTTTCTATATCCCTGATTTGGATCTTGTACATAAACACCATCATTTGTGAATCTTACCTCATATCCTTTCTCCACAATTTGCCCTACACTTATCAAATTTTTAGGAATAGTAGGAACATAAAGTACCTTACTCAGAAGTGTACTTCCACTCTTTGTCTTCACTGATCCAATGCTCTCCACTTTATGTTTGGTATTATCACCTGTCTGAACTGTATGTCCATTTACCCTTGCTTCCATATCAGTCATCAAGGATAGATTCCCACTCAGATGGTTGCTGCATCCTGAGTCAATATAGAACACTCTTTGATCTTCTCCCATTGATTCATGAGTTGCATTCAGGATAAGAGTCATGTCATCCTTCTGATCTGATGCATAATTGTAATAATTATTGTTGTAGGACTGAGATTGGAAGTTTCTTCCACCACCTCTACCATATGATGTCCTACCACCTCTTCCTCTGAAATTGCCTCTTTGGTTTCTGCCTCCTCTACCTCTCTGACTATAATTCTGATTGTTGTATCCTCCACTTTGATTATTATACCAACAATCATTTGCCAAATGATTTGTTCTGCCACAAATCCAACAAGCTTTAGCATTATCTTTGTTCTTACCTCCTCTTCCTTTACCTCTGAAATTTGTCTTCCCTTTTGTGAAGTTAGCTTGATTTGAATTCCCTTCATCATCATTTGATTGCTTTCCCTTGCCATTCTTTTTCTTGTCTTTGGAGTACATAGCTTGACTTGTACTTCTATCATTGTCTCCTTTAAGATCCTGCTCAAAGGTTAGCATGTGTCCTAGCAATTGATTAAGGTCAGGAGTAAAGTGATCAAGTGACAATTCTATGGACAATATAAAAGGCTTCCACTTCTCATCACCTCTTAGACCTGTAAGTATTTGTCTTACCAACTTTTCTTCTTCAATATCTTCATCCACTGCTCCCAAGCTATCTGCAATATCTTTCATTCTTGCCACATAATCTGAAATTGATTGTGAGCTCTTCTTCTTGAATGTTGTGAACTCAGCCCATAGTGAGGACTTCCTTGACTTAGTAGTATTTTGGAAATGCTCTTCCAAGGCATTCCAAACATCTGTAGCACTTTCCAAACCTCTGATGTGAGGTAGAAGGTAATCATTTACAGCCATGTAGATGATACTCCTTGCTTGAGCATCCTTTCTCATCCAAGTCTTCAACATTGCAAGCTCTTCCCTAGTAGGAATACTAGGATCTGCAAACTCAGGTTTTTCTTCATCTCCTTTAATAAATGCTATAAGGTCTTTGCTCATGAGGTGTGCTTCCATCCTCATGGACCATGCTGGATAGTTCTCCCTATCTAGCTTATCAATTTGCAAGCTTTCTCCCATCCTTGACTTCCTGTATCTGCAATTACTATGGTTTATGAAGAAAAAGTGTACCTTTGATATATTCTTTGTCCTTCTTGATTCTTTCGAACTTGTACTATAACCTTCTGCAAGTTATCTTCAATAATTTGTCCTTATCCTCCTTTGATTTGGAAGATCTTCAATATCTGCACCAGTTGGAACTTCGATTATCTTTTCTTCTCTTGTACTTCACCTTTAGCTCTGATACCACTGATGGAGACCTTTTAATCTCCAAAGGTTTGATCTACACTGACTTAAGAACACTTCTATGTCAGCTATAAACCAAACTTTACACAAACAATGTTCCTTTTTACCAAAACTTCAAGCAACACTTCTCTGAGTGAAGAAGTGTCAACTTCAGAAAGTCTGCTTCAGATATCAACTTCTTTACCTGCACAAATCTTCAAATTTCTTCAAGTAAATGATGCACAAGTATTAGCAATACCTTTGCGCAATCATACTAGCCATTAGTTCTCAAAACTAATCACCAAAAGTTTAATTTGATCATTAAGATCAAATACATGTCAGAAAATGACTCTCAGAAGTTGCGCCTTCGACATAGTCAACTTCTTAACTTGATTTCTCCCAATCTGAAACCCGTTTTGCTAAATGCTTTTAGCCATAGCTTCCTCATCTTCTAACTTAAATTTTAAGTGCTCACTCATCAAAAACTTTACAGTATACACTCAGATCTGATCAAAATACTGAGACGGAAAAGTGCGCTACTTTTGGCTTCAGTTCTCACATTCTACATATGAATGTTCCTAATGATCATTCTCACAGTAGGAGAGGAATTAGATTCTGAAACTCTAGACATAGCTTCATTAGCTTCTCAATTAGATGTGTACAAAAGGATTTCTGATCCACATGATCAGACAGAGAGCACTCAGAGAAAAACCCGTCGCTATTTTCTGGGAAAAAACTCTCTACACATCTTCCTCAAAATTGTCATCTACAAAATGACTCTATTACTTTCTCTCATACATTTCTTGTCATAATTATCTTATATATACACGACTTTGGACTCATCTCGCGTCTATGACTCTACTCCTTATCATCCTAAAGATTTTAACTATGGTAGCTTACAAGATTCTTCACTTATATGTACATATGTGTACAAGACAACATTCTGACTTCTTCTTCATTTTTTCAAATGTCTTCCTTTGCTTCATTCTGACCATAAGCATTCTCCAAGATCTGTATAATCACCAATTTGTGATTGGTTTGCTCCAACATATGTGTATGTGTATGTGTATGTGTATGTGTATGTGTATGTGTATGCGTATGTGTATGTGTATGCGTATGCGTATGCGTATGCGTATGCGTATGCGTATGCGTATGCGTATGCGTATGCGTATGCGTATGCGTATGCGTATGCGTATGCGTATGCGTATGCGTATGCGTATGCGTATGCGTATGTGTATGTGTATGTGTATGTGTATGTGTATGTGTATGTGTATGTGTATGTGTATGTGTATGTGTATGTGTATGTGTATGTGTATGTGTATGTGTATGTGTATGTGTATGTGTATGTGTATGTGTATGTGTATGTGTATGTGTATGTGTATGTGTATGTGTATGTGTATGTGTATGTGTATGTGTATGTGTATGTGTATGTGTATGTGTATGTGTATGTGTATGTGTATGTGTATGTGTATGTGTATGTGTATGTGTATGTGTATGTGTATGTGTATGTGTATGTGTATGTGTATGTGCATGTCTATGTGCATGTGCATGTGCATGTGCATGTGCATGTGCTATGTGCATGTGCTATGTGCATGTGCATGTGCATGTGTATGTCCATGTGTATGTGCATGTGCATGTGCATGTCTATGTGCATGTGTATGTGTATGTGTATGTGTATGTGTATGTGTATGTGTATGTGTATGTGTATGTGTATGTGTATGTGTATGTGTATGTGTATGTGTATGTGTATGTGTATGTGTATGTGTATGTGTATGTGTATGTGTATGTGTATGTGTATGTGTATGTGTATGTGTATGTGTATGTGTATGTGTATGTGTATGTGTATGTGTATGTGTATGTGTATGTGTATGTGTATGTGTATGTGTATGTGTATGTGTATGTGTATGTGTATGTGTATGTGTATGTGTATGTGTATGTGTATGTGTATGTGTATGTGTATGTGTATGTGTATGTGTATGTGTATGTGTATGTGCATGTGCATGTGCATGTGCATGTGCATGTGCATGTGCATGTGCATGTGCATGTGCATGTGCATGTGCATGTGCATGTGCATGTGCATGTGCATGTGCATGTGCATGTGCATGTGCATGTGCATGTGCATGTGCATGTGCATGTGCATGTGCATGTGCATGTGCATGTGCATGTGCATGTGCATGTGCATGTGCATGTGCATGTGCATGTGCATGTGCATGTGCATGTGCATGTGCATGTGCATGTGCATGTGCATGTGCATGTGCATGTGCATGTGCATGTGCATGTGCATGTGCATGTGCATGTGCATGTGCATGTGCATGTGCATGTGCATGTGCATGTGCATGTGCATGTTCATGTGCATGTGCATGTGCATGTGCATGTGCATGTGCATGTGCACGTGCATGTGCATGTGCATGTGCATGTGCATGTGCATGTGCATGTGCATGTGCATGTGCATGTGCATGTGTATGTGTATGTGTATGTGCATGTGCATGTGCATGTGTATGTGAATGTGCATGTGTATGTGCATGTGAATGTGCATGTGTATGTGTATGTGTATGTGTATGTGTATGTGTATGTGTATGTGTATGTGTATGTGTATGTGTATGTGTATGTGTATGTGTATGTGTATGTGTATGTGTATGTGTATGTGTATGTGTATGTGTATGTGTATGTGTATGTGTATGTGTATGTGTATGTGTATGTGTATGTGTATGTGTATGTGTATGTGTATGTGTATGTGTATGTGGATGTGGATGTGGATGTGGATGTGCATGTGCATGTGCATGTGCATGTGCATGTGTATGTGTATGTGTATGTGTATGTGTATGTGTATGTGTATGTGTATGTGTATGTGTATGTGTATGTGTATGTGTATGTGTATGTGTATGTGTATGTGTATGTGTATGTGTATGTGTATGTGTATGTGCATGTGCATGTGCATGTGCATGTGCATGTGCATGTGCATGTCTATGTGCATGTCTATGTGCATGTGCATGTGCATGTGTATGTCCATGTGTATGTGCATGTGCATGTGCATGTCTATGTGCATGTGTATGTGTATGTGTATGTGTATGTGTATGTGTATGTGTATGTGTATGTGTATGTGTATGTGTATGTGTATGTGTATGTGTATGTGTATGTGTATGTGTATGTGTATGTGTATGTGTATGTGTATGTGTATGTGTATGTGTATGTGTATGTGTATGTGTATGTGTATGTGTATGTGTATGTGTATGTGTACGTGTACATGTACGTGTACGTGTACGTGTATGTGTACGTGTACGTGTACGTGTACGTGTACGTGTACGTGTACGTGTACGTGTACGTGTACGTGTACGTGTACGTGTACGTGTACGTGTACGTGTACGTGTACCTGTGCGTGTAGGTGTAGGTGTAGGTGTAGGTGTATGTGTATGTGTATGTGTATGTGTATGTGTATGTGTATGTGTATGTGTATGTGTATGTGTATGTGTATGTGTATGTGTATGTGTATGTGTATGTGTATGTGTATGTGTATGTGTATGTGTATGTGTATGTGTATGTGTATGTGTATGTGTATGTGTATGTGTATGTGTATGTGTATGTGTATGTGTATGTGTATGTGTATGTGTATGTGTATGTGTATGTGTATGTGTATGTGTATGTGTATGTGTATGTGTATGTGTATGTGTATGTGTATGTGCATGTGCATGTGCATGTGCATGTGCATGTGCATGTGCATGTGCATGTGCATGTGCATGTGCATGTGCATGTGCATGTGCATGTGCATGTGCATGTGCATGTGCATGTGCATGTGCATGTGCATGTGCATGTGCATGTGCATGTGCATGTGCATGTGCATGTGCATGTGCATGTGCATGTGCATGTGCATGTGCATGTGCATGTGCATGTGCATGTGCATGTGCATGTGCATGTGCATGTGCATGTGCATGTGCATGTGCATGTGCATGTGCATGTGCATGTGCATGTGCATGTGCATGTGCATGTGCATGTGCATGTGCATGTGCATGTGCATGTGCATGTGCATGTGCATGTGCATGTGCATGTGCATGTGCATGTGCATGTGCATGTGTATGTGTATGTGCATGTGCATGTGCATGTGTATGTGTATGTGCATGTGTATGTGTATGTGCATGTTTATGTGCATGTGTATGTGTATGAGTATGTGCATGTGCATATGTATGTGCATGTGTATGTGTATGTGTATGTATATGTGTATGTGTATGAGTATGTGTGTAGGTGTATGTGTATGTGCATGTGTATGTGTATGTGTGTGTGTATGTATATGTGTATGTGTATGTGTATGTGTGTATGTGTATGTGTATGTGTATGTGTATGTGTATGTGTATGTGTATGTGTATGTGTATGTGTATGTGTATGTGTATGTGTATGTGTATGTGTATGTGTATGTGTATGTGTATGTGTATGTGTATGTGTATGTGTATGTGTATGTGTATGTGTATGTGTATGTGTATGTGTATGTGTATGTGTATGTGTATTGTATGTGTATGTGTTTTTTTATGTGTATGTGTATGTGTTTTTTATGTGTATGTGTATGTGTATGTGTATGTGTATGTGTATGTGTATGTGTATGTGTATGTGTATGTGTATGTGTATGTGTATGTGTATGTGTATGTGTATGTGTATGTGTATGTGTATGTGTATGTGTATGTGTATGTGTATGTGTATGTGTATGTGTATGTGTATGTGTATGTGTATGTGTATGTGTATGTGTATGTGTACGTGTACGTGTACGTGTACGTGTACGTGTATGTGTATGTGTACGTGTACGTGTACGTGTACGTGTACGTGTACGTGTACGTGTATGTGTATGTGTACGTGTACGTGTACGTATACCTGTGCGTGTAGGTGTAGGTGTAGGTGTAGGTGTATGTGTATGTGTATGTGTATGTGTATGTGTATGTGTATGTGTATGTGTATGTGTATGTGTATGTGTATGTGTATGTGTATGTGTATGTGTATGTGTATGTGTATGTGTATGTGTATGTGTATGTGTATGTGTATGTGTATGTGTATGTGTATGTGTATGTGTATGTGTATGTGTATGTGTATGTGTATGTGTATGTGTATGTGTATGTGTATGTGTATGTGTATGTGTATGTGTATGTGTATGTGTATGTGTATGTGTATGTGCATGTGCATGTGCATGTGCATGTGCATGTGCATGTGCATGTGCATGTGCATGTGCATGTGCATGTGCATGTGCATGTGCATGTGCATGTGCATGTGCATGTGCATGTGCATGTGCATGTGCATGTGCATGTGCATGTGCATGTGCATGTGCATGTGCATGTGCATGTGCATGTGCATGTGCATGTGCATGTGCATGTGCATGTGCATGTGCATGTGCATGTGCATGTGCATGTGCATGTGCATGTGCATGTGCATGTGCATGTGCATGTGCATGTGCATGTGCATGTGCATGTGCATGTGCATGTGCATGTGCATGTGCATGTGCATGTGCATGTGCATGTGCATGTGCATGTGCATGTGCATGTGCATGTGCATGTGCATGTGCATGTGCATGTGCATGTGCATGTGCATGTGCATGTGCATGTGCATGTGCATGTGCATGTGCATGTGCATGTGCATGTGTATGTGTATGTGCATGTGCATGTGCATGTGCATGTGGATGTGGATGTGTATGTGTATGTGTATGTGTATGTGTATGTGTATGTGTATGTGTATGTGTGAGTGTACGTGTGGGTGTACGTGTACGTGTAGGTGTAGGTGTATGTGTATGTGTATGTGTATGTGTATGTGTATGTGTATGTGTATGTGTATGTGTATATGTGTATGTGTATGTGTATGTGTATGTGTATGTGTATGTGTATGTGTATGTGTATGTGTATGTGTATGTGTATGTGTATGTGTATGTGTATGTGTATGTGTATGTGTATGTGTATGTGTATGTGTATGTGTATGTGTATGTGTATGTGTATGTGTATGTGTATGTGTATGTGTATGTGTATGTGTATGTGTATGTG
>CM035407.1:189038073-189115573 GCA_020310875.1 Ceratopteris richardii
TGCATGTGCATGTGCATGTGCATGTGCATGTGCATGTGCATGTGCATGTGCATGTGCATGTGCATGTGCATGTGCATGTGCATGTGCATGTGCATGTGCATGTGCATGTGCATGTGCATGTGCATGTGCATGTGCATGTGCATGTGCATGTGCATGTGCATGTGCATGTGCATGTGCATGTGCATGTGCATGTGCATGTGGATGTGTATGTGCATGTGCATGTGGATGTGTATGTGTATGTGCATGTGTATGTGTATGTGTATGTGTATGTGTATGTGTATGTGTATGTGTATGTGTATGTGTATGTGTATGTGTATGTGTATGTGTATGTGTATGTGTATGTGTATGTGTATGTGTATGTGTATGTGTATGTGTATGTGTATGTGTATGTGTATGTGTATGTGTATGTGTATGTGTATGTGTATGTGTATGTGTATGTGTATGTGTATGTGTATGTGTATGTGTATGTGTATGTGTATGTGTATGTGTATGTGTATGTGTATGTGTATGTGTATGTGTATGTGTATGTGTATGTGTATGTGTATGTGTATGTGTATGTGTATGTGTATGTGTATGTGTATGTGTATGTGTATGTGTATGTGTATGTGTATGTGTATGTGTATGTGTATGTGTATGTGTATGTGTATGTGTATGTGCATGTTATGTGCATGTGTATGTGTATGTGTATGTGCATGTGTATGTGTATGTGTATGTGTATGTGTATGTGTATGTATATGTGTATGTGTATGGTATGTGTAGTGTATGTGTATGTGTATGTGTATGTGTATGTGTATGTATGTGTATGTGTATGTGTATGTGTATGTGTATGTGTATGTGTATGTGTATGTGTATGTGTATGTGTATGTGTATGTGTATGTGTATGTGTATGTGTATGTGTATGTGTATGTGTATGTGTATGTGTATGTGTATGTGTATGTGTATGTGTATGTGTATGTGTATGTGTATGTGTATGTGTATGTGTATGTGTATGTGTATGTGTATGTGTATGTGTATGTGTATGTGTATGTGTATGTGTATGTGTATGTGTATGTGTATGTGTATGTGTATGTGTATGTGTATGTGTATGTGTATGTGTTTTTTTATGTGTATGTGTATGTGTTTTTTTATGTGTATGTGTATGTGTATGTGTATGTGTATGTGTATGTGTATGTGTATGTGTATGTGTATGTGTATGTGTATGTGTATGTGTATGTGTATGTGTATGTGTATGTGTATGTGTATGTGTATGTGTATGTGTATGTGTATGTGTATGTGTATGTGTATGTGTATGTGTATGTGTATGTGTATGTGTATGTGTATGTGTATGTGTATGTGTATGTGTATGTGTATGTGTATGTGTATGTGTATGTGTATGTGTATGTGTATGTGTATGTGTATGTGTATGTGTATGTGTATGTGTATGTGTATGTGTATGTGTATGTGTATGTGTATGTGTATGTGTATGTGTATGTGTATGTGTATGTGTATGTGTATGTGTATGTGTATGTGTATGTGTATGTGTATGTGTATGTGTATGTGTATGTGTATGTGTATGTGTATGTGTATGTGTATGTGTATGTGTATGTGTATGTGTATGTGTATGTGTATGTGTATGTGTATGTGTATGTGTATGTGTATGTGTATGTGTATGTGTATGTGTATGTGTATGTGTATGTGTATGTGTATGTGTATGTGTATGTGTATGTGTATGTGTATGTGTATGTGTATGTGTATGTGTATGTGTATGTGTATGTGTATGTGTATGTGTATGTGTATGTGTATGTGTATGTGTATGTGTATGTGTATGTGTATGTGTATGTGTATGTGTATGTGTATGTGTATGTGTATGTGTATGTGTATGTGTATGTGTATGTGTATGTGTATGTGTATGTGTATGTGTATGTGTATGTGTATGTGTATGTGTATGTGTATGTGTATGTGTATGTGTATGTGTATGTGTATGTGTATGTGTATGTGTATGTGTATGTGTATGTGTATGTGTATGTGTATGTGTATGTGTATGTGTATGTGTATGTGTATGTGTATGTGTATGTGTGTGTATGTGTATGTGTATGTGTATGTGTATTTTATGTGTATGTGTATGTGTATGTGTTCTTTTGCATTTATGGCCTAATCTCTTCTTCATTTGCTTCTTCCAATGGCTCTAATTGGGTTGTTGATGTACTAGCATTTGTACTTCATAGGTTCTCGTATGGATTCTTGATTCATCCCTTCCCCCAATTGACATGTAGAGGAAGCCAAGTCCTAAAGTCACAAAGTTTCTTGTCTATATCTGTTACTAAATGGTGTTTTTTTGTCTTCTTCAGCTCTTCATATGCATAGGAGAAGTGTTCCTATGCATCACACCAGACACACATTTTTGCTCCTCCGAATCCCCTAGTATTCCGTCTATCAAATGGCCTAGTATTTCTCTTATACATGGCCAGAACTTGTGGTACAGGGATCTATTGAGCAGTGGACTGCATCTATCGTGAATCCTTGTATATGAGGCATTGGCATGGTATTTCTTTGGAACAAATCTGTATAAGTAGTGCTTGGTTGAGCCGGGATGGGGTCTTGATAACCCATCGAGTACACCTTAATTGCTAAGCTAGCCATCTATTTGGAAAGAGAGGCTTGCATTGTCAGAACATTTTCTATTTGCTTGCTAAGGATCTCTGATTGTAATTTCATTGGTGTGTAATATGGATGCAAAACCAAGCCCCACCTGCACTTCAGAAGAAGCAATGAAGCATCTGGAAGAGGGAGTAGGATCTCATGGATGAAATCAATCAAAGGGGTAGGAGTTGAAGTAGGTTTGGGCAAGAAGAACTCATAAACACAAGATGAAGTAATACTAACTGTCACACTCAATGCCAAAGATAAACTAGAAACCTCAACAATCATATACTCATCAAGAGTGTTGCCATCCCTGGGCAATATACACAATATGGGGTAGATTCCTAATATAAACTAAATGAAATTGAAGTAAAGGATCCTTGAAACAGATAAGGATCATATAAAACTCTGATATAGTGTGGATGGAAAAATGTAATCTTCACTTGATCTTCTCAGCTACAGGGCCGAAAAAAACTTTCTCCTCACTTCATTTTACTTCAAATCTTCGATGTTTTTGAAAGAAAATCATGGGAAAAAATTTCACATTAGCACTTTTGAAAAGAATAAAGCACACTCATATGAAAATTATACTTTGATTTCTACTTGGATTTCTTTCTT
Organism: Ceratopteris richardii; assembly: GCA_020310875.1. Classification (NCBI taxonomy): domain Eukaryota; kingdom Viridiplantae; phylum Streptophyta; class Polypodiopsida; order Polypodiales; family Pteridaceae; genus Ceratopteris; species Ceratopteris richardii. The sequence continues at coordinate 189,041,311 of CM035407.1, forward strand.
TTGTTTTGATTTTTCTACCTTTTGATTTCTTTTATTCTCTTAAGTTCTTTCTTTTTATCTTTACCATGTGAACATGTATATAAAGTCTTTATTTTCATAAATAAATTTAAGACTAATCGTGCAAAATGTAATCAAGTCTTAGCTATGTCACTAGAAATTTCAAGGTACCTCAAAAGTTTTGTCATTTAACCAACCACAAAAAGAATGTTTGATAATTCAGAAGCATGTAATGTAAGTGTAGTGACACACAAGTGCATTGTGAATGATGTAAATTGTATAACACAACCAATCATGATGATGATGAAACTTTTAGGTAAGTAAAAAACTAGCAATCTAATCAGCAAAAGAAATTGATTTGAAATTCAGTTGTGTGAATTGGAGTCCCTCTCCAAAGCTTATCCACTTGAGGAAAAGAGTAGCATAGGACTCAAATTCTAAAGAACCATCAACATATGAAGAAATCAAGAAGAAACCAGAATGGAGAAGTGCCATAGACGAAGAAATAGAAGTGTGAGAAAATTAGACTTGGGAATTGGTACCCAAGAAACCATCTATGAAGTTCATTGGTTCATGGTGGATATAAAAGTTAAAGAAGAACTTTGATGGCTCAATTAATAGGTACAAAGCAAGGCTTGTAGCTAAAGGGTTTGCACAAACCCAAGGTTTTGATTATGAAGAAACATTCTCACCTGTGGAGAAAATGCCTACAATTAGAGTACTTATGATTTTTGCATCTTCTAAGAATTGGAAGATATATCAAATGGATGTAAAAAATGTTTTTCTAATAGTTGGATTTTAGAGGAGGTATATATGGCTCAACCTCTTGGCTTTGAAGACCAATCAAATAAAAAATATGTATGTAGGTTGAGGAAATCCTTGTATGCCTTGAAGCAAGTTCCTAGAGGTTGGAATCATAGACTTGTCACTTACTTGCAGGATAAAGGTTTTATTGTAAGCAAGGCACATCCTTCCCTGTTCATGAAGAGGAATCATTCAGAGGTCATTTACCTTTATGTATGTGGATGATATAATCATTACAAGGAGTCATGTAGATGGAATGAGGAAGATCAAAGCTCAAATGAAGGAGGATTTCAAGATCAGTGATCTTGGGTTGTTCAGTTACTTACTAGGTTTGGAAGTGGTATATACAAAAAAAGTACACCCATGGAGGTAAATCTAAAGCTAAGTGCTCATGAAAGTGAGTTACTTGAAGATGTTACTAGCTATCAAAGCTTTCGAAGCTTGACTTATGCTACTCTAACTAGAGTAGATATTTGCTATGGAGTTAGTATGCTGATTCAGTTCATGCACACTCCAAGGAAGCCTCACATGGAAGCATCCAAGATGATTCTCAAGTACTTGAAAGTCACAATCAATGAAGGGTTATACTACCCTTATACATCTTATATAGATATTAAACTTTTTTTTTTATGCAAACTGTGATGGAGACCTTCAAATATCCAATGTCAAATCTACCTTGACTTAAGAACACCTCTATGTCAAGTATAGACAAGACTATATGTCAATTATTTCAAACCTTTCCAAGTTTAAGACTAAAGTATACTTCATTCTTCAATTTTTGAACTTTTGTTCTTCTTCAATAGTCTACCCCAAGATTCAACTTCATTACCTACAAATGTCATAGATTTTAATTCTCCAAATTACATAAGAATATGATCCTTGTGAAACCTTGAGGTACAATAAACTTTTGATTAAACTAATTAAAACTTTGATTAATCATTAGGATCAGAAGTATGTCTGAAATTGTTGTTCAAAAATGGAGAATTTGACATAGGTGACTTCAACCTCTAATTTATCTCTGATTATAACATGTTTTGTAAAATGATTTTGAACATGACTTCCTTGTCTTTCAACATAAATTGATAATTCTTAAACACAAAAACATTTACATGCATCACTAAGATCTAAGCAAAACATTAATTGACGAGATGCACCATTTTTTAGTTTGCACTTTAGAGAGTTGACATATGAAAATTCCTATGAACCATACACATTCTATGGAAGGAATTAGGACATGAAACTTTAAAAATAGCTTGGTTTACTATTGAATCAGATCTATGTACAAGGATTTCTAATCCACGTGATCATCTTGAGAGAAATGTGAAATAGACTAAGCTCTAATTCTATAGATTTCACTCAACACTTCTACCTCATCTATGATAATGAATCTTTTAACTTCTGAAGTCATAATTGTCTTATATAGCCACAAATTTGTAAGTGGATCATAACCAACACATTGTTGTTCACTTGCTTTATTAATTGACTAACTATAATACAATAATTAGGATCCTCTAAAGTGAATATATGCTCAGCCATGTCTTATGCTTTTTGTCCATTGCTCCCTTCATTGTTCTTAATATTTGTCTGCACCAAACTTCTCTTTATCTTTGTCCATACTCTTGTTTGAGTTCATTAATCTTCATAAACACCAATTCGTGATTGGTCTGCACCAACAGCTCCCCCTCAATCACTAATTGTGATTATGCTCTTCTTCTTTATTCATGCCATCTCTTTGAATCTCTATAGCTTAGGTACATCTAGACTCTTGGTTAACATATCTGCGACATGTTCTTTTGTTGGAGTATATGTGACTTCAATTTCTTTATCAACTACCTTTTCCCTCAAGAAATGATATTGGATCTCAATATGTTTAGTCTTGGCATGAAAAAGAGGATTAGCTTCCAAATAAAGTGAACTCATGTTGTCACCGTGTATAATTGGAACCCCTTGCTCAACTCAAAGACTCTTCATCAAATTCTTGATCCATATGACTTCCTTTGTTGCTTCTACCATTCTTTTATACTCAGCTTCTACGGATGACAAAGAAACTGTGTGTTGCATCATTGAACACCATGATACTAGCTTATCTCCAATGTAGCATAAGTATCCATGAGTAGACCTTCTATCATGTGTACTACCTTCCCAATTTGCATCACTAAATACTTTGATTCTAGTGTCAGAAGTGAAACCATAGTACAACCTTCACTAGAAGTTCCTTTGATGTATCTTAGCACTCTTTGTGTAGCAAACCAAAGGGTTTTCGTTGGACAATGCATAGATTGTGATAAAACACCAACTACATATGAAAGATCTAGTCTTGTCAAGGTAGCATAAATAAGAATTCCTACCAAACTTTGATACATCTTCATGTCTTTGAACTCTTCACCTCCATACCTGGTTAGCTTATGATTTACCTCTAATGGGTTTGTTGAGATTCTTGAATTTTCCATGTTGAACTTTAACAGAAGATTCTTCAAGTACATTTCTTATGTAACATACACTCCATGTTGAGTGTAAACAATTTCCATGCCTAGAAAATAGGATTAATTTCCAAGGTCACATATCTTGAAATCCTTCTCCATTTGGTTCTTGAGCTTTTGGATTCCTTTGGTATCTGTATATGTAAGTATAATATCACCAACATAGATACAAATGTATACCTATCCATCTTCGCTTGCTTTCACTAGCAAGCTACTATTTGCCTTTGAAGCTTGATATCCAAGTTCATTTAAGAACTTCACAAGTATGTAGTTACAAGCCCTTGGGGCTCACTTCAAATCATAAAAAGCTCTTTTGAGCTTACACACACAATCTGATCCATTTGGATCTTTGAAGCCCTCTAGTTGCTCCATGTATGCTTCGTTTGCAATGTATCAATTTAGAAAAGAATTTTTAACATTTAATTATGATCATTGCCATCCTTTGCAAGTTGCAATAGCTACCAATGGTTTAATGGTAGAAATTTTAGCCACTAGACTATAAGTTTCATCATAGTCCACACCTTTTGGTTGATCATATCCTTTGACCACTAGTCTAGTTTTATATCGAGACACCTTTCCATCTGCAAACCTTTCTGTTTTATACACCCATCTACATCCAATTAGCTTTTGATTTCTTGGACTAGGTACCAAGTCCTATGTATCATTCTCAAGTAGAGTGTCATGCTCTTCCTTCATTGCTTTTTCCCAATTCTCTTTACCTTTAGCTTTTGCATCTATTGATGGATCTTCATCTATCTTCAATATGTATGCATAATCTTTGGTTCTAATTTAATAAGTTTCATAGCTATAGCTTATAGGTTTCTTTCTTTCTCTTGAAGACTTTCTTATCTCTGCACTCCTTGAAGTCTCTGCCTCATCATGTTTTGAATCAAATCTTGGTCTATCTTCATCTCCATCTTTACCATCACTTTCATCTTCATATACTTGCATCCTTGATTTTCCTTTCCTTATCTTCATGACTCCTTAAAAATCCACATGAATATTATTTGTACCTATAACCCATTTGTTTATCATCATATCCTATGATGACATAGTTCTCTACTTTAGGTTCTATCTTATGTCCCAATTGAGATGGAACATAAGCATATGCCAAACATCCAAATATTTTGCAATGATCAAGAGTAGGTTTCTTACTCCACCATGCTTCATAAGGGGTTACACCATCCAAAGCTTTACAAGGTAACCTATTTACAAGATAGGTTGTTGTGTTAACAGCATCTGCCCATAAGTAATTAGGGCAATTCTTCTCCTTCATCATAGATCTAGTAAATTCCACAAGTATTCTATTCCTGGAACTCCATTTTGTTGAGGAGATTACCTACAAGTTACTTCTCTTTTTATACTAGCATTCCACAAGTAATCATTAAATTCTTTGGAGAAATACTCTCCCCCTCCATCTGACCTCAATCTTTTGAGATTTTGTCGTGTAATCCTCTCCGCATATGCCTGATAATATTTAAATGTATTAAACACTTCAGATTTGTCTTTGATCACATAGTGTAATCCATCTTGTTGCATCATCTACAAACAAAACATAATATCTGGATCCATTGATACTATAATCCTTGGAAGGACCCCACGCATCTGTGTGAATCAATTCAAGCTTGTTTGTATGCATAGATCCTTGCTTGTTATACGATTGTTTGTGTGCTTTACCTAAGTGACAAGCTTCACACTTGTATGTCATGTGTTGACCTTGAATATTAGGTAGACCTAGTAGTGATCCATTCTTTGTCATGTCTTTTATACCCCTTTCATTGAAATGACTTAATATTTTATGCAATAGGTCCAACTCATTCATCTTTTGACTTCCATATGTGAACAAGGCATGTCCTACATTATTTTGTACATTTAGAGCAAAACGTCTTCCTTCTTTTTGATAGGCAACAATACTCTTATATTCTTTATTTGGATCTTTAATATAAACACCATCATTAGCGAATTTGACTTCATACCCTTTATCAATAATTTGTCCTACACTGATTAAATTTTTTGGAATTTTAGGAACATAAAGTACATTATTCAGAAGTGTGTTTCCATTCTTTGTCTTTATTGATCCAATGTTTTGCACTTTATGTTTGGTATTGTCTCCTATTTGAAGTGTGTGTCCATTTACCTTTTCTTCCATGTTAGTCATCAAGGCAATGTTGCCACTCAAATGATTGCGATTTCTCTTTTTCTTTCCGCTACATCCTTTTGTTCTTTGATATCCTCATATACACACACTTTTTCCATTCTTGGGTCTATAAATTCTTCCTTATCATTCACTACTTTTACCATGAAGACGTTATACCCCTCTTCATCTTGACATGAAGTCAAGATCTATTCATTGATTGGCACATCCAAAGTAGCTAAGATTTGCTCCCAATAATAGGGCTCAATTTCTTAAACATAAAACCTCATGGGAAAATAGGCAAATTCTTCAACTATTCCATTAAAGTTACAATCTTCCCACCTTAGGGTTTTGTTTCTTCTTCTTTGTGCATCCACACATTGAGAAACTTTGAACATCCACAAGTAAGTATCCTCATGTATCTAGCCTTCTTCTTCTCACTTTGAATAAATAGAGGGCTCACTCTAACTGCACACCTTAGGAATAGAAACATTAATTATCATATTTTCAACTTTGGGTTCTTTAGGTGTGTACATAGGTATTCATGATTATCTTGTCCACTCAAATAGATTGGGTGTCTGTGAATGTGAGGGTAATTTAAAGGATAAGTCATTTCTTGGAGCATAGGCTCTTGTATGCAAGTATTAGAGAGAGGATTGGGTAGCTTATCTAATGTTTGTTGAGCTACCTTAATCATCCTATGACACATGTCCAATCATTCACGTTCTAAATTGGATCTAGGATAGCATTTATCATGATGCTCTATTGATGGCCCTTTTGTTATCCTTGCCTAATGATTTTTTAACAATATTTGCATATCTTATTGTTGGAACATCAATATTTCATTATGGTTGAGGTGGACATGATCTTCATCAAATCCATCATTTGAATGATGCCACATATACTCCTTGTAGAGTTTATTTGCATTCATTTATTGTATTGAGTGATTAATCACATATGATCACTTTCTTATGTAAGTTGCAAAGCATTTACCTTTGTAAAAGGAAATAAAAAAAGGCCTAAAAGCCACGAGCTAGAAGTGGTTGGGATTGATTCTCAATCAATCGATCAAGAGGTAGATATGACTTCAAATTTCTCTTTTCCTAGATTGTAGGAAAAGATTCCAATCAATCCAAACTACCAAACTTGCCTAATTTCAAATTCAAATTCATCAAGAAAAGGCATGTTCATATCCTCAAGAGTCTATAAAGATTCTAGAACATTTGTACATTAAGGAGAGTACTAATTTCAAGCAGTACATATACTCTTTGATCATTGATTGGTGCCATTTTTGTTCTCTACTCCTTCTTCCTCATATTCAATCAACTTATAGAGATTGCTACTCTCTCTACACAACTTTAAAATTAGCATTCATTGGAAAGTTTAAATTTTGTACTTTATGTATAGAAATTTTCAAATCATTTGGTTTTTTAGTCTCAAGTTCATTCTCTGCACATCCCTAAAAAATCAAGATGACACCAGTTCAGTGTTAAGGTGATTGCTCCTTCTATAGTTGTTATAAATTAGATCTTTTATGCATTTTAGCAAGCCAACCCTATGTATGACACTCCCTTAGGATTAATTTTTCCAATTGTTACTATGTTGGCTTCTCTTAGTGTTTGAAGTCACAACTTCCATCCCATTTTAGAAGGTTTTTGTGAGCTAGTCAAGGTGCAAGTTATCTGTCTTGCATCAACTTGTTCTTGTTGGTGTTCCAAAGTAACTATTGGGTTTTATTGCACTAACCACAAGCCGAAAAGGTCTAATTTACATATCCAAAGATCTATGCCTGGTCCTATGTTGGTTTGTTGGACCAACTTCACCACTTTACAGCTCAACTTTCCAAGCTTCTCGAACTTCTTTCAGTGCTATCAAAGCAGCTTTAAGATGGGGGATGGATCTCCATCAATGATTGAAGCTTAATAGACACAATTATGCTGCTTGTAAAAACAAAATAGAGGCTTATTTGCAAGGAAAAAACCTATATGGTATTGTATCAGGTGATGAAGCAATGTCTATTCCAAGATCCAAAGGAGGACCTACTCAAGAGGAAACAGATAGGCTAACACTTTGGTGTGCAAGGGATGCTCAAGTAATATCATACATACTAAACTCTATCTTTGATTTTCTATTACCACATATTAGAGGATGCAAGACATCTCAAGAGACTTGGGATGCTCTAGATACTTTCTTTTCTACTAGTACAAAAGCAAGGAAGAACCATCTTTGGAATGAGTTCATCTAGATGAAGAAGACACCTAAACAAACCATCATAGAGTTTGTTACAAGGGTGAAGAAGATTGCTGATCAAATGGCATCCATTGGAGAGTTGATTGAAGAAGATGTGATCATGAGGTAAATTCTCAATGGGATTAGAGGCGACAAGCAATGGCAATCTTTCACCATAGCCCATGATCTCATCATGGATGTGCAAACTCCATACTTCAACATCTTTCTTGGAAAACTCTTCAATCAAGAGGCCAACAATAGCATAAAGGAAGGTAACTCCTATCATGGTAATTCAACTAGTGGTCTATATCCAGATAAGAAGGAAAAGAAGCTTAAAGGCGAGAAGAAGGAAGAAGATGAAGAAGAGACTTCCCAAGACAACTTTGTAGGTAAGAGCAAGTGAAAAGGAAGAAGCAAGGACCAAAGCATGACAAGACCAAAGACCAGAATGTTCAACCTTGTGCCATTTGTGATAAGACCAACCACACCAGTCAGAATTGTTGGTTCAATAGGAAGATTCAGAAAGGAAGTGGAAGAGGTGGATATGGTTGCAATAGAGGCAGAGGTGGACACAACTTCAACAATAACAATAGAGGCCATAACAGAAGAGACCACAATTATTCTAAAGATCAACAACATGAAGACTCATTGCTCTTGATGAATCTAAGCCACAAAGAAGGTAAATAAGATGATAATTTATTCTACATACATTCAGGATGTTCAAATCATGTTGCAAACAACATAGCTCTCTTATCTAGTTTGGAACGGCCAAATCATAGACATGAAGTTCAAACAGGGGATGACACAAAGCATAGTGTGGAGAATATTGGTAATGTCAAAGCTTCCAATGGCAAGACAAATATTTTGAGCAAGGTACTCTATGTTCCCACTATTACAAAAAACTTAATAAGCTTAGGCCAAACAGTTAAGAAAGGCTTGCAAGTTAGGTTCACCCATCATGGAGATTTTGTGGAAGATCCATGTCAAGGCTTCAAGAATATAGTCAGAGGTGAGAATCATGGTAGGCTCTTTACTTTTGAAGTAGGAGAAACCAAAAACATAGCTCTATTCAACTTTGGGTCTCAAACCCTAAGTGAGCTTGAAGTGTGGCATAAGAGGCTAGCTCATGTGAATGAAATAACCTTAAAGGATATATGTAGGGATCAAAGTGTTCTTCGATTGCCAAACATGTCAAAGCAACACATGATCAATAGATGTGATGCATGTCAGATTGGGAAGGCACAAAGACAACCATTCAATGACAAAGGCTACATCCACAACAACTTATTAGACCTAGTACATACAAATGTATGGGGGCCAAGTCAAGAACCTTCATTGGCAGGATCAAGGTATTATGTCTCATTTATTGATGACCATAGTAGATGGACTATTCTGTACTTTATCAAGAGTAAGAATGAAGTGTATGATTGCTTCAAAAAGTAACCAGCACATGTGGAGAACCATACAGGTAGATCACTCAAGAAGCTCAAATCTGATCAAGGGGGAGAATACTTCTCCAAAGAATTTTATGAGTTCTTGCAAGATAAAGGTATCAAAATGGAAGTGACTACTAGGTACTCTCCTCAATTGAATGGAATTGCAGAGAAAAGAAACAAGACATTGCTTGGATAAGCCAAAACAATAGTTGAAGAGAAGAGGTTACCACACTATCTATGGGTAGAGGCTATCTCAACTATTGTGTACCTTGTCAATAGACTACCATCCAAATCACTCCAAGGTATGACTCCTTATGAAGCATGGTATGGAAGAAAATTTCTTTTTGGCATTGCAAGGTGTTTGGTTGTTTAGCTTATGTTCATGTACCATCACAAATAAGAGGTAAGCTAGATGAAAGGGTAAAAAAGGTAGTTTTTATTGGGTATGACTCAACACTCAAATGGGTTATAGGCTGTATAATCCTTCAACCAAGTAGTTCACTACAAGTAGGGATGTTGTGTTTGAAGAACACAGGTCTTGGTATGATAAACACAAACAAAACGTAACACTATCATATATCTTGATTGTGATTCTCATCAATTAGGAAGCAAGCATGATACACAGGTCTAGGATCCAAGAAGTGATATAGATGATGATCAAGATGAAAAGGAAAAGGATTACAAGCTATGGAATTCAAAAGGAAAAGCAAAGATGTAAGAGTGTGTATAATGCTCTAAGCAAGCACCTAGAAGATCAAGAAGGGAGAAGAGACAACCAAAAAGTTATGGATATGATTCCACATTTGTTACAAAGCATTCAATCTACTTGGCAAAGGACTCAATTTTAGAGGAAACCTCAGCCTATGAAGATTCAAAGGGGAACCCTAATTGGGAAAAGGCCATGAAAAAAGAACTAGATGCATTGAAGGAGATGGACACTTGGGATTTGGTTCCAATGTCACCCAATCAAAAGGTAATTGGTTGCAGGTGGGTATATAAAGTTAAACGAAAATCAGATGGATCAATTTGCAAGTATAAGGCAAGGTTAGTTGCCAAAGGATGCTCACAAACTCATGGTATAGACTATGAAGAAACATTCTCACCAGTTGCAAAGATGACTACAATCAGAACATTGATAAGTGTAGTTGTTGCAAGGAATTGGAGACTCCTCCAACTTGATCTGAAAAATGCATTCCTAAATGGTTGGATAAGTGAAGAGGTATACATGTCACAACCACCAAGATTTGAAACCCTAATCACAAATCTTATGTTTGCATAATTAAGAAAGCATTGTATGGATTGAAACAAGCTCCTAGAGCTTGGAATTATAGGTTGGTTACATATCTTCAAGATCAAAGGTTCAAACCTAGCAAGTCAGATCCTTCTTCATTCATCAAAAGGGATCACAATCAGCTTATCTATCTATGTGTATATGTAGATGATATTATTGTGACAAGTGATGTCTGAATGGAATTCAAAGGATCAAGAGACACATGCAAGAGGAGTTCAAAATCAGTGACTTAGGTGAGCTCACATATTTCCTAGGTATGCAAGTGATTTATACAAATAAGGGATGTATCTAACTCAGAGAAGATACATCCAAGACCTATTTCTCAAGTTCAGAATGGAGAACACAAAGCTTGTAGGTACACCTTTGGAATTGAATCATAAACTAAGTGTTTATGATGATCCTAAAGAGTATCAAAGCTTAGATGGTAGCTTGATATATGCTACTCATAGAAGACAAGATATATCATATAGTGTGGGAGTGCTTAGTCAGTTCATGCACTCACCTAGAAGGCCACACATGGATGCTGCAAAGAGAGTACTCAGGTACCTCAAAGGGACACTTATTGAAGGTATCTATTATCCTTACTCTTCATATTTGGATATCAAACTCTATCCAGATTTGGGCAGGAGAAAGGGATGATAGAAGAAGTACCTCTGGATACTTAGCATTTGCAAGTTCAAAATTGGTGTCATGGAGTTCCAAGAAGCAACCAATAGTTGCTTTATCTATAGTTGAAGTAGAATATAGAGTTCTAACTATTGCAACTCAAGAAGCAATATGGATCAAGGAATTTTACTCAGATTTGGGACTTGTAAGTTCCAAACCTCACCTACTTAAAGATAATGTAAGTTCCATGCATTTGGCTGCAAATCCAATTTTTCATGCAAGGACAAAGCACATAGAAGTCAATTACCACTTTGTAAGAGAGAAACTTATGGAAAAGAAAATTGACATTTCATTTGTTCCTACTGAGAAGCAAATAGCAGACATGATGACAAAGGCTCTTGATTGGATAAAGCTTTGAAGATTCAAAGCTATGGCAGGTATTGAACCTATCAGAGAATGAAGACTGAAGCATACTTTATCTTGAGGGGGATTTGTTGGAACATCAAGCTTTCATTATGCTTGAGGTGGACATGATCTTCATCAAATCCATTGAATGATGCCACATATACTCCTTATAGAGTTTTATTTGCATTTTTCTATTGTATTGAGTGATTAATCACATATGATCTCTTTCTTATGTAAGTTGCAAAGCATTTAACTTTGTAAAAGGAAAGAGTAAGAGTCCTAAAAGCCACGAGTTAGAAGTGGTTGCCATTGATTCTCAATAAATTAGTGAAGAGGTAGATATGAATTCAAATTTCTCTTTTCCTAGATTGTAGGAAAAGATTCCAATCAATCTAAACTACAAAATCCACCTAATTTTGAATTCAAATTCATGAAGAAAAGGCATGCTTATATCCTCAAGAGTCTATATAAAGACTATAGAACATTTGTACATTAAGGAGAGTACTAATTTGAAGCAATACATATACTCTTTGATCATTGCTTGGTTCCATTTCCATTCTTTGCTCCTTCTTCATCAGATTCAATCAACTTGTAGAGATTTCTGCTGTCTTAACCTCATTTGGTTCATTACTTTTAGAGAAATTCAAGTTTTTCAGTCTCGAGTTCATTCTTTGCACATCCTTGAAAAATCGGGATGACACCAGTTCAGTGTTAAGGTGATTGCTCCTTCTATAGTTGTTATAAATCGGGGATTTTATGCATTTTTATCAAGCCAACCCTATGCATGACACTCCCCTCAGAGGAATGTTTCCAATTGTTATTGTGTTGGCTGCTCGAAGTGTTTGAAATCACAACTTCCATCCATTTTTAGAAGGCTTTTGTGAGTTAGTCAAAGTGCAAGTTATCTATTTTGCATCAACTTGTTCTTGCTGATGTTCCAAAGTACCTATTGGGTTTTATTGCACTAACCACAAGCCTACAAGTTCTACTTTACATATCCAAAGACCTAGGGCTGGTCTTATGCCAGTTCATTGGACCAACTTCACCACTTGACAACTCAACTTTCCAAGCCTCTCCAAGCTTCTCCAACTTCTTTCACTTATGAAATTTGGCTTGCCAACACTGAGGCTAGATGTTGTCTCTCTTGTTGGAGACTTTATCTTTATTTTTATTCTTATCTTACTTTTGGCTCTAGTACTCGATTATGGAGTTGAGAGTTTGACTATGAGTGGGGTTAGCATCTCGTTTAATTTTCTTCAACAACAAGCTAACTCTCCATGCTCTCCTTTCTTTCCATGTCAACTTTATTCTCTTTCCAATATCCATAATTGATACATCTTTTTACCTTACATCTTTGACTTTATCTTTCATTCCTTTTGTACCTTATGTGTTTCCGTACTTGATGCATATGAATTATCTTGAGCCGTGGCAATTGGTGGATGAAAAAAGACTTTAACATTGGGTCTTATTGCACTTCCATGTTGCATTAGCTTATGGCTAATCTCCTAGAATTTATGTGTGTTATTTTCTCCCCTTAACCTCCTCTATTTGGGTGTGTTTTCACAAAACAATGTCTCCGCATAGCAAGGACATCGGTTCAAATCTTGGTTTTTGGCCCTAGTTTTGACACTTCGAGTGTGGTTTAAAGTCCTACATGCTTGCCCAACATATAGCGCTAGATTTCCTTGGAAAAAAAACCCAAAAAGTAATAGGGTAGTGGCTCTAGAATCTCAATGCCTTAGGGATGTCCATTCTAGAACTTGCCCTTTTTTTAGCTTTTCTTGCTCAATTTGGATTCTCCAAGTGATATATATGTGGTTTTTATTTTCTTTAGCCTTCAAGTTCAAATTCAATCCTTTTTTGCCAAAAATCAACATCTCTTGCACCTTAATGGGTTAGGGAAATTAGCTTTTACAATTAGGCCTTTTTTGGTTGTTCTTTGTGCTCACTTGATGTGAAATTCCTTTATGTCTTGAGAATGTAGTTAGCTCCTCTTTCTTGATTTCAAGCCTAACTTGACAACAATCGATGTCTCTAGGAAATCCTAACTTAGGGAAGTCTTTCTTTTGCATAAACTTGGTTTTCCAATTGTTTTTGGAGTTTTCTTGAGTTTTGGCTTGTCTTATGTTCAATGACTCACCTCTACTCTCAAACAAATTATATGGCCAATCCTGCAACCTATGACTTCTCTATTATAGATCTATCCTAGGGATGTTGAAGTTTGCAACTTAATATTTTTACCCATTTTTTCAATGTGAATGAATGCACAAAGGTCATGCCAACACACTTAGATCATTGGGAGGCCTCAAATCGACTCAAAAATTCATTGTTGCAACTAACAACTTCTTTGCACCGAGGATACCTTTTTTGCAAAGTGTGCATTTCTACCTCTTTTTCACAAGAAATTTGTACCCTATCTTTCCCATATATTTTCCTTCACTTCATCCCCTAAATTATTGAAACATGCCACTATCACTAAACAACTTCTCCACATAGACCCCACTTGATTGGGGACATCGATGTTTGCACCCACATGTAAAACTTGATTTTTGTTCAATGCAATATGTTTGGGTCACTATCATATGTCTTGTATGCCTCAAACTAGATTCAAAAGTCAAAGAAAATGCATGCTTGAAAAAAATTAATTTTTTTTCTAAGTCCTCTATAGGGTAAAAATGACTTCTCTGTTAAGTCCTCTCCCACAAAGATCAATTTTTGTATGTCCACTTTATACTTGAATTATTTGATGACATAAAAACTAATTTCCTATGCAATGTATGCTCAATTTAAACCTTAAAAACAACCGGAAACACTAACTTTCCCTAGCAAGCACTCATGCTATAGACATTTACCACTATGTACTTATCATAAACTTGTTCTTTTGATATAATCACCTTTGTTGTTCGTTACTTATGTCTTATCTCTCAATACAAGCCTTGAAATGCAAAGAAAATGCATGCCTACAAAAGTGACTTCTCTGCATAGCTCATGCCACAAACATCATTGATAGCTCTTGCCATAGACATCTTTGATTGCAACCTATATTAGAGTTGATCTTTTTCAAGCTATTGCACTTGGGTGCCCTTCTTATGCTTGGTATGCACCCAATACACCTTAAATTTTAGTGAAACACACACACCTAAAATTATTGACATCTCTAAAAAATCCCACATCTATAGACCTTGTTTTTTGCATTCCTCTATTACACTCACTTTTTTTAATGCTATTATCCTAGGTGTTCCTTCCTTACAAACTTAAGCTTCAAAAAAATCCTTGTGATCACACCAAAATGAACCCTCGCAAGAAGGCAATTGGCTAATGTTTTCCTCATGACTTCTTTAGGTTATCCCTTAATGCTTCAATCTCTTCCTTAACCACTCCCCTAATATCTTCAATAATCTCCTTCAAATTCTCCTTATGCAATAAAGAATGAAGACTCCAACAATGAGCCCTTACCTTCTCTATTTATAGCTCTTATGCCACTTCCCAAGGAATAGATTTTTGCACCTCTTTACTCAAACCTCTTAGCACTCTTCTCCTCAAGCTCTCACAACTCCATCCCAAGATCATGCATATAGTCAAAATCTCTAAGCACTTTCTTTCTCACATATATGATGCATGAAATTTCTCTCTCAAAATACCTAGTCCATGCAATCAACTTTGATTTTGAATAAGCTAGCACCTTTTTTTACTTTTCTAAGGGAAAATGCAACAAAGAAGCAATAAGACCTGCTCTAACCTTAGCTACATCTTTAAATTATGAATAAAATTAAGTCCCACATCTACTACACTCGCCTATCTACATGTAGCTCATGGGAGACATGAAGAAGATGATGTAGAAAGAATGAACACATACAAAAATCACTTCAAAAATTCAAGAAAGTGCTCACCAAAACTTCCAAAAAAGCATCTTACCACATCTCTCAAGCTTCAAGCTTCAATGAAAACCTTGAATAGTAGCATGATCCTTGACAATAGCAAGAAAAGTTATTGTAGACCAGCTAGCTCAAGCAAAACCGGCTTCTAATAGTGTAGATCAAATTCAATATCAATCCAATTAACATTATCCTATTCAACCATGGAGACAAGTGTCACCAATAGAAAAGTGATGAGTATCGATATTGATGAAAATCAACCTCATAATTGTCAATTCCTAGAGACATGGGTGATATGAAGATCTTGAGTGAGTGATGTGTGTAGATGTGAAGGTGAGAAGTGCACTAGATGCACACACACATACACACACAAGTTAGGGTTATAGGTTGTAGGGTTATATCATTATTGAACTTTGGGACTTTTCATAGAAGGTTGTAGGGTTATATCATTATTGAACTTTAGGACTTTTCTCATGTGTCCCCTCTTCTCCTATGATTGCTCTGTCCTCCACTTGAGGCTCTTCTAGCTTGGCCTTGACCACCAACACTCCCCTGCCTCTCACATATGTTGTCCATGATAGACCTTTGTTATTGGGAGTGATCAATGTAGTTTTGTAAAATGTCTCAAGCTAAAGAATTCTCTGCTATGTGCAAGCCTTATGCTAGATCTACTTCTAATGGCTTTTGGACTTTCAAGTTGTCGATTTTGATAATGCTCTGAGAATTGTAGTGTCTCATAAGCAAATAGATGCAATAAGTTTGTAGGTTTCAAATTAAAACCCTTTGAATGGTATTCCCAAAACCTAGTGGCAAGCATATCTTGAAACAATTGTTTGTAGCAAGTTCGGAGATACTTGATGTGAAAATGCCAAGCATAGAAAATTCTTATTGATGGTGTTGTGCTCATGTCATACACTAGGTCAAAGTTACTTTTTTCAAATCCAGGAGCATTGTCATGTGGTGCCTTGATTTTCTTGAAGACCTTGAGTACATTCAACATCATATCGAATATTTTTACACATATGAGAAGTAATGTCTGCCATTTGGATAGACATGGGAGCCAATGTATGATGTTGGCAATCATATAAGTGGTTTTTTTTTTTAATATAAAGGAAGTTCGGCAATAGCCTACTCTCCCGGACTTGAATTAAATAAAGAAAAGTACAAGAGGAGGGGACTAGTGCCCACGGGACCCCCCAAATCCCACAAAGCAGGGGAAGCTTTTACAGAGCTTAGATGAAATTACAAAGAAGGTTAATTACCCTCTCATCACCCTCATGTGGGGCCCACTTGGGTTTAAGCTTGTTATCGATCAAAAGGAGTACTTGATGATGCCTAAAGGGGGGGGATTTTTTACAGTTGACAATCCTTTTGCCAAGGAGGAACAGCGATTTCTCAATTGACCACTCCTTGGGGGAGTCACCGAAGTTGAAAGCACATCTTTCCCGCCAGATTTTCCATAGGACCTCCCCTCTGATGGCGTTCCAGAGAGTCGCGGAGCAGCCGATCGCTTCTCCCAGCAGGGCTTGCTGCCAACTGAGACGTTTTTGAAGTCTAATTCTCTTTCCAACCACCTGCCAGAGTCTGTTGGAGTTGGGGCAGGTAAAGAAGATGTGTGATACATCTTCGATAGACCGGTGGCAACGTTTGCACCAGGGAGGGATCCCACAAATTTTGCTAGCCTTAAGGTTGGTCCAGATTCCGTGATGAAGGATTTGCCATAAGAGGATAGACTTTTTGATTTCTATGAGGGGGTGCCAGATAGCCATGAACTTCATGTCCCACCGAAGCCGCGTCCATGACAGGCACCACTTTTTGTTGAGGTTAGCCTGATAGTCGATCGTTTCTTTGATGTTCGGGACTTTTGATAGGCTATTCCCATTGTGCCATTTGAGACCAAGCGAGCTCGACATGTCGTGTCCCATGAGAAGGCGAACTTTGTGTCGGTTCCAGGCGAGACATCTGCTTTGCAGCGTGTTCCATTCTTCATGCGAAATGTTGATGCTAGGATCAATATCCTCGAAGTTGATCCAGCGGTTGGTGTCTTGTTTCCAGAGATGTTTCCATTTTTTGAAGCCTTTATTCCATAGCTTCTTGGCATTTTGAATGTTCCAAGATTCCACACTCCGGATGCCATGGATCGGAAACCAGATAGAGTCGTTTTGTCTGATACCGGCGGCCCACTTCCAGTCTTCACTTATTCTTGTGAAGCTTTTGAATTTGTTCCAACTCTTCCATAGGGAGCACACCAGATTAGAGCCTTTCGGGAAGACGGGGATCGGGGAAAATAACAAGGTCAAGATGTCAAGATTCTTCCAATTTGGGAAGCCCGTGAGTGCCAACTCATTTTTGTTTCTGAAGATCAGCTTGGCCCACGAGGCCTCCCCGTTGCACCAAGCCTTAATCATCCATTTGGCCGACAGTTTGTTAGCCATGCACCCAATGTCCAAGATACCAAGTCCCCCACTATCTCTATGGCTGGTGCAGATGGACCATTTGATTTTAGGCACCCCCCTCCTATTGTGGTCGCTCGTCCAAAGGAAGTTTCTACAAATACTATCCAGTTTGGACAGATCATGCTCTTTCGGTCTCCAACAAGAAAGGAAATAAATGGTAGATGATAAGAGGAACGTGTTGATAACCATAGCACGACCAGCAAGATTGATTTGCATACCTCTCCAATAGTTAAGCTTGTTTTCGAGTTTGGCAAGCACCCAGTTCCACCGCTGTTCCATAGATACGCCAAACCCCAAGGGAATCCCAAGAAGCCGAAAAATTTGGCCCTGCGGAATGATTTGACAGCCATGATCAATGAGAAGGTCGGGCTGTGGCCCACCAATAGCTCTAAAGGCGGTCTTAGAGTGGTTGATTATGGATCCAGAGGCTTCGCAAAAAGTAGCAAGACACTTCCAGAACGTCTCAAGGCTGGTACTATCATTGTGCACAAAAGCGTTCATGTCGTCGGCAAAAAGTCTCATGGTGATCTGACTGTGGTCATGCGGCAAACGAAGGCCTTTAATGTTACCCGCTTCCACCTGATGCTCCACCAGCCTGCTAAGCCCTTTTGTGGCAATGGCAAAGAGAAGGGGAGCCAATGGGCACCCTTGTCTGATAGATCTTCTAAGTTTGATCACCTTTGAAAGATTTCCATTAACGTTAATTTGGGTCGATGCGTTTCCGAGAAGGGTCGTGATCATCTTGGTGAATTTCTGACTACATCCAAGATCTTGTAGCGACTGTAGAATATAGTCCCATTCTAGCCTGTCGTAGGCTTTATCAAAGTCGATCTTGAGGAAAACAACTTCTTGTTTAGACTCATTTGAAAATTCAAGACCTTCCCAGATATCTATAATGGTTTCCAAAATTGACCTGCCTTTGATGAAGCCTTTTTGGTCCTCGCTTAACCACGCTCTCAAGTGGCAAGAGATTCTGTTGGCAATGACTTTGGCGATGATCTTGTATCCTGTTTGGAGCATTGTAATGGGACGCCAGTTCTCTATTCTGTTCTTTTCCCCTTTTTTGTGTACTAACTTGATAATGCCATTGTTGAGACAAGAAGGAAGCGCGCCAAACTTGAGTGCCTCTTGCCAAACCAAACGAAGAGGGGTGGCAACCGTCAACTTGAAGGATTTATAGAACTCATTAGTGAGCCCGTCGGGTCCCGGGCTTTTACCTGAGGGGAGGGCATCAATGACCTCAATGATTTCGGCTTCAGAGATAGAGGCATGAAGCAGAGAGTGAAGGTTGGGAGGTATCCTGTGGGGGGAAACCCTAGATATGGCAGCCAACTCATTATGCGGTGCCCTTGTAGCGGTGCCCTTGTAGTTGGTTTTAGGTGGCCCTTGTAGTGGTGCCGCATAATGATGTTCATACATGCAAAAATTTGTATGAGTGCATTCTCGATTCCAATTATGGAGAAAACTAGATTGGTTCGAAGAGATGTGTGTGGAACATGAAATGTAGAGGGAATGGGGATTGGGGTTGGGGAAGTGGGAATGCTGGTGAGTGGTGATGGTAGAGGGGGAATGGGAGATAAGGGAGGTGTAGTAGTTGGTAGAGAGGGTGAAGGAATCATGATTGGTGGTGATCCATTGATTATGTGATGGGTGCATGCATGGTAGGGACAATGAATAATGGTACAAGTGCATGATGTGTGGTGCCAAAAGGTGGGGTTCTGAGGGGGGGTGGAATGGGATGAATGGATTGTATACACTTCCATAATGCATGAAAGATGGAACGAATTGAGTGATCGAAGAGGACCCAAGGTATGAAGGGAAAACTCAGGGGAAAACTCAAAATCTAGGTTGTCAGATTGGACTCAGTTTGAAGCTCTTTTTCTAAAAGATTTTTTACTTGAGAATGAGCAAGAGCGTAGTTAGGATAGGAAGAGTGTAGTTGGGATGAATGGGATATAGTGATACAAAGCAGTAGACCTTTTTCATTATATCTCTCACATTATAGAGAGATCATACTTAAATTGAAAGGTTCAGATGATTTCCAAAAGACCAGAGGGTTTGTTAAAGAGGTTGACAAAGCCATTAAAATTGAGGTTCAAAGAAATTATCCTAAGACATGAGAAGAAGCTATCAAGTATGCTCAACTTTATGAAGAACATAGTTGTACAAGAATGGATATAGATCAAACACTTAGACCTAAAGAGGTAACTAAATTTAAGAAAAAATTAATCTCAAATAAAAACAAATTCATAGTAAAAAAGCAAAGAGGACCCTAGACTTAGTACAAATCAATTTGAGAAGGCCAAAAAGGATAATTTATGCTTTAGGTGTCTATCTCCTAATCACTCTCAATGGAATTATCAAGCACGAAAGGGGGAAGATAAAAATCAAGGACCCAGAAATACAATGGTCTTAGACAAAGTCAAAAAAGTATCTTATGCAAACACTTCCTATTTATGGTAGCTCCAGTTGCAAGGAAGTGGAGATGATGCATGAGGATATAGAACATACTTGTTGTTTAACTCAGTCATTGTGGTCACAATAGTTTTGACAACATGATCTAGTTAAGCTTCATGGTCATGTGTATGGGACTACAATGAGGTTCATGATTGATGACTCTTCTACTCATAACTTTATTAATTATGCTTTGGTCGAGAAAATAAAAATTTCCCAACAACCTAGTGCACATAAATATGTTATATCTATGATTCAAGGTGAGAAAAGATAATATGGGATACTATGGTGTCCAAATTGGAAATCAAAATACAAGTATTAATGGATCATTTAGATTTCCAAACTATGATTCTGGATAGGACAAATATAAAATTGGGCAAAGAATGGCTCTGGGGATTAGGAGATACACTTAAAAGAAGGTACACGAACAATACTATTGTATTTGTTAAGAATGGAAGTACATTTTGTATTCAAGGTAAACGAGATGTACCAATACACCTCTTATATCATGCATTTAGTCAAAAACTTTATTTGATTCACATGATGTATAGGATGTTTATGTATTATTTGGTTTAGATGCACATCATTCTTTTCATGATTATGACATTTTAGATGTATCTTATTTTGATTATAATATAATTATGGAAAAGAATTTGTATTATTTATTTTTTCAAGAATGTGTAAAAGTTTTAAACTGCTAATTTTTGAATATAAAGATGTATTTCCACATGATTTACCAAAAAGGAATACCTCCTTCTAGAGGAGATATTGACCATGCCATTGACTTAGTCGTTGACACTAAACCTATTTGTAAATCTCCTTATAGACTTCATGTAGCTTAGCATCAAGAAGTAGAAAATCAAATTGAGGATTATTTAGCAAAAGGGTTTATTAAGCCTAGTAATTCTCCATGGCCATCGCTAATGCTCTTAGTCAAAAATAAAGATGGCTTTATGAGACTTTGTATAGATTATAGGGAATTGAATAAGTTAACTATTAAAAATAGACTTCCAATGCCTAGATTGGATGATCAATTTGATCAGTTACATCAAACTCAGTATTTTACTAAGCTTGATTTAAGATCGGGATATCATCATATCATAATAAAAGCAAATGATGTACCTAAGAGTGCTTTTGGAACTAGGTATGGGCATTACGAGTTTTTAGTGATGCCATTTGGTCTCAGTAACGCTCTGTCCACATTCATGACACTCATGAATAGTGTCTTAAGGCCCTATGAAGGAAAGTTTATAGTAGAATTTCTTGATGATATTCTCATTTATAGTAAGTGAGATGAAGAACATTTGGATCACTTACAGGTAATCTTTCGAGTGTTAAGAAAAAGTTTAATCTTTGCCAAAGAAATGAAGTGTGAATTTTTTGAACTTGAGATTAGATATATTGGACATATAATCTCCAAACATGGAATTTAGATGGATACTAAAAAGTTGTGAGCCATTATGGAATGGACGCATCCTTGAAACCTTGAAGAACTACAGATCTTCCTTGGTCTATCTCGGTTCTATCAAAGATTCATCAAGAATTATGCCAAGATTGATGTTCCAATGATGGAACAACTTACAGGGTCACAATAGTGTTTGATCAAGAGAGCATTAAGTGTCTCTCTCATCAAATAGACCTTAAAGTTCATAAGGCTCATTGGGCAAAACCCCTTCAAAAGATTGACTATGAGCTAAGGTATAGGAAGGAATAGTTTAATGTGGTGGCTAACTCACTTAGCCATGTGCCTATGCTCAATGAACTAAGTTTTACTCGAATCATTAGTAAGCTACTTGAGTCCATTAGAGGGAAATGTAGGCTTGATCCTACATATATCAAGATTTGGGAAGCCATTGAGAAAGGGGATCTTGATACATAGGTTTCCAATGAGGATGGAGTATCGATGGGTACTCAAAAAGCATTCAAGTGGAAGAATTACACTATTCATGATGGATATCTATTATATAAAGGTAAAGTGTATGTCCCTAGAGTTTTCGAGATGAGATGGCGCATATTGTGTGTGTCATGACACACCTAGTGTGGGACACCTAGGAGTTAACAAGACTTATGATTTTGTTAAGAGGTACTTTTAATAGCTTGGACTTCATAAATACGTCCTAGGGGATGTGCTTAAGTGCACTAAATGTCAGGTCAATAACACTGAGAGGTTGAGGATTGGAGGACTACTCCACCCATTGGATATCCCCAATGGGAAGTGGGAGAGTATCTCCATGGATTTTATAGTAGGATCACCTAAGACAAAGAGAGAGCATGACACAATCTAGGTAATTGTGGATAGGTTAAGCAAAATGGCTAGGTTTTATTCCAATGTGTAGTATAGTGAAGACATGTGAATTGGATAGGTTGTTTGTTGAGAACCTATATCATTTATATGATCTTCCTTTAGACATTGTTTCTTATTGAGATATAAATTCTGCTAGCAACTTTTGGAAAGCATTCTTCCAAGCGTGGGATACTAAACTTAGCATGAGTACAACCGAACATCCATAGATAGATAGGAAAATAGAGAGGGTTCACCAAATCCTAGAAGATACGCTCTGATCATATGTGAATGAAAGGCAAAGTAATTGTGAAGCATACTTACCTATGGTATATTTTGCATATAATAGTGTCAAGCACCCTTCCACTGGACATAGTCCATTTAAGCTTATGTAAAGGTTTTAGCCAAGAGCTCCTTATGCAGTAGGATTACAGCACGAAAAAGTCCAGGCTGCAAAGGACTTCTGGAAGAGATGAATGA
This sequence comes from Ceratopteris richardii, assembly GCA_020310875.1. NCBI lineage: Eukaryota > Viridiplantae > Streptophyta > Polypodiopsida > Polypodiales > Pteridaceae > Ceratopteris > Ceratopteris richardii. Next base: position 189,064,239 of record CM035407.1, read on the forward strand.
TATTCTTAGGCTTGCTAAGGACAGCATTAAGAGAGCTCAAGATAGAGCTAGAGCCTATGTTGACCCTAAAAGGAGAGAAATCAACTTTGAGGTAGGAGACCAAGTCCATCTTAGAGTTCCCTGTAGGTCTGAAACCATGAAGATGGGACCTTATCAAAAACTATCTCCTAAGTATTTTGGACCATTCGTAATACTAAAGCAAATTGGAAAGATGGCTTATGAGCTCCAACTTCTAGAAAACATCCAGAAACATCCAATATTTCATGTTAGCTGGCTTAAGAAGAAACTGGATTAATATGACAACCTCATTTCAGATAATGAGATAATAGATCCTATTTCAGTTCAATATATTCCACATGAGCCTAAGAGCATACTACGCACTCGAGATAAATGGACAAGGAGTCACCTATATGAATAGCGCCTTGTAAAGTGGAAATATATTTCAAAAGATAGCACTACATGGGAGTGAGTTAGTACCCTTCAGAGATAATTTCCCACTTTTATGAAGAGTTCACAAAGGTTCTTCTTATGGGGAAGGATATGGGGAAACATTATGTTGGGTCTAACCATAGGAGTTTAGCCTAGGTTTTTCTAGCAAATTTGAATGGAGAGGCTTGATTAAAGCCTATAAGGTAGCTTTTGGCACCCATATTGATATATACCTTGGGTTGTGCCTTCAAAAGTTGCATGGGAGCCCAGATTCACAAAATCGTTAGTTGATTCTTGGCACCATCTTTGGTTGTTTGTGGAACCTTCAACCGCCTTGTTGGCTGAGAACTTGAAGTAGGATGGTCTTCACACCATTGCATTCAATTCCTTTGTTGCATTGGAAATGAGGAGATTGATTGTTCCTTAGTAAAAAAAATACACTCTTTTGGAAAGAAGAGTGATCCAACACATACATGGTTTTCCACTATGGGATTCAATTGCAAAGATATGTTAGTGTACTAGCACATCGGATGTGTGCAGACTGGCAATAAGAAGGTTTGTGACCTTCTAATTCTATTGCTAAGAATTGTTTGTTAACCCAAAATTTCAAGAGTCTTTTCTTGAGGTTCAATTTGAAAGCATATCATAAATAATCTTGTCCAAACACCAAAGATTCAGTCACATCATCATCATGGCACACTAGGAGCTTGATGGTTAGGGGGACCTCATGTAGACAAACTAATACTTTTGCTTCTCCTAAACATGAAGTTTCTATGCCACCTAGGCAAACAAGATACATCTCTATTGGATTTAATTTTAAGCCCATGTTTAGACAACAAGAGTGTCTAATGGCACTAGTAAACGCTATTGAATCAATCAGGTATCTGATTGTCTTTGTTGCAGTGCCTTGTCCTAGCTCAATTGAGATGAAGTATTCCATCTATAATGCTATGATTGGCTCATGTTCGTTTTTGAAACATTTTCATGTGATACCATGAGGCAGAGCATTAGTTTGTGCCTCTTCTCTAATTCTTTGTTATTTTCCTTTACGCTTCTTAGTTTGATTCAATCATGAGAGCATGTTCTCCATAAGGGGTTCTTGATAAAGTCTCACTCTACAACCACTAATGTAATTGGGCATTACTTCTCCTTCTAGGGTGGCTAACTGCATTGCATCACTCAAGGAAATCACTTAATAATCATTGGTGTGTAACCATGTTTTTCTAGCTTATGGGCATGTTGTTTTAGTGTGTATACCAATACTAAGTCACCACTTTTAAGTCCTTATCTTTTGCTTTTAAGTATTTAACTTCATGATTGCAAGGAATTGAACTCACAACCTCTTGGTTAGGAATGTGATGGGCTAACCACCTGCCCCAAAAGCCATGGTTGAGGATTACTTCCTAATCCTCTCTCTTAGAGCGTGGTTCAACCATCTCCTACTAGGATTATGTTACATTCTTCCCCCCTTGGTCGATCATTGTCCTCAATGATCTACTCTTGTATCCCTCTAGCCTCGGTGATCAGTCCCTTGAACTCCCTAGGTGCCCTTGAATTGATGTTCCTCAACCTCGCACAGTTTCTTGAACCTTGTTTGCAACCTTGGTCTCTTGAACCCTTGCTCTCAACCTTGGTGTCTTGAACCTTCTTGTTCGCAACCTTGGTGTCTCGAGCCCTTGTTCTCAACCTCAGTCTTGAACCTTGTTCTCACCCATGCTTGGTATCTTGAACACTCAATCAAGTGCCACCCAAGGATTCCTAAGGAATTCACACTTCCAAGCTAGCTCATTGGAAAGTTCGTTCCGAGAGCTTTCCAACGGTATATCACATGCCTCAATCGGACCTACGGATTGAGAGATACACCTCAATCATTGTAAGGTCCATCCTTGAAACCGACGCGCGCGCCTTCCACAATTCCTACCCTTTCACATGGTAGAGTGCCCAAGCGCCTTTTTTAGAGGCCATTCGATCATTCCACCTTGCCCAAGCCTACTTCCTAGGCTCTGATACCAATGCAAGAGAATGAAGATTACGACCACCACATGCTTGAGAGATGACTCTCCTCCCAACCAAATGCCTCTATATATAGCTCTCTCCAGGGGACTGCCTTCTTGGGCAGGTGGATGCTTCTTGGGCAGGTGGATGCTAATCATCCAAGTGTCAGCCATGTAACTACATGTGCGCCAAGTGTCCAGTGGATGCTTCTAGAAGGTTCTAGAGCTCTTTGGGCAAAATACTCTTCCCATGTACCCCATGGGGATTGAACCCAAGACCTCGTCCTTCACACCCTTGAGTCTTAACCATTAGGCTAAGTGGATTACTTGGTTACAAGAGTAAATGACCTACTAGTAAGTCTAGACTCGATATCTTTGGCCACACAAATGAATGACCAAACGGAATCCGATTTCAGATCTGTCTGAACCAATCGGATCCCTAGATCACCAACTTACTTTATTACAATGATTCTCCTAAACATGAAGTTTCTATGCCATCGAGGCCTACAAGATACACCTCTATTGGATTTAATTTTAAGCCATGTTTTACGCAACAAGAGTGTCAAGTGGCACTTGTAAATGCTCTTGAATCAATTAGGTCTCTCATTTTCTTTGGTTTTTGTGCCTTGTCCTACTCAACTGAGATGAAAAGTATTCCATCTATAATGCTAGGATTGGCTCGTGTTCATGTTTGGCACATTTTCATGTGATACCCATAGGCATCAGGATTGGGTACCACTCCTTCCCATCTTAGTTTCACTTTTTTGATACATTCTCACTCCTCGGTTTGTGCCTCTTCTCTAATTCTTTATTCTTTTTCTTTATGCTTCTTAGTTTGATTCAATCATGTGAGCATGTTCCTCCTGTTCCCCTGGCTGGGCTTTCTTTCTCCTCGATAAGGGGTTCTTGATAAAGTCTCACTCTACAACCCCTAATGTAATTGGGCATTACTTCTCCTTCTAGGGTGGCTAACTACATTGCATGGCACAAGGAAATCAATTCATAATCATTGGTTTGTAACCATTTTTTCTAGTAGTGTGTATATCAACATTAAGTCACCACTTTTAAGTCCTTCTTTTACTTTTAAGTCCTTAACTTCATGTTTCTCTTAAATATGAAGTTTCTATGCCACCTAGGCCTACAAGATACACCTCTATTGGATTTAAATTATAAGCCCATGTTTAGATGACTGGAGTGACTAATAGCACTTGTAAATGCTTGTGAATCAATCATGTCTCTGATTGTCTTAGTTGAATTCATTGTCCTAGCTCAACTGAGATGAGCACTCTTCGATCTATAATGATAGGATTGGCTCATGTTCGTGTTTGGCACATTTTCATGTGATACCATGAGGCATCAAGATTGGGTAGCACTCCTTATCATCTCAGTTTCATTCGTTTTGATACATTCTCAAGACTTGGTTTCTGCCTCTTCTCTAATTCTTTGTTCTTTTTCTTTACGCTCTTAGTTTGATTCCATCATGTGAGCATGCTCTCCATAAGGGGCTCTTGATAAAGTCTCACTCTGCAACCACTAATGTAATTGGGCATTACATCTCCTTCTAGGGTGGATTAGTGCATTGCACTGCTCAAGAAAATCAATTAATAATCATTGGTGTGTAACCATGTTTTTCTAGCTTATGGGCATGTTGCTTTAGTGTGTATACCAACACTAAGACACCACCTAGGCATACAAGATACACCTCTTTTGGATTTAATTTTAAGCCCATGTTTAGAAAACAAGTTCTAGGAATTGAACTCACAAGCTTCTAGCTATGAGTATGATGGGCTAACCACTAGCCCCAAAAGCCATGGATGAGGATTACTTCCTAATCCTCTCTCTTAAGGTATGGTTCAACCATCCCCTACTAGGATTATGTGACATTCCTTTCCCCTTAGATTGAGCATTTCCCTCAATGCTCACTTGTGGACCCTTTTGACTCTCTTGGACCGACTTTCCATGCATGAGCACTTCCACCAACATCAAACTCTAGCACTTGGACCAAATTTGGTCCTATCCCATCCTTTACGGTCTGATTGTCTTGGTTGTAGTTCCTTGTCCTAGCTCAACTAAGATGAAGAGTCTTCGATTTATAATTCTAGGATTGGCTCATGTTCCTATTTGGCATGTTTTCATGTAATACCATTAGGCATCAGGATTGGGTAGCACTCCTTGCCATCTCAGTTTCATTTGTTTGATACATTCTTAGGCCTTGATTTGTGCCTCTTCTTTAATTCTTTGATCTTTTTCTTTATGCTTTTTAGTTTTATTCAATCATGTAATAATATTCTCCATAAGGGGCTCTTGATAAAGTCTCACTCTACAACCACTAATGTAATTGGGCATTAGATTTAACTATAAGCCCATGTTTAGAAAACAAGAGTACCTAATGGCACTTGTAATGCTCTTGAATCAATCAAGTTTTGACAGTCTTGGTTGTAGTGCCTTGTCTTAGCTCAACTGAGATGAACATTCTTCGATGTATAATGCTAGGATTTGCTCATGATTGTGTTTGGCACATCGTCCTGTGATATCATGAGGCATCAGGATTGGGTAGCACTCCTTGCCATCTCAGTTTCATTCGTTTGATACATTCTCAATCCTTAGTTTTGCCTCTTCTCAAACTCTTTGTCCTTTTTCTTTATGCTTCTTAGTTTGATTCAATCATGTGAGCATGTTCTCCATAACGGTTTCTTGATAAAGTCTCCCTCTACAACCACTAATGTAATTGGGCATTACTTCTCCTTCTAGGGTGGCTAACTACATTGCATTGCTCAAGGAAATCAATTAATAATCATTGGTCTATAACCATGTTTTCCCAACCTACAGGCATGTTGCTTTATTGTGTATACCAACACTAAGTCACCACTTTTAAGTCCTTATCTTTTACTTTTAATTCCCTCATGTTTCTCCTAAGCATGAAGTTTCTATGCCACCTAGGCCTACAAGATACACCCCCATTGGATTTAATTTTAAGCCCATGTTTAGACAACAAGAGTTTCAAATGGCACTTATAAACGCTATTGAAATTAATCAGGTCTTTGATTGTATTGGTTGTAGTTTCTGGTCCTAGCTCAACTAAGATGAACAATCTTCTATGTATAATGCTAGGATTGGCTCATGTTCATGTTTGGCACATTTTCATGTGATACCATGAGGCATCAAGATTGGGTAGCACTCCTTGCCATCTCAGTTTCATTGGTTTGATACATTCTCATGCCTCAGTTTGTGCCTGTTCTCTAATTCTTTGTTCTTTTTCTTTATGCTGCTTAGTTTGATTCAATCATTTGAGCATATTCTCCATAAGGGGTTCTTGATAAAAGCTCACTCTACAACGATTAATGTAATTAGGCATTTCTTCTCCTTCTAAGGTGGTTAACTGCATTGCACCGCTCAAGGAAATCAATTAATAATCATTGGTCTATAAACATGTTTTTCCAGCTTACAAGCATGTTGCTTTAGTGCGCACACCAACACTAAGTCACCACTTTTAAGTCCTTATCTTTTACATGTGTGTTGAAGTAAGCTTTCTCTCTCTTCTTTGTTGCATATATCCATGCTACTTCACATAATCTCATATCTCCTAAACACTCTAAATCCAGTATCCTAGATGATAGCTCATGACCATTCCAGTGATGCTTGTGTTACTTTCAATGCAGATATCCAAAAATCTAAGGGTAACATAGCATTTTGACCAAATACCATCTCAAAAGGGGTGGCATTGAGTACCATTTTATAGGCCACTCGATATGCCCAAACAACATGAGGTAGTTGTTTGTCCCAATTATAACATTTATTATCCACTAACCTGCTCAACACATTACATAGGATCTTCCTTATGCTTTCAGTTTGTCCATTCACATAAGGGTTGTAAGGGATCTACTTCTTGTGTATTATCATGATCTTTTGTAGTAGGTGCTCAGTGCCTTCATTCAAGAAATGCATCACTCAATCATTGACTAGTTCTATGGGAAGTCCATATCTGGTGAAGACATTCTCAAATAAGAATCTAGCCATGTTTTGTGCATCATTCTTACGAGTGACTCTCAACTCTACCCACTTGGTTAGATAATATGTGGCAATTATGATGTATTTTTCATGAGATCTTCTTGTAGGGGGATTGATAGGTCCTACAAGGTCTATTCCCCACTTGGAAAATGCACGTCCTCCCAACATGGTTCTTAATGGCATCTCATTTTTTCTATAGGTTATTGAGCCCTTTGATAAGTAACACAATGTTACACATAGCTATGAGCATCCATGTGATGGTAGGCCACTGAAGTTCTAAAAATAGAATAGCCTTAATGACACAATTAGATCCGAAGTGTCCACCTACAGCACAATTGTGTGAAATTTCTAAGATTCACAAGTAATGATTCTCATGTACACACAATCATAAATATCTATCTCTACCACATTTGTATAGATTATCTCCAATTAATGTGATCCTAAGCTTCTTCAACTAAACTCCTTTGTTTAGCCAATCTCATCTCCTTGGGAAAAGTTTTTGACTTTGAAAAATTAACTAATGGGTTATTCCATTCAGGCACCAATGAGACATGGTACAATGTGGCATACTCTATTGGAGGTGTACTGACATAGATAGGGTACTACTTTATCAATGTATGAACATCTGACTCCATTGTTGACCAATATATTCCTAAGCATTTGAGCATTTTTTGTGTTATATGCTTTAATGCTACCCTAGAGCACCTAAATGTGTCTGACATAACCATTTGTGATTCTCTTTCTTATCCATGCAACAAGATAAAATTTTTCCTGTCACCTTGCTCATAGATAATGTCTGCTAGTATATGGTACTTTTGCAATCTGATGACTTCTTTCTCACTTATACTTACAATGTGATTCAAATGTCTAAAATTCAAAATAGGTATGAGTTTTTTTGCCCATTTTGGAATCATTTCTAAGTTAAATAGGTAAGCATCGGGAAGTTCATTCGACACTCCTTGCCGCTCCTAAAGTGAGTCGTGAGAGGTGGTCGGCTTTTCAGTGGGTTTTGCCTTTTCTCACCACTACCTCAAAATCATATTCCATTAATAAGAGAAACCACCTTAGTAATCACCCTATATTGCAAGGTTTGTTGACCAAATACAATAAAGGTTGATGATCTATAAAGAATTTAAACTTATTGGCCAAGAGGTAATGTCATAATTTCTTCATGGCATAGATGATGCCTAAACCCTCGTGTTCAATTGTAGTGTCATTGCTTTTGGCTGCGTTTAATTGTCTACAAGTGTAGCTATGGGTAAGCCTATATTTCCTTTTTTTATGGGCTGATCCAACATGCATCCAAAAAAAAAGTTAGGGGCATCAACAAGGATATGGAATGGTTTGTTCCAATCAAGAGCCATTAAAATTGGGATTGAGCACAATTGTTGTTTAAGGTCAGAGAATGACTTTTCACACTCTTCATTTTGCCCAAAGATAATTAGAAGGTTGTACAATGGTTTGGCTATTATTTCATACATGTGTATGAACCATTTATAAATACCATAATGGCCATGAAGGCTTGTACTTCCTTCATTTTCTTAGGTTGAGGTATGTCTGCAATGGATCTCACTTTATCATTGGGGTTGATATACCATTTTTCAAAACTATATGGCCCAAAATTTTCCCTTGTCAAACCATGAAAACACATTCTCAGGATTTAAGCACAATTGATATTCTTTGTATTTTTCGAATATATGTCTCAACTTTGGAATGTGATTTTTTCTTATGAAAGAATGTACACACAAATTTTAAAATGTGACACATTAGCCACTAAAACATATTCATGACATTAATGAACCCAAATGGCATCATTGGGAAAGCGTAGATTCCCCACTCTATGGCAAAGGCCATCTTGCGTTGATCTTTGGGGTCTATGGCTATTGATTATAGCTTGAAAATCTATCTAGGAAACTATACACTTCCTTGTCCACTACATGTTCCAATAAATGCTTTGTGATCAGAAGTGAACATTCATCTATGAAATTGAGCACACTAAGTGAGTATCCCCCATCGTAGTCATGCCCAAAAGAATGGAAAGTTAAGTGTGTGTATTAATTTGAAGAAAGTAAATGTAGCCACAATCAAGGATAGATCTTTATATGTCCAAGCAAATACATCTCTATATTCACGCAAAAGATTTGCTAATTCCTCCTCTACATTAAGGTCGTCTCCTATGTACGTGCTTTGTTCTTCCTGATCTTCAACCATTACAATGATTCTTTTTGTCATTTCTTTGTTTTCGTATGCTTCTCCCATGAGAATTTCTCTTTTTCAAATCCTCACTAAGACTTTTCTATCTTCAATCTCATACTTCTTGAAGTTATACGAAACCTCAAACAATGATTCTTCCTCTTCCTTCACTTGTGGGGTTTTCTTACATTCCTTTTGCTTTTCTTCACCCTCTATTTGATCGGTTAGGAATATTTTCTTCTTAAACTCTTTTACTTGTGTTATTTTGCATCGACTAGATATAGATAATCCTCCTTGGAATCACAAAAGTGATCCATAATGATGGATTCTATGTCTTCATCCTCTTCCTCTTCTAAGGGTTTACACACAAATAAGCATATATCATAGCCATCTTCATCACAATGGGGAGTCCATTGTTCTTCATTCATCGCAATGTCCAATGTTGCTAATGGTTGTGCCCAACCATGGGGTTTGAATTCCTCATCTGAAAAAATTATAGGTGTTTAGGCTAGGTCTTGTACTGATCTAGTTGACTAGGACACTCTTATTTCTCTTCAGATACTTTATAAATCCATAATTGCATGTCTTCATGCACTCATGATGTTGGATCAAAAGAGTTCATTGGGTGTACTAACATAGAATCCTCTTGTGTCTTGTGGATGGATTTTGATTGTAGGGGTGGTACATCTCTATGTATGTAGTATTTAAGATTGATTTTTGTCATTACTCCTAAATGTTGTAAGTATAAGGAGTTGGTACCCCAGTTTTTCATTATTTTCTGTTGTCTCATGAAGTTTCTACCCAATATCACCTCGTACACGTGGTTCTTTCTAAACTCACATAAAGCAAACATATGTTCAAACTCTACACCACAAATAATGAGATTGATACCTTATGATAACCCTTATGGTTGTTCAATATGGCCATCGGCCATTTGAAGCTTTATCATCGTGGGTCGTAGGGATGGTTTGCTTCATCATATCTATAAGGATGTGGCTATGATGGCAACACATGTGCCTGAGTCTAGGATTGCCTTGGTTGTGTGACCCTAATAGGTGTTTCCTTCCTCACCTTCACTCATTATTCTTTATTTGTCAATCAGAATTTTTGGGAGTTTTCTCTTGGATCCTACCTTCGATCAAGTACTTGATTTGCTACATGTTTCCACAATTTTGGTACTTTGAAGAGACTTGGATTTAATTGGATGTGTGAAATGTTGTAATTCTTGTAGAGAGTAAGATTCAAAATCCAACCTTTTTTGTGCCTGAGAGTCTATCTCATCTCCATATAGGGATGGAATGTCTTGGTGAAATTGATCTTGTAGATCATAGATCTCTTGAATGAGAGCAGGATTCCTTGTTTAGTGGTCCACTTTTCTTTTTGGATTTCCCACAAGGACTCTTGAGATTACTTGGTAATGGAAGGAGGTATTCCATACTTTGTTGAGCTAGGAACATAAGTTCCTCTTTCAAAGTAACTTCTTTTATCACTTCCAATGGAATGAGACTTTTGAGGCACCAATTTCTTTGGCTTGGTCTCCATTTTCTCTAATCATTATACTAATCCTTGCAAATGCAACTATGGTTTAATTGAATTGGTATGATTGAAGAGTTGATTCTCAGTGAACATAGCTTGAGGTAGTTCTACCTACCATTTTGATTCATATATTATTTCTCTCAACCTCTAGATCCACTCTTGGATAACACTTTTCTAGTTTCACTTCATTTTCTTCTTCCTTAACATGATCCTAGTATGCTCTTGAGATTATATCTAGGTCTTCTTGAATGGGGTCTACAAGGATTGTTCCTAGGTTACGTATGGGTGGTGTAGGTGTTGGGATTTGAGGGGATGCAGGGATATGTGAGTGAATTTGAGATGTGAGTTCCATTATTTTTGCTTTGATTTCCTTGAGACTACCCTCTATTTTAGCTAGTTTCTTCATCCACTTCCATTTCACTCTTTCTCTATTTTATTTTTATGCTTTAGCTTTCTTTTTATTGGGTTCTCTAGTTTCACTAGAATTCGAGTCTTTTTCTTGCTCTACTTGCTTGACTTGTGCAAAGCTTGTGCTCGGGTAATTTCCTAGATCAGAACTAATCCAGTTGTGCTTCCACTAGAACTTTGCATTATGCACAGTAGATTGATCGGGTTGACTTTCAATGCATTGGCTGGGTTCTATGGCAATCACTAATGAGATGTTCCTTGCCACAATCAGAACAAAAGCCTTGGATCATGATAGATTCAAGGTGTCCTCCATCTTGGGGGTGTGGACATTCCCATATAAAATCTTTGACATCTAAAAATGGTCCTCTAGGATCTTGTGCCCTTACTTGCATCATCTAGGGTTTAGGGTTGGGATTTGTATACATCACATTGGCATAATCAAGTTCCCAACTATATTCATGTGGAGCAACTTCGTATCGATAGGTCTTTGGGTGTTTTGATGACTCTCTATAGTGTGCAGGTACAATTATCGCTATGTGAAGAGTCAAAGCTATTTGTGTTTGGATCATTTTCTATGATCAAACGGGATATTCATACTAAGGCCCTATCTTGATTCTCTTTCGTTGTCGAATACTAATCTGAGACCACATTTTTTGGGGGTGGTGGTTGCTAACTTAAAACAAGTTGTGGCCTAGGTTGAGGTTGATAAGGTTGTTGGTAGGGATGTTGATTCTTGTAATATGGTTGAGGTTGGCACTAAGATTAATGCTTATATGGCTATTGATATCTCTACCTAACTACATGTTTGTTGTATGGGCAATCCTGTGTTATGTGGTTGGTATACTTCCTCTGTATAGTGCAGTAATATGAGCTTGAAGCTGGTTCATTTCGGGCTTGCATGGGGCATGCATTGACCATGTGATCACCTCCATGTGTAGCAACATTTGATTATGATCACCTTCTCATTTTTCCTATTCTGAAGGTTTCCTCCTAGATTTTGAGTGACTAGTGCAGCTACTTCTTCCACTGATGATGAGAATTTTGATGCAATGCTAACATAATACTCTGAACTCTTGTAGAGTTTTAAGGGTTCCAATTCTTCTCCTAGGTTATCCTCAATGTCTTTGCACATTCTTACACATTAACTTAGGGCATTTGGCTCTTTCAAGTATGTGTATGATCTAATTTTCCACTCAAAATTCCATCCAAAAACAAAGACACTTGCTTAGCTTAAATGGGTAGTTTTGGGGTGCAACATCTCTCTATGTACTACTTAAATCTCTAACCTTCTAATCTCATAGTCTCTTGGGGAATCTATTTGAAGCTGTGAATTAAGGATGATGTGTTTTGTCTAATTCCACTCTTGGAGAACTCAGTGATGAATGCATCCATCAATTATGAGATCTCATGGTAGTTTCCTAAAGTTAATGGTGGAGCCATGCAAGGGTTGTACCTTTCAAGGTTAACCCAAAAGCCTCGTATTAAGAGAACAAATCTTCCATGTATTCAGCCCTCATTACTTGCTTAAATTCAGCCATGTGATCATATGAGTCCCTTGTGTCATCAAAATAATTCTTCATGGTTTTCACTAACTGCGAGGGTCTCAATGTTATGGAGTATTCTCTTTGTCTTGGTAGGGGAAAGTCTTCTCTATGTGCTCTATGTCCTTTGGTTCTCTCTCTCTCTCTGAACTATGCGTTCCTTGTTTGGATCTACCACTTTCTAGGTTATGTACAGAACTTACCTATGGGGCTTCGCTAGATTTCTCTTTATAGGCACCTAAAGTGGTAGCCAAATCTATGCTCATCAGTTTGTTAGATACCAAAGATTTGTGTAAGAGAAATACTTTTTGACGTTTCCAAAGATGGGTTTCATTACTATAATCTGAGACTATATACATCCTCTCTGTGTCATGACCTAGATAAGTTATTTTTCCTAGGTTGTCTGGGTCCTTAAACTCATACACTAGAAACTCTTTCTTGGTGTGAGGTTTGGTTGACCTAAACTTCCAAGAAGCCTCTTCTGTATCTTCAGTCACATATAGCTCTATGGTAGCATTGTCTTGAAGTATCTTGGTTGTAGCTATTAGCAAGGATTTTCTTTTAGGTGTACTTGGTACCTCCTTTGGATCATTTTTCTCAAGATCTCGCACCTCTAACTCAAGAAGAATCATCCCAAAGTCATCATTCCTCTCAAGGAAACTAGTAACTACATACATAGTTCCTTGCTAATCTATGTATGATCCATTCTCAAACTTGACCACTGGGTGATCTATTCCTTAAGGTTGGACCACCAATCTCCTCAATCCATCCTCATAGATGCGAGCACCTAATCAGTTGGTATGAATATATTAAAGTTGTGTTTTATATGGTCCTTCAAGGACTTCTAAGTAAGCTACCCTCGTACTAATTGTGGATCTATCCATACTCTGGTAGCTATCTGACTTGCAGGTTTCTAAACTCAAGTTTGAGTGATCACTACCTAATTGTTTTGACCAAGACTTGGCAGTGCGATTGGCAGTAGCTTAAAAAGACTTTAAGCTTTGTCAATCCACTTTGTTGAGATACTTACCTAATCTCAAGTTCATTAATTTTTCTACCCATTTCCCTTAGATTGATTGTTTCACTTGAATGGTTCTTTGATTTTGTATCAATTTTTCTTTGCTTACCTGATATTTGTTTGGTTCTTATCTTCGTACAACATTTTCAAGAATAACTTATGTGTCAAATTTATCATTTCTTCATTTGTTCCTTTAGGCTTTCAATTGTTGCAATTGTATTTATCAATATTGAGCTTGATGTTCCTTTAATGTATCTTGAACTTTGTAATTCCTATCGCAACCTTAAAAATCTAACTCTAGAGCTACATGCTTAGCCTAGGTTAAAATTGATCAAGGGGGTTTAGTATTTTCCAACCTTAAGTCATGTGCTCTGCTAATTGCTTCCATGCTCAAGATGTCGTCCGAAGCTTGCTTCAACACTCGAGCACAGCAAAATGAAGGCCTAGAGGCACTTGAAGGCCCTAACTGTGAGCTAGACCTTGAAAACCCACCAAAAATGTATTAATTTTTTAAAGAACTTGGAGAAGCTTGTAGAAGGTAGAAAAGTGTGTTTTGAAGCGATGAAGTTTGGTCTAGCCAACCAGCACAAGACCAGCCCTTTAGCTTATGGAGACTCACATAGACCTTATAAGCATGTGATAATTGCAAAGGAACACACTATGTACTTTGGAGCATCAAGGAGAATGAGTCGATACAAAACAAATAGGTTCGCGGGTCAACAAGCTCAAAATATTTACTATCTATGGAAGAGACAACGAACTTCAAATGCCCATAGCAACCAGCGTGATTACAATTAGAAAAAATCCTTTTATGGGAGTGATACACATAGGGTTGAGTGTATGGAATGCACAAAATTATAAGGAATAAGCAAAATATGCTATAGGCATGAATGCAACATTCACCAGTGGTACTTCCTATTTTTCAGGAATACACAGAGATTGACCCTGAGACAGCAAAACTCAGATTTCTTCCAATTTGCTGAACCAAATGCTATGAAAATTTATAAGCATAAACTAGACACTAATATCTTTCCAATGCGTCATCTTGCACTCAATTTGGAGCTCTGGAGAGAGATCAGCAGCCTCTGCAAGATTACTGTTGGCAAAGAAGATGATGCAGAGAATTGAAGGAGCAAGACAATGATGGTCATAAGTGTATGTATATTGCTTCCATGTATTGTACAAGTGATTTCAAGTCTTTATATAGACTCTAGGATTGTTCCACGACTTCTACAAGTGGATTTTGAATTCAAATGAAGGTGGGAATGGTTGTTGGAGGGAATCAATTCACTTTCCTACAATCTAGGAAAAGTGAAGATCTACTTTGATCTAATTTTAGGTGATTGATTGCTTGATTGAATGCAACTTCAAACACCACAAATTCGTGGGATTTTGGCTCTATCTTTCTACCTTTACATGTGTAAAGCTCAAGGCTTTTACAATGGTAAATGAACCATCAAAAATCTCTCAAAAAAATACAATAAATGAGCATAAGAAAAAGAATTGTCCAATGGATATTCTTTCGACATGATAGCCTTTGATGTAGATCAAATCCACCTCAAGCATAGTGTAAGCTTGATGTTCCAACAGCTCCCCCTCAAGTTAAATTATGCTTGAGTCTTCATTCTCTGATAGGTTGAATACCTGCCATAGCTTTCAATCTACAAAGCTTTATTCCATCAAGTGCCTTCGTCATCATATCTGCTACTTGCTTTTCAGTAGGAACAAAAGAAATGTCAATCTCCTTGGCCATGAGCTTCTCCCTGATGAAGTGGTAATGGACTTCTATGTGCTTTGTTCCCGCATGGAAAATAGGATTTTCCGCTAGATGCATGGAACTTACATTATCTCCAAATATGTGAGGTTTGGAACTCACAAGTCCCAAATCTGTATACAATGCTTTTAACCATATTACCTCTTGAGTTGCTATGGTCAAGTCTCTATACTCTGCTTCAGTTGAATATAAAGCAATTGTTGGTTGCTTCTTGGAACTCCATGACACTAGCTTTGAACCTGCAAATGCTAAGTAACCAGATGTACTTTTTCTATCATCCTTAGCTCTTGCCCAATCTGCATCTGAATAGATTTTGATATCCAAATCTGAAGAATAAGGATAGAATATACCTTCGTTGATTGTACTTTTGAGATACTTAAGTACTCTCTTAGCCGCATCCATGTGTGGTCTTCTTGGTGAGTGCATGAACTGACTAAGCACTCCCACACTATATGAGATGTCCCCTTGTATGAGTAGCATATATCAAGCTACCTACCAAGCTTTGATACTCTTTAATGTCTTCAATTTTCTCACCTTCATAAACACTAAGTTTATGATTCATCTCCAAAGGTGTACCTGCAGGTTTAGTGTTCTCCATTTTGAACTTGATTAGAAGATCCTGAATGTATCTTCTCTGAGTCAAATACATTCCTTCATCTGTATATATCACCTGCATACCTAGGAAATATGTGAGCTCACCTAGGTCACTGATTTTGAACTCCTCTTGCATGTGTCTCTTGATCCTTTGAATGCCATTTAGATCATCACATGTCACAATAATATAATCTACATATACACATAGATAGATAACCTCATTGTGATCCCTTTTGATGAATAGAGAAGGATCTGAGTTGCTAGCTTTGAACCCTTGATCTTGAAGATACGTAACCAACATGTAATTCCAAGCTCTAGGAGCTTGTTTCAATCCATACAATGCTTTCTTAAGTCTACAAACATAAGATGGATGATTAGGGTTTTCAAAACCTGGCGGTTGTGACATGTATACCTCTTCACTTATCCAACCATTTAAGAATGCATTTTTCACATCAAGTTGGAGGAGTCTCCAATTCCTTGCAGCAGCTACACTTATCAATGTCCTGATTGTAGTCATCTTTGCAGCTGGTGAGAATGTTTCCTCATAGTCTATAGCATGATTTTGTGAGCATCCTTTGGCAACTAATCTTGCCTTGTACCTACAAACTGATCCATCTAAATTTCTTTTAACTTTATATACCCATCTGCAACCAATTACGTTTTGATTCGGCGACATTGGAGCCAAATCCCAAGTGTCCATTTCCTTCAATGCATCTATCTCTTCTTTCATAGCCTTTTCCCAATTAGGGTTTCCCTTTGCCTCTTCATAGGTTGAGGGTTCCTCTGAAATAGAGTCTTTTGCCAAGTAGATTGAATGCTTCGTAACAAATATGGAATCATATCCATACCATTCTGGTTGTTTCTTCTCTCTTGCAGATCTTCTAGGTACTTGTTTGGAGCATTCTCCAACCTCTTGCATCTTTGCTTTGCCTCTTGACTTCCATAGCTTATAATCCTTTTCCCTTTCATCTTGGTCATCGTCTGTATCACTTCTTGGATCCTGGACCTGTGTATCATGCTTGCTTCCTAATTGATGAGAGTCAAAAATCAAGATCATATGGTAGTGTTACCTTTTGTTTGTCTTCATCATACCAAGACCTATGTTCTTCAAACACAAGATCTCTACTTGTAGTGAATTGCTTGGTTGAAGGATTGAAGAACCTGTAACCCATCTAAGTTGAATCATATCCAATAAAAACTGTCTTTGTTGCCCTTTCATCTAGCTTACCTCTTATTTGTGATGGTACATGAACATAAGCCAAACAACCAAAAACCTTGCAATGTCCAAGACTAGGTTTTCTTCCATGCCATGCTTCATAAGGAGTCATACCTTGAAGTGATTTGGATGGTAGTCTATTGACAAGGTACACAGCAGTTGAAATAGCTTCTGCCCATAGATAATGTGGCAACTTCTTCTCTTCAAGCATTGTTCGGGATGATCCAACCAATGTCTTGTTTCTCCTCTCTGCAATTCCATTTAGTTGAGGAGAGTACCTAGTAGTCACTTCCCTTTTGATACCTTTGTCCTGCAAGAACTCAACAAACTCTTTGGAGAAGTATTCTCCCCCTCCATCAGATCTGAGCTTCTTTAGTGATCTACCTGTACGATTCTCCACATGTGCAAGATACTTCTTGAAGCAATCAAACGCTTCATTCTTACTCTTGATAAAGTATACAACAGTCCCTCTACTATGGTCGTCAATAAATGAGACATAATACCTTGATCCTGCCAATGAAGGTTCTTGACTTTGTCCCCATACATCTGTATGTACTAAGTCCAATAAGTTGTTGTGGATGCAACCTTTGTGGTTGAATGGTTGTCTTTGTGCCTTCCCAATCTGACATGCATCACACTTGTTGATCATGTGTTGCTTTGATATGTTCGGCAGTCCTAGAACACTTTGATCCCTGCATATATCCTTCAAGGTTCTTTCATTCACATGAGCAAGTCTCTTATGCCACACTTCAAGCTCACTTAGGGTTTGAGACCCAAAGTTGAATAGAGCTATGTTCCTGGTTTCTCCTACTTCAAAAGTAAAGAGCCTACCATGCTTCTCACCTCGGGCTATCTTTTTGAAGCCTTGACATGGATCTTCCACAAAAGCTCCATGTTGGGTGAACCTAACTTGCAAGCCTTTTTCAACTATTTGGCCTACACTTATTAGGTTTTCCGTGATAGTGGGTACATAGAGAACCTTATTTAGAATGTTTGTCCTACTATTGGAAGCTTTGATATTACCAATCTTCTCCACATTGTGCTTCCTGCCATCCCTTGTTTGCACTTCATGTCTATGCTTTGGACTTTCTAAATCAGATAGAGGAGCAATGTTGCCTGCAACATGATTTGAACATCCTGAATCTATGTAGAACAAATGATCATCTTCTTTACCTTCTTTGTGGCTTAGATTCATGAGAAGCAATGAGTTTTCATGTGGTTGATCTTCTGAATAATTGTTGTAGTCCCTTCTATTATAGCTTCTATTGTTATTGTTGAAGTTGTGTCCACCTCTGCCTCTGTTGTTGCCATATCCACCTCTTCCACTTCCTTTCTGGGTCTTCCCATTGAACCAACAATTCTGAGTTGTGTGGTTGGTCTTATTGCATATGGCACAAGGTTGAACATTCTGACCTTTGGCTTTTTCTTGCTTTGGTCCTTTCTTCTTCCCTTTCCACTTGCTCTTGCTTGCGAAGTTGGCTTGGGAGGTCTCTTCTTCATCTTCTTGCCTTTCTGCTTCTTATCCTTCTTATCTGCATATAGAGCACTAGTTGAATTACCATGATAGGAGTTACCTTCCTTTATGCTATTGTTGGCTTCTTGATTGAAGAGTTGTCCAAGAAAGATGTTGAATTCTGGAGTCTGCACATCCATGATGAGATCATAAGCCATCGTGAAGGATTGCCATTGCTTATCACTTCAGATGCCATTGAGAATTTGCCTCATGATGACCTCTTCTTCAATCAGCTCTCCAATGGATGCTAACTGATCCGCAACCTCCTTGACCTTGGTAACAAACTCTGTGATGGTTTTTTTAGGTGTCTTCTTCATTTGGTTGAACTTGTTCCAAAGATGATTCTTTCTTGCTTTGATACTAGCAGAAAAGAAGGTCTCGAGGGCATCCCAAGTCTCTTGAGATGTCTTGCATCCTCTAATATGTGGTAATAGAAAGTCAGAGATAGAGTTTAGTATGTACGACCTTGCTTGAGTATCCCTTGCGCACCAAAGTGTGATCTTATCTGTCTCCTCTTGTGTAGGTCCTCCTATGGATCTTGGAATAGGCATAGCTTCATCACCTGCTACAATTCCATAAAGATTTCTACCTTGCAAATAGGCCTCCATTCTGATTTGCCAAGCCGCGTAGTTGTGTCGATCAAACTTCTCGATCATTGAGGGAAAGCCATCACCCATCTTGATCTAGCTCTGATACCACTGAAAGAACTTGGAGAAGCTTGTAGAAGGTAGAAAAGTGCGTTTTGAAGCAATGAAGTTTGGTCTAGCCAACCGGCACAAGACCAGCCCTTGAGCTTATGGAGACTCAAATAGACCTTATAAGCATGTAATAATTGCAAAGAAACACACTATGTACTTTGGAGCCTCAAGGAGAATGAGTCGATACAAAACAAATAGGTTCGCGGGTCAACTAGCTCAAAAAACTTACTATCTATGGAAGAGACAATGAACTTCAAATGCCCATAGCGACCAACGTGATTACAATTAGAAAAAATCCTTTTATGGGAGTGATACACATAAGGTTGAGTGTATGTAATGCACAAAATTATAAGGAATAAGCAATATATGCTATAGGAATGAATGCAACATTCACTGGTGGTACTTCCTATTTTTCAAGAATACGCAGAGATTGACCTGAGACAGCAAAACTCAGATTTCTCCCAATCTGATGAACCAAATGCTATGAAAATTTATAAGCATAAACTAGACACTAATACCTTTCCAATGAGCCATCTTGCACTCAATTTGGAGCTCTAGAGAGAGATCAGCAGCCTCTGCAAGATTACTATTGGCGAAGAAGATGATGCAGAGAATTGAAGGAGCAAGACAATGATGGTCATAAGTGTATGTATATTGCTTACATGTATTGTACAAGTGATTTCAAGTCTTTATATAGACTATAGGAGTGTTCCACAACTTCTACAAGTGGAGTTTGAATTCAAATGAAGGTGGGAATGGTTGTTGGAGGGAATCAATTCACTTTCCTACAATCTAGGAAAAGTGAAGATCTAGTTTGATCTAATTTTAGGTGATTGATTGCTTGATTGAATGCAACTTCAACCACCACAAATACTATTTTTCTACCTTTACATGTATAAAACTCAAGGCTTTTACAACGGTAAATGAACCATCAAAAATCTCTCAAAAAAATACAATAAATGCGCATAAGAAAAAGAACTCTCCAACAGATATTCCTTCGACGCGATAGCCTTTGATGTAGATCAAATCCACCTCAAGCATAGTGTAAGCTTAATGTTCCAACAATTTTGACCCAAAAAACTTTTTATATTCAAAAAGATTTCCTATCTATCAGCCCTTTGCGATAGGCCACTCTGTCATAGTAGAGGGGATCTATAGCAATAGAGTGTTTTGCCACGATAGACAGTTTCTATCCCAATAGAGCGGATCTATCGAGTTTGGTTTGTCGCAATAGAGTGTGTATATCACAATAGAGTGGGTATATCGTGAAGTTGATCTATCATGATAGACGATCGTCTATCATGCTTTTGGTCTGTCACAATAGAGGATCTCTATCGTGATAGACAAGGTCTATTGTGGGGATGCTTTGTCATGATATGATGGTTTGTCACAAGAGAGGTGTTCTATTGCGATAGACAAGCGGCTCTGTTAGGTCAGTCTATCATGATACACAGTCTCTATCAGGGCCCTCGATCTATCATGATAGATGAGGATCTATTGCGATAGATTGGTCTGCTGCAAGATTGGTTTGTCCCTTCAGATCGGGGTCTATCATGATAGAGTGGCATGTCACAATAGAGCGGTCTATGGCAATAGAGCTATCTCTCGCGATAGAGCGGTCTATGACGATAGAACCTGTCTGTCTTGGTCTTTGGTCTATTGCTACAGGGCCAAAAACACAGAGTTTTCGAGTTTCTTCTGTCGCTAGGATGGCGTTGAAGAGCTCTATCGCCTATGTGGATATTTTTTCAAGGTTGCATAGTTTCTAGTTTTTCGAAAGAGTCTAAGCATGCTTCTTTGGGACTTGTGCAATGGTTTGTCGTACATGTGCAAGTTGTAAGACTTGATGATGAACCTGAATCTATACAAAAACAATAAATGCACACACAAAACAAGAATGCACTTTTGCTCTCTCTAGCACAAAAGAAAGAAAATGAGGGAAAGTGAGGGGAATGTGGGTATATGATCAGGAAGGTGAAAATTCAGCCATGATGATGGTGTAGGGGGATAAGGGGGATGAATGAAGATGATGAAACTGAAAATGGAGATGAAAATAATCAAAAAAATGAAAAGAAAACCCGTGCCCAACATAGTTAGAAATTAAACCCGTATGCTAATTTGAAGACTTAAACGAGCTTCAAAAAATGTGAAGTTCAAAATGTAGCTTCTATGTAGACTCCTCAGGCTCATGACTCTTGCACAAAATGGAGCATCAATATACAAATGTAGAACTTTTATATAATGGATTAGAGATAAAAATCATTATTAAAGACTCCTGCACAAAATGGAGCATCAATATACAGATGTAGAACTTTTATATAATGGATTAGAGATAAAAATCATTGTTTAACAAAAGATTGTAGGGTTATATCATGATTAAACTTTGGGACTTTTCACTAGCTGCCTCTTGACATATGAGTGCTATGTCCTCCACTTAACGCTCTTCCAGCTTGGCCTTCACCACCGACAATAAGCCTTCTAGGAACTTCAAACAACACCACTTGAAAGATCAATCCGCACATGTAACCAAATTGCAAGAAACACACAAGTATAGGATGAAAAGACACTTATCATAGGTAGATATGAGATTGGGACACTTCAAGAATACCATGAGATCTTCAAATGAAAAAGAACATGCAAGATAAGAGCACAAGAAGCAAGATGCACGAAATTTCACTCTTTCATTCAATAGAAGTTACTTACAACTAAGGGTTTTTGTCCTTTATACTTAAGGACATGACCCGACATGATGGAAGTGAACTTCTTAAGCTCAAGACCTCCTTGCCTTTACAAAAATGGAGTTGGAATACAAATAATTCTCCTAAAATGGTGAAAATTACATAAAAATACAATAAAATAGGCATGGTTCCAAAGTCTTTTCGATGATGCTTCTTCATTACTTGGCATTATCGCATCATCTTCATTACTTGGTATTATCCAAAAGATCTCGCATGCTCTTTATAATTGAGAATAATTTTTTTGGTGGGCCCCTTCATATCTTCAAGTCTTTACTTCTGATCTTTTCTTCATCAACAACTACCAACAAGGCATGAGAAGGCAAAGCTTAAAAAAGAAAGTCAAAAACGAAATAGCATAAACCAATGCAAAAAGTGAAGTGAATCATTTATAGAGCTGAAGAAGATCGATCACTTTCCAATGTGGGCAAAGCGCAAATGACAAAATTTCATGTCACCATAAAATTTCATAGAAGTCTTAGAACATAAAGCCAAATGACATGTCCAGAAATAAGAGACCCTTTTATGTGAGCAAGAGACATAATACATAAAGAACAAAGAAGGTTTTTATTTTGTAAAGAAAACATGTTTCTAGTTAGAAAAGGGCATATAATGTGATTCAGAAATTCTACCAAATATTCGCAAAGACTGAAAGCTTGCCGAAAGATGCCTTGGAAAGTGAGGCATGTATTAATAAAGAACATATGGTACCAAATTGAAGAACCCATGGCCGCCCTCCACGTGATAATGGCCGAGAAGATGAACAAATGGATGTGATCCTCTTGGTAGATTCTGATAGATCTCTTTTTCATTTCTTCGCTAGGACACGGATGCATCCAAGACAATAGTGTCAAAAAAAGATCAAATTTATCTCACAGCTAGCCATTAATTTACCTACACAAATCATCAACCCGAAAACCTAAAGAAATAAAAAGTAATAGTTTGCAACAGTCAAAAAAAAATAATAATAATTTTAAACTCAAGAACCAACTCTTACACGTGCAAGGTTTCAAGCGTCACGTGATCATGAAGCTCTAAAAACATTTGCAAAAAGTGAAAACTTGTTTGAAAGATGCCTTGCAAAGTGAGGCATATATTAAATAAAAAACAAATGGTACCAAAATGACGATCCTATGAACCTCCAAATAAAAAAATGATGGTAGAGGAAACAAACAAATAGACTTAGTCCTCTTTTTTAGAGTCTGATATGTCTCCTCTTTTTCATTTTTCGATAGAACAAAGATACACCCAAGACCAGTGAATAATGTCAAAAAAGAATCAAATTTTCATCTCATAAATAGCTATAAGTTTACCTATAGAAATCATCAACCATAAACCTAAAGAAACAAAAACAAGTAGTTTACAACAGAATCAACTCGAGAACCAACCCTTACACGTCCAAGATTTTCATAATCTGATATTTCTTATTGTTCATCTCTTGTTCTCTCTTTCTTTTACTATATTTGCCATTTAAGCCACCCAAAACTATGTTTTTAAAGAATTTTGATTCTTAACAGTAACAAAAATAAAACAAACAATTGGTAAAATATCTGCAAAATAATCTGAATACGCACAATTCTATAAACAAAAAAAGAAAAAGAAAAATATTCCAACACGACAAAAAGAGAGATTACCCCAAAAACAGGAAAAAAAAGGGAGAAGTATCAAATTTTGGGCTTCAACATGCACAGTTTGCACAAAGATCTATGTCATCCTAAAGGCTCATACCAATGCACCAATGCACCAATGCACCAAAGTTATTTGAAGTTCTGATGAGTTGGCCTTCTTATGGATACTACATAAGGTTAATGATAATCTGTGAAAGCAAAGAAACACTATACACAGATGAAGCCATAATAATAATAGCATAAACTAATCTACTGAAAACTATAACCTTAGA
This sequence comes from Ceratopteris richardii, assembly GCA_020310875.1. Lineage (NCBI taxonomy): Eukaryota > Viridiplantae > Streptophyta > Polypodiopsida > Polypodiales > Pteridaceae > Ceratopteris > Ceratopteris richardii. Next base: position 189,087,796 of record CM035407.1, read on the forward strand.
TTCTCCAGATCAAAGAGAATATAAGAGGCAACACAGCATATCCTCCATCCATCGATATTAAATTAATCTAAGGGAAACTGTAACCTTAGATTCCTTAGCTCAAAGAGAATATACGTGGCAGTGTAGCATATTCTACATCCACCAATCCTCCATCCACTACAAGGAGTCTTCCTCAAGATAAGTGAACAGCCAAAATTTTGAACAACATCAAACTCTGGACCATGACCATCAAGCTCTACCACTCTATGATCTGTGTATCAGCAGCTTGCATGCATAAACCTATCCTACTAAAGGAAGTGGCACCAATGTTAGCCGAATTCTAGCCTAAGTCATCATCTCCACATTGCAGACTATGTAATGACATTTGGAAGTTTTGTATATCAGCTGCCTTTTTCTCCAACCAACCAGTGCATATAATATCCGATGATATCTACTTTAATATAGTAACATGCCAAGTTACCCTATTCTAGAGTGAAATTTAAAATATCACTACTGAAGATGCTTCATGGAAATGCAGGTGTCATCATTAGATCAGCCCACAGATTTTTCGCTGAGTTGTCGTGCCATTTTTAAGAAAAAGAAGGCACTCTTGTAAAGTAATAGTGTCCACCACAATTCCAGCTCATACACCACACATAACAAAACAGAATGCAAATAATATGGATGAAGATAACAGTAAACTTCCACTCATGATCCATTTAAGCTCTTCTAACTCTTGCTTAGGCCTCATCACCTCCACCTGAGATGGTTTGAGATAGCCAGGAACTTGTTCCACACCATTCGCGCACGCATCAACAGGTCTAGAGACTTACCCATAGACAACCCTCATCACAAGTGAAATGAATCACAACTCCCGATGATAACAAAGAATCCACCCTGTCAATTGTCCACTTTTCACATATTTAAGTGAGAATCCAGCATCACAACCAATCTGCCATAAGAGTACCCTGGGGCAGAAGACCAAACAGTGTATGTTATGCAGAATAATAAGAGGTTCACTACAACGACAGTCTGGATAATCCAAACTGAACGACTATACGTACTCATTGAGATAACCTAGCTAACATTTCTAAACACCTGACAGAAAAAATGATGAACCATGACGACTTGCTGGTACGAAATAGATTAATGCTCATAAATAAGGAAACAGTAAGCCCATGTTGATACTCAACCACGGAAATGCCAGTTGAGTATAGTTATCTGTGTGAATAAACTCCACATGATGATATTCAAGAACATATCAGGAGTTCAATACGATTCAGTCAAAGACTGATATGTTGGCCTCCTGATCTCAACTTTGCTTAAATTTGGAACACGCTCAACTTATTACTACTAGCCACAAAAATGCTGTAATCATTCAAACCATGTTACACTAAATCTTGCCAACATGTCTTCAGATATCAGATGCTACTATACCCTCGAATCACATGCCCAGTACTGAAATGAAACAGCTTGGGTTGAGAAATACGACCCATCATATACAAGCACAGTAGAGGATGACCATGATATCTTTCCATTGATCAATGAGGTAAAATGTCTCAAAAGATCCAAAAAACAAAGCTCACTGAAGCACTTATTTCAGTTTGCATCCAGAGCAACACATCAAGTACAATTCACCTGTAAATGTCAATTTGTTGTATGTGTACACACATTACATGGAGCTAAAAACAAATGTCAATTTGACACGCCTATGTATGTGCATGTAAGTACATTTAGGACAATAATCAAGGAAGAACGACCTGCACAATAGTAAAGCAAGTACAACTCAATTAACTTTTCTGTCTATCTATCAGCATCAAGCTAACCTATGTGTACCCGTCTTTTCTCCATGAGGTGCACCATCAAATCCCCTGCTTAGAGCCTAGGTATACACAAAGGGTTCAAGGGGTGCCCTACAAATCATCTAGCTAATTGAGTTGTCATAGGGATAAATGAGCCCCTCATCAGAAATGCATGTGATATGAGGATTGTGTGGACACATAAAACAATCACCAAGAGCATGTCAAAATGTGAGACCACCACATGTCCTCAGATTGTATCCACCTCTACAGCTGCACATAAATGTGTTTCATCCAGAGGTTTCTCACCAGTTGCAATTGAACTGGCAAAGAAAGACTCTACCAGACACGATGCATCCGTTTGCTTCAATCGAGTTCCCTGCTGGCCAACCACCACAGCTGCAACTCTTGCAGCCAAGTTTCCCATGCCTTTCACATTTGAAACTCCCTTAAGAATTCCATAAAGTATTCCTGCAGCATACGCATCACCAGCACCACATGTGTCGACAGGCATACATGGTGCAGGAGATATGTAAGTTACTTGGCCTGCCACACCAATATACGACCCGTTTGCTCCATCCGTGACAGATACAAATGGACATTGTTGGCTTAACATACACGCTGCCAACTGTGCACTTGCATCTTCATTTAAATCACAAAGAGCTCTTGCTTCATTACTGTTGGTAAATACTATGTCTGCACGAGCTCTCATCAGGTCCCTGTGATGCAATAAAGAAAACATAAACAATCAAGCTAAAAATGACCCAAATAATTTTCTACAATTTGTTTCCAAAGGAGTGCCCCAGACACACCAGAACTGCTTACGGTGCCTCTTTATACATGAAACGTCACTTGCTGTGAGAGCAACCACTATGCCACTTTTATAAGCCGTTTCACATGCCTCAGCAATGGCTTCAACAGTCTTGGGGAGCTCCCATAAATACCCTTCAATGACTAACATCCGTGCAGCAGAGATCGATTCTGCCAGTGTTGCATCAAATTTCACAACTGAGGACATACCCTACCCAACAAGATTCATCTCAGTCTTGATCAGATTGATGTGCAGTCATTCAAGCAAGTGAGGACCTTCAAAACAAACTTACAGCATATGAGAACATAGTTCTTTGAGCATCTGGGGTTGTGAGGACTATGACAGTTCCAGTAGTCCCATCCACTATTGGTGGAGAGAGAAACTGGACATTTGCTTTGAGGAGTTTAGCTCTGCATAGGATAGAGGAGTAAGCGGGTATGAACAATCCAACACCCTTTTAAAACAAAATCATAAACAATATATGAAGACCTGTAAAAATGGCCTAATGGATCACTTCCAACACTGCCCGTCATCGCAACTCTAAGTTTTGGATGCAAGTTGCCTGCTGAGCCTAGTCTGGCAAGAGCAACAAGAGTGTTCGATAAAGATCCACCTGCAGATGCTTTGAATGAATGGCCACTCAGTGCACTCAAAACTTTGCCCCGCTCTTCATGATTTACAATCTTGCGGATGCCTTTCTCTAAATGAAGATTTTCCAAAAATTGGTCTTCCACCAGTCCTGAGAAATCAACCTGCAAAGATAATCAATTTCTTCGTTCAATGATGCCCATATTACATTTGTTGTTGCCAAAAACCAGAATCTCACTATAAACACTGGCTGTATGAAACAACCCACATAAAGATGAGAAAATAAAGATCAGAATGTCTACAATATGTCGTAAGGAAAAAGAGAACAAAAAACCCAAAAATATGTCATAAGGAAAAAGAAAACAAAAAACCCAAAAAAAACGAGTATGTCCATCGTATAGGAAGATACAAAAAGGATATAAACCTGAATTTTCATCCTCTAAAACTATGAAAAATATTCAATTACGAGAATCACGGTTATAAAGTAAAAATCGGCGTTTACCTCGCGACACAATATCAGCACATGCACCATCAGAAAGCATACGCATACACAGAAGGACATGAAACTGAAGCTTGTTTCATTATCCTATGATATAACTTTGAGAGCCACACAACCAATCCAACTGCATTAAAAGAAAACAAGAGTATGAAGAATTACTAAGCACACAACATAAGTCGCCCAGCGCAACGCAGTTTGCCCCTTATATAGTTTGCAAGTAGAAGAGAGAAGGAACTTGTTGTGGACGAAATTCGCATCTGATAGAAGCAACCATAGCCGACATATGCATGCAGAGAGAGAAAAAGGAGGGGGGAGAGAGAGAGAGAGAGAAGGATAAAAGTATGAGAGTACCATTGCCTGACCTAGTCCCACAACATCCCAGCGACCAGGAAGCATTTCATCGGTGATCTCTGACGAGTCCCCTTCCTTCAATTCCGCTCGAAATGTAACCTTACGCCTGAGTGAGAAAAACGAAGAAGACGAACCCCGACGGCAGGCTGTGGTGAGTCGAATAGAGAAGAGAAATGTATTTGTTCCCAAAGCGCCCTTACTGCCGCCCACAGATGACAAGAATACTACATCCAGAAATGCTGCGGAGCATGAGGAAGCCGAACACAATGCCATGGCCATTGCTAAACGGCTTCGCTCTCGCCGTAGCGCGACAGAATGAATATGGTAAATGATCTCCGTGGACCTTTTGTGGACACACTAGCTCCACCGCAGTTCTAAGACTGATTCATCACTCTTTGGGCTACGTATTATCATGCCAATTTCTTTGAACCACCCTAGAATCTACGAACTTTGAAGGTGTTTGTCGAAAAGCAGCTGCACATTTTCTGGATGTTGACTAACTTTTCGTTCCAAATATAGACAACTATATGTTAGGAGAAGTTTATCCCAAAAAAACTCTTTCTTTCAAATGACAATTTTATTACGTATAAGAAAAGGACTTGAGGAGGTTTGTCCATGTCCCATAGGGCAGTTGGTTGGGCTTTGGCCTCTTGAGGCAGAGGTCCAGGTTCAAGTCCCGGGCTGGACATGTTATAGCTTAGGCCAGTCAAAACCAGTTGTAACTATGTCTCCTTCAGTTGTAACCATGTCTCTTTGTCTTACCCCTATTTTGTGGGATATGGGGGTCTCGCGGGTACTATGCCCATTCACTTGTACAATTCCAATTTCAAAGTTAAATTCCGGGGGAGTAGGCTTTGGCTGAACCTCCATTTAAAAAATAAAAAAATAAAAAAAGGGAAGAAGAGGCTTGTGACATAAATATCCGAACTCTTTCATTTTGGTTAAGAGTAGAACCTCTCTTAAAATTAGTCCCACTCCCACTCTTTTGTATGATGAGTGGTTTCTTCTTTCAAGGGCATCCCATTTGGACTCTCGAATCAATCCCGTTCTTTGCACCCACTAGAAAGCGGTGCCCCAATTCTACCGCTAGCACCATCTCTTACACCAAAATCATAACTTGTTCATTTTAACTTGTTCATTTTAATGGTCCATAGTAGGAAAATGATATGTTGTTCTCAATCATGAGTTCGCCTAAGCTATGGAATCTAAGCTTCGTTCCACCACACTTCCAACTATGAAAATACATCATTTGTTGTGCTTGGTACTTATAAAACCTTTCATGAAAAGAAGGATATCGAGTTCATTAATTTTGACCATCAAAGTGCATTAATTAGAGGGATTGATGTGAACATGACAAGGTAATGGGCGATGTAGGTGAGCTGGTTAAATTTTTACTTCTTAAGATAGAGGTTGTAAGTCAACCCCCCTTTGGGCTACAAGACATGCATGGGCCACTTTGGCCATTTTATTTCTTTGGACTGTTCAAACCAAATACCTTCAAACACTCTTTTTTATTGTTGCTTCAACCATCTTACCCCTACTTTGTGGGATGTGAGGGGCCTATGAGTATTATGCCCTTCACTTGTATAGTTGTGCTTTCAATATATATTCAAGTCAAGGGAGATTAGGATTCAACCGAACTTCCTCTTAAAAAAGGAAGGTAATGGGCAAAGTATGGGTATACAAAGAGAGATGACTATGGAGGGATCCATTCTATCTTCAACTTTCTTGGACATGTGGCACAATGCTTGGATATATATAAAGAGCGTATCGCTAGGAATTTTTTCAAATTTCATGGCATTCCAAGGAACTAGTATCTTACTCAACGTCTTTCTTTTAATGGTATGCTCTCGTTGCACAAAAACGAAAAATTATTTTATCAGGGCTTGCTTGCTTGCAAGAGTCTTTGTTATTACCTCTTAGGATCTTTCCTCAGGCATTCAAGATTTTGAACTTTAGTGAGCACAAAGAAAAAATTGCCCAATTATTTTAATTCTCTTTTGCATAGCAAAGGGACTTCTAATAAGTTTGAGTGTAGATGTTCTTGCATTGGTCTATATGTCATTGTGAATGTATCCTCAATTATAGAACTAATTTTTTCTTTCTCTCAATGAATGTCAAAGACCTTGAAACCTTAGTTTAATATCACTTCATGTCCACCTCTTATTGATTCAAGATTAGACGTATTTTTAGGTATAGATGAAATGTGTTCTTAGTGCTTTCGTCCATTCAAAAGACTATCTTTTTCTAACCACCACTTGGTATGGGATTAGATACATTTTTTTATCTCCTTTTCTTTCCATTTTGTCATCACATTTCTTAAAAAGGATCAAACCTTAACAAACTCGAGTACTAATGAGGGATCAACTTATCAAGAAGAATTCACTCATTTCTATCATTTTTCTATGTTTTGAATAGTTTATGAAAGCTTTATTTAATGCTTTCCTTAAACTTTTAATCTTTTCTTTTTGTACAAGTTCAATTATGATGTAGTTGATTATGGATCTTCTTAATATAGTTCCATCCAAACGTTTGCATTATTAAGTAGTGCATCATGCTTTGATTTGATAATAGGAGTGTCACTTAATGTAGAAGCACACCAAAAAGGGTGAGAATGCCTTTAAGGAGGTGTGAGTATGATTTACCACATGGCATCCTTTGGGTGCATTTACCATATGAGGAGAGAGATAGAGATGATTCGTGAGTCTCATGCGAGAGAAGCTATTGGACGTGGATTGAAGGAGATTCTATGACATATTGCATCGAGAAGGAGTCTATCACGAAGTCATGGAAAATGGTTTGGCACAAGAAGGTATCAGAGCGTCCTTTCATGGGCCTACATAGAGAAAGACATACTAAATTCATCGGCCCCATACAAGACTGGCTATGGCCATTTCTCTAGAGAGAGAGAGAGAGAGAAACCTTTTGCCATGAGTTTGTGGTAGACTCATTCTCAACACACATCGAGATATGGCAGAGAATCTCCTCCCGGCCATGCCTAGTAGCATGTCTCGCATGAGACTCATGATCATCTCTATATCTCTTCTACTCGTGTATGGTAAATGCACCCCAAAGGATGCCATGTGGCAAATCATACCCACACTTGCTAAAGGGTACTCTCACCCTTTGTGGTATGATTCCACATAATTTGATATTTTCTTCCCATTAAAAGCATTTTTTTCTTAGAAAATATAGATGAAATGTTCTTAATAGTAGAAAAAAGTGTTTAGGCTCCCTTAACCCCATGTACTAAAGGCACATGATCATCTCTATGTTTTGTTTCCTCGTATCCTTCCCCTTGAGAAGTTTCATATGAGATCATCTTAAAGGTCAAAAATTATTGTGCCTACTATCTCCCATGTACACCTAACTTCCAAATTATCACTCCATAATATATAACATCCTCAAAATGATAATCCTCTAAAATATACAACAAATTCCCATAAGAAAGTGTCTCCAAACCCTTCTAAAACCATCATGATAGACTTGCCACTATACCACTCTAGGCCTTCCTAACCTTGAGTGTATTCACAAGTAATAGTGTTTACCTAAGCTATCCTTTTCACCTATGCAAATCCATCATCCTAGATCACATGTATAAAAAAATCATTGGCAATATAATGAAACATATACATCCCGCTAACCAAGAATTCCTCGGATTTTCATTCATAAACTTTGGACTAGGTTCTATTGGAAAATTATCCATTGGCACTGGTGAAAACTCAAATATTCTCTCTTCCCCATAGTTTTCCATATGAATGCAAAAGCATACCGTCTTTAGATTCAAATAATCCATAAGTACCAATCCTCTTCATTGATGCTTAGCCATCATCCTCATGACAAAATACCAGCTAAAAGACTGATGCATCCAGGCATCAAATTTATCCCTATCTCTAGAAAACCCTAAAGAGTATTCCTCACTCCACTCCTAATCTCACTAATGTCAATAACTAGTAGTCCTCGTCTATCACAAAGACCACCAATGAGACTAGCTACTTTTCTCCTAGAGTCTTTAGGTGAGACTCAATATAACCACTATGACTATCTAATCTCCCTATTGTCTTTGAAAGGATAGTGCCACTCCTATCTAGCAATTTAAAGAGTGTATAAACTCTCTCCCAAATCTCATCTAACGAAGAGGGATCTAGTAGTTAATTTTTTTCCACTTTCTCTTTCCCTTAAAAGAGACTAGAATGAATACCTTTGGCTCTACTCTCCATAAAAGAGACTATATATGCTCTCATTTTTTTAATCTTTGTAATCAATTAAACTCCCATATGAAGGAAAGCTACCATGAAGGTAGATTCAATGAATCCCTAAGTAAATTCACAGCTCTATTCCTCAAATCCAAATAAGAGATGTTCACCAAACACCTCTCTTTGTCTAGAGGAAGTCAAACTCTATGGATGATGAGTCCTTTTCTTCTTAATCCTAGAAGAAAAATCCTCAAAAGGAGATAATCCCCACCGTTTCATATAAGTGCTTCTCAACTCCAATCCATAAAACATGATTCCACTAAACAAGATAGTTAAATTCCATAACTAAAATGGAACTATGTAAAGTATCTCACATGGTTGATTCTCGTGAATCCCACATCTTGTGACTAGGCTAGTTTGCTTTAGATGATTTTAAGATCACCTACCTACCAATTCTAACTACTTCACAAGTACCAATATAGGTACTTTCTAGATTCCCTTGTTAAATGGCAGCCTATCTATCTTCTTTTTCTGGGATCCAATTATCTTAGTCGAGCTAAAGTCAATCTAAAGACCTTAAATGAGTCGTGTGAACATGTATATTGATGCTCCTTTCTGAAACCCATAAGTGATACCTGTTGGGGATGTAAGGGTCATGTGACCTTACCCCCATATTCATATATATACATCATATATAGAGCATTGCCAAAAGAGAGATCATTATGTGGGTTTCGAGGCTCCCACGCATGTCCACGCGTCTCTCCTCTCTTCTCTCTCCCTCCATCTCCTCCTTCCTCCTCTTGTTCTGCACACCAAAGCCCTTCATTGGTATCAGAGCATGCTGAGGGCTGGTGTGCAAGAAGCTTCAATGGAAGCTCACAAGAGGTGAAAGTGCAGGTCGGCATCTCTTGACAGCAGTTCAGTATTTCAGCTGTAACTTGAGCTAGGAAACTCGGATTGACGCGTTTTAAAGTTCTGTGTGTAGCTAACACAGAGAGCTACAACTTCACAGAAGGGCGCAGAACCTGGTTCAGACTTCTGAAGTGCCGAAAATTCGAAAAACGCAGAGTATTGTAGAAGGCGAATCTACATTGAGTAGGACAACAGGTCGGTTTTTTTGTCATAACTTGAGTTCTACAGCTCGGAATGCGATGATTCAACTTGCTGCTCGTAGCTTGGAAAGATAGCTACAACTTTATAGAAGAACTCAGATACAGATTCTGAGTTTTATATTGCCGAAGGTGCAGAATACAGAGCAGTACTGTTGCAAGTGAAAGTGAAATTGACAACAGGTGCTTGTTTTGAACATATCTTGAGCTACGCACGTCCGATTGAGGTGTTTTTTATGTCGTTACGTAGCCAAGAGTTAGATCTTGAAGTTTGCTGAAGAGCAAAAGTTTAGATTCAGAGGTTATCACCACTGAAACAGCAAAACACAGAGCAGTAGATTTTTATCAAACGAACCCTAATTGCACTTGGAGTTTGAATTTGCTTTGGAACTTCTTCGAGAGAGAATTTATGGTGTGCAAGCTCTTATTTTCAGAGCTTCAAAGCATTGTACATGTATGATCATTGTGGTAGCTCCTCCATATGAGAGTAGAGCATGATCTTGTCACGTGTTTGGCATGTAAGATGACATTGTGGTATACTCTTCTTTGAGGTTTATGTCATCATGAGTTCGATCATGGATGTATAGTGGCATTGTGGTTTATATCTTGCTTATGCCACTTGGTTATGGATTTAGTTACCAGTTGCACACAATTTTTTGAGAGTTGATTTTGGATCTTGTTTGGTACTTGTATCTTTGTTTTCTTTGTAGGTACGTGATCCAGATTGGAGCCTCAGTTACACATTTGTTTGTCACTATTATTAGCATTTGGTCATTGACTGATATATATTTGCCAGTGTGATTCTTGGCATATGTGGATGGTGATTCCCACATGGTTATTTTGGTTCTAGAGTCCATTTTACAGAGGAGATGTTGCCGAAATTTTATCGGCTTTTATGCTAGAAGAGAGCTCTAGTGGATCTTGAAGCTTGTGCGATAGCTTTGGATCATTGACTATCTCCATTCACTTAGACTTGGTCACAGGTTATTTGTGATAGATTGGACCATCTTGCAGGATTTATTCTTGAGTGGGAGTTGTATTGCCATTGTATTGGCATGTATTGCCATTAGTTTATGGGCACATGTATTTTCCATTATCCTTGATTACATCAGTGACAGGTGGTGACAGATTATTCATTGTTCTTTGGTGATTGGTTATCTTGTTTGATTGCTCAGTTTTCAGGGGATACTCTATCAAATTTTTCCCAGGAGACTTGGTGAGCAGGCTTATGCTCATAGTTTTATGTGCATGCTAGATGCATGATTATGTGACAGGTGGTTCACATGGTTTTCTTCTCCAGTGAGACATATGTGATGTGAGTTATGCATATGGATATGCAGGTGTGATCCTATTCAGGATAGAGTATTGTTTCTAGTCTCTTGTTATATTGCAAGTCTATTGGATTGCCAGCATGGTGTCTTCTCGGTTTGATGGCACTGACTTTCTGAGATGGAAAGCTCAGATGTGGCATACATTGGTTCGTGCAGGGTTACACATGTATGTGCATAGAGATGCACAGAGGCCTCGTGATATGCCCGATCATGTATGGATGGATATGGATGCATTAGCCAGCTCCACTATTCGATTACAGCTTGTGGATTCTATATATGAGTCTGTTATGTATGAGGAGACGAGTAGTGCATTATGGCAGAGACTACATGATATGTATGAGAGTCCATTGGCTCATGTGAGACATAGATCGCATCGACGACTTCGATGTTGGCACTGTGGCCGTGATGGCCATACTCGACGACGTTGCTTCAGGCGGATGCGACGACGACGTCAGAGACATGCATGTGATGCAGGTCAGGTAGTGGTTTCAGGAGAGTCTATGGTAGTTGATTATGCTAGTGATGGTGATATCACTTTCTCCTATGGTTCATCTCATGATTCCTCTTGTTCATTGGATAGCACACATATGGCTTGGTTGCTTGATGCATTAGCCATTTTTCATGTTACTCCACATCGTGAGTGGTTTTGTCGATTCTCAGGTGAGAGTCGTGGATGTGTGCACATGCCTGACGGTACGACATATGACATTGAGGGTGCAGGAGATATATGCCTAATGCTACCTAGTGGAGCATCACTTATGCTCAGACATGTACGCTATGTGCCTTCATTCCCTATGAGCTTGATTTCAGTTAGCCAGTTACAGGAGAGCAGATGTTATGCATTCCTTGGTGAGCATCATTTTCAGTTGCAGTTGGGACAGCTTATGCTTGTCAGAGGTGCTAGGATTAGGCACATGTATCCACTGCAAGTACTTCATGTGAGAGACAGTCTCGTCTCAGTGGGAGTTCAGCCTTATGTGCAATGTGAGACTCGTCATGTCTCATTTTGTCTACCTACACATATGTCTATTGACATTCATGATGCACATGTATGGCAGGATTCAGATGCTCAGATGGATGCACATGTAGAGCATGTTTTGGATTCTCATGATGCTTATGTAGAGCATGATTTTATTGATCATATGGATGCTCATATGGAGCACACTTTGGATGATCAGTTGGATGCTTTAGAGCATGATCTGGATGCTCATATAGAGCATTGTGATGATACTCAGTTAGAGTGTGATCATCAGTTTGACCTTGGTGTTGATGTTGTGCAGTTAGCTCATGTAGAGCATGATGATACACTTAGTGTGGTAGAGCACGATAGCTCTCATGGTACACAGTGTATGGTAGAGCATATTAGCTCTCAGGATGCATAGCCAGATACATCCTTGGTTGCGAGCATGACTGATTTAGATGTTGATGAGGCAACGATCATGCAGTCATTCTTGGATTCGCTCATGCTAGATGTTGACACAGATATGTCAGGACATGTTGGCCTTGATGATGGTGCTTTGGATGCCTCGGATACAGGCATGGCTGACATACTTAGGTTAGCCAGGATAGCACAGGTTTCGTCAGCATTCTGGAGTCTGATGTACGAGTTATTATGCTCGAGACCAGACATTGCAACTGCTATTAGAGCATTTGCACTTGGAGTTGTTAGTCGTTTGATGATTGGCACAGGCATAGAGCGAGTGGGAGCTTTGCAGGAACTTCATGAGTTCTTGCATCAGTCATATGTGAGCTCGACTCTTATTGATACGAGTCTAGAGTAGTTTGAGGTGCATGGATACACCTTGTTCGAGGCAGTTGGTGTAGGCTGATCTGGTATGGGTAGAGATCCGGACTCTTCCTGTACATTATTGTATAGTCCTACATCATTCTTTGTATATGTTACCACTTATGGTCACATTGACCCTTAAGTGGGAGATTGTTGGGGATGTAAGGGTCATGTGACCTTACCCCCATATTCATATATATACATCATATATAGAGCATTACCAAAAGAGAGATCATTATGTGGGTTTCGAGGCTCCCACACATGTCCACGCGTCTCTCCTCTCTTCTCTCTCCCTCCATCTCCTCCTTCCTCCTCTTGTTCTGCACACCAAAGCCCTTCAATACCAAACACTCTAAGTGGTTTCCATCTAAGTTTGCCATCTAGAATAGTTAGACATAAGTGTTAGTTGACTATCTTGCCTTCTTATTTATGAAAATATGTCTTCATGTAAGCATTCCTATTAACACCCATAGTATCTACTACTAAGAGACTTTCCTTGAAGGTTCCTTACCTTCACTCACTCTAAAATAGAGTATAGATATGTCTCAAAGATGCCTAATCCTCTCAAATGAAAGTGTATGAACTTTCTTATACTAATACATAAGTGAAAATATTCATATTTCCATAAGATATATAACATATCTATCCTCTTAAAACTTTTGTTCTCATCAAAGTAGCCGACATCACATAATAAGTGGATATACAAATAATCTTGTGCCAAGAATAAATTCCATATGACATAAGAAATAGAAGAGCAATAGTCATAAATGCCATGCATGATTGGTATGTTGAAGAATCACTCACTAATTAGACATAAAAGGCATGAAGATATATAAAGAATGAAGGAAGACGAAAAGAAGCAGAAACAAAGCATTCAGAAAATTAAACTTTAGTGAAGGGACAAATTCACGACTGTAATATAGTTCATAGAAACGTCGAGAATTACGAGTTTTGAATCTCGGAACAAATATGTATATATATGAGTTAGAAGATCATAATATGTGAGAGACGTAGAGTCTGTTAAGGATACAGAAGAGGCTGTAGAGAGAGCCTGAGCTAGCTAGAGAGAGAGGCTTAGAAAGTGCACGTATGTAGAGATGAGTAATAGAACCTGAACAGTTGGGTATTCATCTAAGAGAGATGGTAAGGAGAAACTACTCAGCATAGGAGAGTTTTTCATGGTTATGAGCAAAGTGAGGCCAAGCCATTCTGTACACATCTTCTCTAATAGAAAACACATATTTGTGTGGAAAGTTTTGAGCGCATTCTTCTTGTGTGAAGAAATCTAAGTGATTTCATATTCCTATGAAAGTTAGTTAACAGTTACAGTTTTCTCAATGCATATTTTACGGTATTTCTACAAGTTAGATCTCATAGTATAGTGTAAAATTTTTCATGAGTGATAGCTTATTTTGAAGCTACTAGTCTCAACTACAAAATGATCAAAAGAGTTTTGTGAAACGGGACATGTACACATAGTACTGTGTCTGACAGTTAAGACATCCAAAACTGGTGAAGTTTCTTCTCAAACTTCAGATAGAGTTCATTCACTGAAGGAAGCTCAGGTATTACTTCCTTACTTCATCTACAATCATTTGAAGTAACTACAACCAGAATTGCAGTTGATTCCGGTAACATTCCGGTGCAATTACGGTGAGAGTCCGGTATGTTGGAGATTCACTCACTAATTAGACATAAAGACCTGAAGATGTATGAAGGATAAAGAAAGACGAAGAGAAGCAGGAACAAAGCATTCAGAAAAATCAAAGCCTTAGTGAAGGGACAAATTCACGACTGTAATATAGTTCACAGAAACTTCCAGAATTACGAATCTCGGATCAAAAATGTATATAAGAGAGTTGAGAGAGTGCTTAGATGAGAGAAGAAATAGTAGATGTAGAAGCGCTTGTAGTAGACGCAAGTGTGCGTATGTAGAGATGAATAATAGAACCTGAAATGTCGGGTATTCATCTGAGAGAGAGATGGTAAGGAAGAACTACTCAGTGTAGGAGAGTTTTCCATGGCTATGAGCAAAGTGAGGCCAAGCCATTTTGTACACATCTTCTCTAATAGAAAACACATACTTATGTGGAAAGATCTCAACGCGTTCTCCTTGTATGAAGAAATCTAAGTGATTTCATATTCCTGTGAAAGTTAGTTAACAGTTACAATTTTCTCAGTACATGTTTTACGGTACTTCTGCAAGTTAGATCTCGCAGTATAGTGTAAAGTTTTTCATGAGAGATAGCTCATCTTGAAGCTAGTAGTCTCAACTACAAACTGATAAAAAGAGTTTTGTGAAACGGGACATGTATACATGGTACATGTCTGACCGTAAAGGCATCCAGAACTGGTGAAGTTTTATCTCAAACTTCAGATAAAGTTCATTCACTGAAGGAAGCTCAGGTATTACTTCCTTACTTCAATTACAATCATTTGAAGTAACTACAAACAGAATTGTAGTTGGTTCCGATAATATTCCGGTAACATTTCGGTAACATTTTGGTGAGATTCCGATGACAGTCCGGTGAAGTTCCGGTGATATTCCGGTGAGTTCAAAACACAGTTTTGGTATAGTTAAGTGGCTGAAAGATTATCTAACAGTAATCAAGCACAGAATTGTAAAGTTTTGAAGTAAACCAGATCAGTATTGAAGCCTGAAGAAAAGGCAAAGTTTCTTGTAAAGTGAATTTTTGAATTTCACTAAACACAGTTGTGAAGTTTTCAGTTTCAAGAAGTTTGCTAAGCTATTGATGATTATAGAGGTGTTCTAATATCACTCTAGCTTAGTTCTTGTTGTGACGTGGCAAAATTCCGCAGCTTAGTTTGTCAAGCTTCTTGTCATGTCGACGTCAACAAGTGGTATCAGAGCAGAAAGATTCTAAAGAGCAAGAAAGGTTCTCAAGAGTAAACGGAAGTAAAGATACAAGAGAAAGTGAAGAATTCTTCACAAGGAAGGTGAAACCTGAGGAGATCAACAACAAACGACATCAGAGAAGCATTCAGAAGTCATTCTCAAGGATAAAGGTTTACAAAAGGTAAATTTTTTAACGTTAAACTCACCGACAATAACAGAAACAAGAAGATTATGGCAGATCACATTTCTATTGACAAATTGGACAGAGATAATTATCCCACATGGGTAATGCAAATGGAAGCCTTACTTATGAGTAAGGACTTAATGATATATGTGACACGAGAAGAAAAGAATCCTACTTTTGGAGACGACAGTCAACCGTAGAAAGAAGAGTTAGAAGCCTTGAAGTTATGGCAGAAGAAAGATGCAACGGCAAGAGCATATATCTACAATACCGTTACAGATCATCTACTACCACACATTAGAGATCTAGAGAAAACGAAGGACATATGGAGTGCATTGGAAGATCACTTCCAAAATACTACTAAAGCTAGGAAGGCTAGCTTATCGTCAGAATTTAGAACGTTCAAGAAAAAACAAAGTCAAAGCATTAGTGATTATGTCACTAAGATGAAGGACTTGGCAGACAGTCTTGGATCTATTGACGAAGATATTGAAGACCACAGGTTAATAGCGCAATTGCTTGCAGGACTGAGAAGAGATGAAAAGTGGAAACCTTTCATACTCTCAACTGAACTTTCATTAAATCATTTTGTACCAGATCTAAATCAATTGCTTGGACTAATGCTAACATTTGAGCAAGATTTGAGTTTTCCAGAGCAATGTTAAAGGATAAGAATTGTCCAAACTATCTTTGGGCTGAGGCTGTAAATACAGCCACATATCTTGTAAACAGATTACCATGTGCAGCTTTAAATGGAATGACCCCTTATGAAGCTTGGTGGGGTAAGAAACCAACACTTGATTATTGCAAAGTGTTTGGATCAGTTGCTGTACCATCATAGCTTAGACATAAGCTTGAACCAAAAGATAAAAAATACAAATTCATTGGATATGATGAAAAGTAGATGGGTTATAGGTTATGGAGTCCTTTAACCAAACATTTATTGTTTCCAGAGATGTGACATTTGATGAAGAGAAGAGTTGGTATGCAGATAAAGAGCATAATGATGAAAAAATTGAAGAAGAGATAAGAAGAAATGAAAAGGGTAAATCACATATGCACGTGAATGGAGATGAAGATTATATGCAGGCAAGTACATCCACGATTGGATCAACTATGAGAAATGAAGATGGACCGAGATTTGATGAAGAAGTGTATTCAGATACACATGAAGAGTATGAACTAAGAAGGTCAAATAGATTAAGGAAACAACCAACAAGGTATTCCTATGATACTTCTTATTTGACTCAGAAAAACTATGCTTACTTAGTAAAGGAAGATGAAGAACCTCAGAATTACAGTGAAGCAAAAGGTAAGGAAAAATGGGAAGAAGCAATGAAGGCGGAGTTCAGTGCACTTGAGGAGAACAAGACTTGGGAACTTGTTCCAAAACCAAATGGTAAAAAAGTGATTGGAAATAAATGGGTTTACAAAGTTAAGAACAGATGGAAGAATAGCCAGATACAAAGCTAGACTGGTAGTCAAAGGTTATGCTCAGACGCATGGCATAGATTATGATGAAACATTCAGTCTAGTGGCAAAGATGTCAACTATAAGGGCAATGATTGCTATAGCAGCATCAAAAGGATGGAAGCTAAGTCAATTGGATATAAAGAATGCATTTCTAAATGGATATATATCAGATGAAGTCTACATGGAACAACCTAAAGGGTTTGTAAGTTCCAGTTACCCAAATCATGTTTGTTGATTAAGAAGAGCACTCTATGGATTGAAGCAAGCTCCAAGAGCTTGAAATTACAGACTTGTAAAGTATCTCAATGATCTTGGATACCAAAGTTCAAAGGCAGATGCAAGTCTACTTATTAAGAGAACAGATGAAGGTATGATCTACATTTTTATTTATGTAGATGACATTATAATCACAGGTACCTCAGATGAAGGAATCAAGGAGGTAAAGAGATTGCTTGAAAAAGAGTTTAAGATCAGTGATCTAGGAAAGTTTATCATACTTTCTTGGAATGGAAGTTACATATACAGATCATGGTGTATATGTTTCGCAAAAGGTATCTTTTCAACTTACTGAAGAAGTTTAACATGGAGAATTGTAGAGAAGCCTCAACACCACTTGAGGTAAATCATAAACTCAGCAAATATGATGGTACAGAGTTTAAAGATATGAGGAAGTATCAATATTTAGTGGGAAGTTTGATTTATGCTATGCTAACAAGGCCATATCTTAGTTATGCAGTAGGAGTTCTCTCACAGTTTATGCATTGTCCGAAGGATCAACATTGGGTTGCAGGACAAAGAGTTCTTAGATATATCAAAAGAACTATAAAAGAAGGATTATATTATCCTTTTACATCAGATATAAGGTTAAGAGCATACAATGATTTAGACTGGGTAGGCAGTCAAGATGACAGAAGGTCAACACATGGGTATATGATATACCTAGGAGATCAGCTTGTCAGTTGGTGTTCAAAGAAGCAGCATACAGTGGCTTTATTGTCAACTGAAGCTGAGTATAAAGGACTTGTGGAAGCAGCTAAAGAAGTGATATGGATGCATGTAACATAATCCTAGTAGGAGATGGTTGAACTACACCCTAAGAGAGAGGATTAGGAAGTAATCCTCAACCATGGCTTTTGGGGCAAGTGGTTAGCCCATCACATTCCTAACCAAGAGGTTGTGAGTTCAATTCCTTACATTGGTATCAGAGCCCTTGTTCTCAACCTCAGTCTTGAACCTTGTTCTCACACATGCTTGGTATCTTGAACACTCAATCAAGTGCCAGCCAAGGATTTCCAAGGAATTCACACTTCCAAGCTAGCTCATTGGAAAGTTCGTTCCGAGAGCTTTCCAACGGTATATTACACGCCTCAATCCGACCTACGGATTGAGAGATACACCCCAATCATTGTAAGGTCCATCCTTGAAACCGACGCGCGATTGGGTCATTCCACCTTGCCCAAGCCTACTTCATAGGCTCTGATACCAATGTAAGGAATTGAACTCACAACCTCTTACAATTCCTACCCTTCCACATAGAGGATGCCCAAGCGCCTTTTTTAGAGGCCATTGGGTCATTCCACTATGTGAAAGGGTAGGAATTGTGGAAGGCGCGCGTGTCAGTTTCAAGGATGGACCTTACAATGATTGGGGTGTATCTCTCAATCCGTAGGTCGGATTGAGGCGTGTAATATACCGTTGGAAAGCTCTCGGAACGAAATTTCCAATGAGCTAGCTTGGAAGTGTGAATTCCTTGGAAATCCTTGGCTGGCACTTGATTGAGTGTTCAAGATACCAAGCATGGGTGAGAACAAAGTTCAAGACTGAGGTTGAGAACAAGGGCTCGAGACACCAAGGTTGCGAACAAGAAGGTTCAAGACACCAAGGTTGAGAGCAAGGGTTCAAGAGACCAAGGTTGCGAACAAGGTTCAAGAAATTGTGCGAGGTTGAGGAACATCAATTCAAGGGCACCTAGGGAGTTCAAGGGACTGTTCACCGAGGCTAGAGGGATACAAGAGTAGATCATTGAGGACAATGATCGACCAAGGGGGGAAGAATGTAACATAATCCTAGTAGGAGATGGTTGAACTACACCCTAAGAGAGAGGATTAGGAAGTAATCCTCAACCATGGCTTTTGGGGCAAGTGGTTAGCCCATCACATTCCTAACCAAGAGGTTGTGAGTTCAATTCCTTACAATGCATACCTTGTTCAAAAGCTTGGGTATGGATCATGGTATACCTATCATACAGGGAGATACTATGAGTTCGTTGTATCTTGGAGCAAATCCAGTATTTCATGCAAGAACAAAGCACATAGAGATTCAATATCATTTCCTCATGGAAAAGATAATGGAGAAGGAGCTTGAAATAGTATACACTCCTACAAAAGATCAGATTGCAGATATTTTGACAAAGAGCTTGGATGGAGTAAAGACATGCAGATTCAAAGAAATGGCAAGAATAAAAGGAAAGAAGAATATATGAAAGATCAGAGGATGCTAATTAGTGATTGAGGAGGAGCTGTTGAAGAATCACTCACTAATTAGACATAAAAGGCATGAAGATATATAAAGAATGAAGGAAGACGAAAAGAAGCAGAAACAAAGCATTCAGAAAATTAAACCTTAGTGAAGGCACAAATTAACGACTGTAATATAGTTCATAGAAACGTCCACAATTATGAGTTTTGAATCTCGGAATAAATATGTATATATATGAGTTAGAAGATCATAATATGTGAGAGACGTAGAGTCTGTTAAGGATAGACAAGAGGCTATAGAGAGAGCCTGAGTTAGCCAGAGAGAGAGGCTTAGAAAGTGTGTGTATGTAGAGATGAATAATAGAACCTAAACAATTGGGTATTCATCTAAGAGAGATGGTAAGGAGAAACTACTCAGCATAGGAGAGTTTTCCATGGTTATGAGCAGAGTGAGGCCAAGCCATTCTGTACACATCTTCTCTAATAGAAAACACATATTTGTGTGGAAAGTTTTGAGCGCATTCTTCTTGTGTGAAGAAATCTAAGTGATTTCATATTCCTATGAAAGTTAGTTAACAGTTATAGTTTTCTCAATGCATATTTTACGGTATTTCTACAAGTTAGATCTCAGAGTATAGTGTAAAGTTTTTCATGAGTGATAGCTTATTTTGAAGCTACTAGTCTCAACTACAAAATGATCAAAAGAGTTTTGTGAAATGGGACATGTACACGTAGTATTGTGTCTGACAGTTAAGACATCCAAAAATGGTGAAGTTTCTTCTCAAACTTCAAATAGAGTTCATTCACTGAAGGAAGCTCAGGTATTACTTCCTTACTTAATCTACAATCATTTGAAGTAACTACAACCAGAATTGCAACTGATTCCAGTAACATTTTGGTGCAATTACGGTGAGAGTCCGGTAATAGTCCGGTGAAGTTCTAGTGACATTTCGGTAAGTTCGAAACACGGTTTTGGCACATCTAAGTGGTGGAAAGAATATCTAACAGTAAGCAAATGAAGAATCGAAAGATTGAAGCAAATGAGATTAGAATTGAAGCCTGAAGAAAAGGCAAAGTTTCTGTAAAGTGAATTTTCAGATTTCACTAAATACAGTTGTAAAGTTTTCAGTTTCAGAAAGGTTGCTAAGCTATTGATGATTATAGATGTGTTCTAATATCACTCTAGCTTAGTTCTTGTGGTGTGGCAAATTCCGTAGCTAAGTTCATCTTTCGTCGCATCAACACGTGGTATCAGAGCAGAAAGGTCCTCAAGAGTAAACGGAAGTAAAGATACAAGAGAATTTGAAGAATTCTTCATAAGAAAAGTGAAAGCTGAGGTGATCAACAACAAATGGCATCAGAGAAGGATTCTGAAGTCATTCTCAAGGGTAAAGGTTTATGAAAGGTAAAATCTTTTAACATTATACTCACCGACAGAAATAGAAACAAGGAAATCATGGGAGATCATATTTCTATTGACAAATTGGACAGAGATAATTATCCCGCATGGGTAATGCGAATGGAAGCCTTACTTATGAGTAAGGACTTAATGATATATGTAACAAGAGAAGAAAAGAAGCCTAGTTTTGACGACGGTCAACCAAAGAAAGAAGAGTTAGACGCCTTGAAGCTGTGGCAGAAGAAAGATGCAATGACAAGAGCTTATATCTACAACACCATTACAGAACATCTATTACCGCATATTAGAGGTCTGGAAAAAGCGGAAGATATATGGAATGCATTGGAAGATCATTTCCAAAATACTACCAAAGCTAGGAAGGCTAGCTTATGGTCAGAATTTACAACGTTCAAGAAGAAGCATTAGTGATTATGTTACTAAGATGAAGGACTTGGCAGACAGTCTTGGATCTATTGACGAGGATATTGAAGACCACAGGTTAATAGCACAAGTGCTTGCAGGATTGAGAGGAGATGAAAGGTGGAAACCTTTCGTACTCTCAACTCAACTTTCATTAAATCATTTTGTACCATATTTAAATCAGTTGCTTGGACTAATGCTAACATTTGAGCAAGATTTGAAGACAGATGGAGATAAAGGACATAGTTCTGCTATGTATGCAAAGAGTAAGAAGAAATGTGATAAAGTAAAAGAAAAAGATGAAGAAGAGATGACTACTCAAGCAAATTATGCAAGAGGAAGAGGTAATGTCATAAGTAAAAGTAGAGGTAATACAAAAGGAAGAGGTAATCAGAATAACAACAAGAAGACTTGTTGGATATGTGGATTAAGCAATCATTTGGATCATGATTGCTGGCATAATTCTCAAGGATCAAGTCAGAATCAGAATAACAATAGGAGAGGCAGAAGCGGAAGATATCAAAGAGGTAGACAAAGCCAAAGAGGCGGATATGGTAGAGGTGGAGCAAGAAGTTGGGGACAGAATCAGTCTCACAACACTACCTACTACAACTATGCAAATGATACACAGAATGACAATCATACAACATTGATGATGAATTCGATAAGTGTGTCAGAGAATGAAGATCTAAAGGTATTCTGTATTGACTCTGGTTGTTCAAATCATTTGTCAGGAAATATAGAATTGTTATCAGAATTGGAAGGAGGTATTTCAAATCATATAGTACAAACAGGTGATAACACAAAACATAATGTGCGGTCAATTGGAAAAGTAAAGTGTAAGAATGGAGCTGACCTGCTAACAAATGTTTTGTATGTTCCAACAATCCCAAAGAATCTGATCAGCCTGGGACAGATAGTAGAAAAAGGTTTTCAAGTCAGGTTTACAAATGGAGGAGTATTTGTTGAAGATCCAAACAATGGATACAATCAAATTGTCTATGGTAAAAAAGAAGGTAGACTTTTTAATCTTAAAGTACAAGGGAATGTTGGTCAAGCCTTGATCACACATGGTGATGAAGTATTTACAGAATTAAACCTCTGGCATAAGAGGTTAGGACACTTTAATGTTAAAGGAATCAAAACTATGGTGGAAAAACAATCTGTAAGATGATTACCGAATATGAAGAATCAACATATGATTCACAAATGTGAAGCCTGTCAGATGGGAAAAGCACACATGTTACCATTTCAGAAGAAGAGTTACAAACATGATGGTCTGCTAGAACTCATACATACAGATGTATGGGGACCGACAAAAGAAGGATCTATCAGTGGCTCAAGGTATTATGTTCTTTTTATTGATGATGCAACAAGATGGATAACTCTTTTTATTTTGAAAGAGAAGTCAGAAGTGTTTGGAGCTTTCAAGCATTTTCATGCATATGCTGAAAGACTAAAGGAAAAAAACTCAAAAGACTAAGGTATACACCGGAACAAAATGGAGTAACAGAAAGGAGAAACCGAACTCTGGTTGAGTTTGCCAGAGCAATGTTAAAGGAGAAGAATTGTCCAAACTATCTTTGGGGCGAGGTTGTAAATACAGCCACATATCTTGTAAACAGATTACCATGTGCAGCTTTAAATGGAATGACCCCTTATGAATCTTGGTGGGGTAAGAAACCAACACTTGATCATTGCAAAGTTTTTGGATCAGTTGCTTATGCTTATGTACCATCACAACTTAGACATAAGCTTGAACCAAAAGCTAAAAAATATGTATTCATTGGATATGATGAAAAGCAGATGGGTTATAGGTTATGGAGTCCTTTAACCAAACAATTTATTGTTTTGAGAGATGTGACATTTGATGAAGAGAAGAGTTGGTATGCAGATAAAGAGCATAATGATGAAAAAATTGAAGAAGAGATAAGAAGAAATGAAAAGGGTATATCACATATGCAGGTGAATGGAGATGAAGATTATATGAAGGCAAGTACATCCAGGATTGGATCAACTATGAGAAATGAAGATAAACCGAGATTTGATGAAGAAGTGTATTCAGATACACATGAAGAGTATGAACTAAGAAGGTCAAATAGATTAAGGAAACAACCAACAAGGTATTCCTATGATATTTCTTATTTGACTCAGAAAAACTATGCTTACTTAGTAAAGGAAGATGAAGAACCTCAGAATTACAGTGAAGCAAAAGGTAAGGAAAAATGGGAAGAAGCAATGAAGGAGGAGTTCAATGCACTTGAGGAGAACAAGACTTGGGAAATTGTTCCAAAACCAAATGGTAAAAAAGTGATTGGAAATAAATGGTTTTACAAAGTTAAGAAGCTTGCAGATGGAAGAATAGCCAGATACAAAGCTAGACTGGTAGCCAAAGGTTATGCTCATATGCATGGCATAGATTATGATGAGACATTCAGTCCAGTGGCAAAGATGTCAACTATAAGGACAGTGATTGCTTATAGCAGCATCAAAAGGATGGAAGCTAAGTCAATTGGATATAAAGAATGCATTTCTAAATGGATATATATGAGATGAAGTCTACATGGAACAACTTGAAGGGTTTGTAAGTTCCAGTTACCCAAATCATGTTTGCAGATTAAGAAGAGCACTCTATGGATTGAAGCAAGCTCCAAGAGCTTGGAATTACAGACTTGTAAAGTATCTCAATGATCTTGGATACCAAAGTTCAAAGGCAGATGCAAGTCTACTTATTAAGAGAACAGATGAAGGTATGATCTACATTTGTATTTATGTAGATGACATTATAATCACAGGTACCTCAGATGAAGGAATCAAGGAGGTAAAGAGATTGCTTGAAAAAGAGTTTAAGATCACTGATCTAGGAAATTTATCATACTTTCTTGAAATGGAAGTTACATATATAGATCATGGTGTATATGTTTTGCAAGAAAGGTATCTTCTCAACTTAGTGAAGAAGTTTAACATGGAGAATTGCAGAGAAGCCTCAAAACCACTTGAGGTAAATCATAAACTCAGCAAATATGATGGTACAGAGTTTAAAGATATGAGGAAGTATCAATCTTTAGTGGGACGTTTGATTTATGCTACGCTAACAAGACCAGATCTTAGTTATGCAATAGGAGTTCTCTCACAGTTTATGCATTGTCCGAAGGATCAACATTGGGTTGCAGGACAAAGAGTTCTTAGATATAGCAAAAGAACTATAAAAGAAGGTTTATATTATCCTTTTACATCAGATATAAGGTTAAGAGCATACAGTGATTCAGACTCGGGAGGAAGTCAAGATGACAGAAGGTCAACACATATGATATATACCTAGGAGATAAGCTTGTTAGTTGGTGTTCAAAGAAGCAGCATATAGTGGCTTTATCGTCAACTGAAGCTGAGTATAAAGGACTTGTGGAAGCAGCTAAAGAAGTGATATGGATGCAGACCTTGTTCAAAAGCTTGGGTATTGATCAAGGTATACCTATCATACATGGAGATAATATGAGTTCGTTGTATCTTGCAGCAAATCCAGTATTTCATGCAAGAACAAAGCACATAGAGATTCAATATCATTTCCTGAGGGAAAAGGTAATGGAGAAGGAGCTTGAAATAGTATACACTCCTACAAAAGATCACATTGCAGATATCTTGTCAAAGAGCTTGGATGGAGTAAAGACATGCAGATTCAAAGAAATGGCAGGAATAAGAGAAAAGAAGAAGATATGAAAGATCAGAGGATGCTAATTAGTGATTGAGGAGGAGCTGTTGAAGAATCACTCACTAGTTAGAGATAAAAGGCATGAAGATATATAAAGAATGAAGGAAGACAAAAAGAAGCAGAAACAAAGCATTCAGAAAATTAAACCTTAGTGAAGGGACAAATTCATGACTGTAATATAGTTCATAGAAACGTCTAGAATTACGAGTTTTGAATCTCGGAACAAATATGTATATATACGATTTAGAAGATCATAATATGTGAGAGACGTAGAGTCTGTTAAGGATACAAAAGAGGCTGTAGAGAGATCCTGAGTTAGCCAAAGAGAGAGAGGCTTAGAAAGTGCACGTATGTAGAGATGAATAATAGAACCTGAATAGTTGGGTATTCATCTAAGAGAGATGGTAAGGAGAAACTACTCAGCATAGGAGAGTTTTCCATGGTTATGAGCAAAGTGAGGCCAAGCCATTCTGTACACATCTTCTCTAATAGAAAACACATATTTGTGTGGAAAGTTTTGAGCGCATTCTTCTTGTGTGAAGAAATCTAAGTGATTTCATATTCCTATGAAAGTTAGTTAACAGTTATAGTTTTCTCAATGCATATTTTACGGTACTTCTACAAGTTAGATCTCACAATATAGTGTAAAGTTTTTCATGAGTGATAGCTTATTTTGAAGCTACTAGTCTCAACTACAAAATGATCAAAAGAGTTTTGTGAAACGGGACATGTACACATAGTATTGTGTCTGACAGTTAAGACATCCAAAACTGGACAAGTTTCTTCTCAAACTTCAGATAGAGTTCATTCACTGAAGGAAGCTCAGGTATTACTTCCTTAGTTCATCTACAATCATTTGAAGTAACTACAACCAGAATTGCAGGTTATTCCGGTAACATTCCGGTGCAATTAGGGTGAGAGTCCGCTAATAGTCCGGTGAAGTTCCAGTGACATTTCGGTAAGTTTGAAACACAGTTTTGGCACATCTAAGTGGCGGAAAGAATATCTAACAGTAAGCAAATGAAGAATTGAAAGATTGAAGCAAATTAGATTAGAATTGAAGCCTGAAGAAAAGGCAAAGTTTTTGTAAAGTGAATTTTCAGATTTCACTAAATACAGTTGTAAAGTTTTTAGTTTCAAAAAGGTTGCTAAGCTATTGATGATTATAGAGGTGTTCTAATATCACTCTAGCTTAGTTCTTGTGGTGTGGCGAATTCTGTAGCTAAGTTCAGCTTTTGTCGCATTAACATGGTAGGCATCCATGCATACTCATTCATACCTAACAATGAAATTTTCAAACAATTCAAATGATTTATGGTTGCTTTCTGATCATGCACACGCATAGTCCTCAACCACATGGATATGTGCCATCTACATATCTAGAAATCTAGAAGAATGTAAATAAGAGTTCAAAATGGTTCCCTTACTTTTTTTTATGAAGCCTTGAACTCTTGAACATCATCCTTGACCTACTTTTGACACCCTCGTTAGGTCTAAATCCATATCACGTGCATCTTATGACAACTTGTTTAGCTTTCATATACATATAGAAGTGCTCAAGGTGTCCCTAAACAAGTTATACAACATTCAACCATATGCATTGGCTCTTAATGGCTCTTTGCTAGTTCAATACATGACATGAAGACCTATTACAAGTACAATACTCATCATTACAATCATATTTCAAGTGGAATAAAGTCGTTTGGATGTCGAGAGACATATAAACCATCTCTAAACAACATTCCCTAAGCCTATCAGAAACGTTAGCAAGTGCAAAAAAATATTATAAAGCCAAATGCAATGATGTTATTGAAATCTCTTTCAATCAAATTTGCATTAAACCAAAATCATCCAAAACGGATAAGCGAATTGAAAGATATACCCTAGGAAAACAAGTAGTTTAATGTTGGCAACCAAGCAACCAATCTTTGAACTTTGCAACTTTTTATGGACTCCTTGCTAGTCCTTGTTAGTGTTCTAGAAGCTCATAAACACTTGTTATATCCTTGGACATCCATAGAAAGTTATGTCATAGCATTTGGATAAGTATTCAACCAGAAATGGTCTCGAAGACAAGTTGACTACTTCCTTAGCAATCATTGCAGAGGTGACTAAAGATTAGTTCTCTAAGAAAAGTTATAAAATTTTGATAGATATGAAAATCTCTTGATGGGTTCTTTGCAATGAGGCAAAAGCTGGCTCGATTCGAGTCTCGAGAGTCAATGTATGCCTTTTCAAAGTTAGGTATGTCACCTTGAATGGCTAGCATGGAGATGCCTCTTCCCCAAGCCAAAGGGGCATAATTGTAAAGGTGTAGCCCTCAAATAAAAATAAAATTATCTCCATCTCTTGCTAGATTTTTATATTCAAAAAATCCTTCTCTAAACATTTCCAAAATTTCCTTCATAAATGAAGACCTAGAATGTAAAAATTGATGGAGAGGGAACTTTTGTGGAAGCCAAATGCTCTTCTTTCTCTATATTTTTTTTTAGGATTATTGGCTCCTCAATGGATTTCATACACTATATTCCCTACATATACAATTTTCCGCTCCAAATTCATCCACATGACCTTGATCTCAACCCTCCAAATGAGATGTTAAATGAAATGAAGTTTTTTCTTTAAGTATACCTACCCATGATGGCTATGGAAGGTGAATATTCTCCCTTCCATGCAAGTGCCAAGACAACACAATATAATCCCATATGTATAAATTTCTTTGTAGAAGTGTCCTATTCATATTTGGGTGACATAATCTATATTCCATACATAAGAAGGGAGTGGAGAAGAGGCACTCTCTCCCTCCCTCT
>CM035407.1:189133073-189135573 GCA_020310875.1 Ceratopteris richardii
TTTTGTGTTCCCTTTAGGTACTTTACTATCTTCTTGGCTGCCTCCAAATATGGTACTCTTGGTTTATGCATAAATTGGCTGAGTACACTAACACCATATGAGATATCAATCCTAGTTAAGGTAGCATAATTGAGACTACCTACCAAACTTTGGTAACCTGTAATATCCTTGAGTTCTTCTCCTTCATGTGCACTGAGTTTGTGGTTGACCTCCATAGGAATGTTTGAGACTTTAGCCTCCTGCAAATTAAACTTCTTGACCATGTCCTGAATGTACTTTTTCTGAGTAATGAATATACCTGAATTTGTGTAGACCAATTCAAGCCCTAGGAAGTACTTCAATAATCCAAGATCATTGATCTTGAATTCCTTCATCATTTGACCTTTGATGTGTCTAATTCCTTGAACATCATTTCCTGTAATGATGATGTCATCAACATAGACACACAAGTATATTACCTCTGAATTGTTCTTCTTTATAAACAATGAAGTATCTGCTTTACTCATCACAAATCCTTGATCCAAGAGATAGGTTGTCAACCTATAATTCCATGCTCTAGGTGCCTGTTTCAATCCATACAGAGCCTTCTTCAATTTGCAAACATGATTTACCTTATTGGGATCCTCATAGCCAGGTGGTTGTGACATGTAGACCTCTTCAGATATCCATCCATTCAAGAATGCATTCTTTACATCCAATTGGTACATGTTCCAATTCTTGGATGCAGCTACACTCACCATAATTCTGATAGTTGGCATCTTGGCCACAGGAGAAAATGTCTCCTCATAATCAATGCCTTGGGTTTGTGCAAAACCCTTGGCTACCAACCTAGCTTTGTACCTGCTTATTGTACCATCTGAGTTCCTTTTGAGTTTGTAGATCCATCTGGATCCTATCACCTTCATGGAGTCCTTCTTGGGTACCAAGTCCCAAGTATCACTCTCCTTGAGAGCCTCCATTTCTTCATCCATTGCTTCCTTCCATTCTGGTTTAGTAATGGCTTCCTCAAATGTACCTGGTTCTTCACTTAAGATATCCTTTGCAAGATATACAGAGTGCTTGGTTACAAGTGAAGTATCATACCCATACCTAATTGGTTTCTTCTTTTCTCTTGAAGATCTCCTCATAGCTTGAGTTGAGGATTCTGGATTGTCTTCAAGTTGCTTCATCTTCATCTTCCCTTTGGATTTCCAAGCTTTGAATTCTTCAATGTTGATGGTGTCTTCATCATCTGAGCTTGTGTCCTCATTCTGAGTTGGTTCTTGCCTGACAAGCTTTGGAAAGTCTTCTTCCATATCATAAGGTAGGCTAACTTTCCTGCACTCATTATCATACCATGAATCATTTTCATCAAAGATTACATCTCTACTTACCTTGAAGCCTTTGTTTGAGGGGTTATAGAACCTGTATCCTTTCTGATTCAAATCATAACCAATAAAGATACACTTTTCAGCCTTGGGGTCTAGCTTTCCTCTTACCTGTGAGGGAATATGCACATATGCAACACACCCAAAGATCTTGCAATGATCCAGGGATGGTCTCTTACCATGCCAAGCCTCATAGGGTGTCATTCCATCAAGTGTCTTTGATGGCAACCTGTTGATTAAGTATGTGGCAGTAGATACACTCTCTGCCCAAAGATAATTTGGTAATTTTTTCTCATTAAGCATAGACCTAGCTGTCTCCACAATGAGTCTATTCCTTCTTTCAGCTACCCCATTTTGTTCAGGTGAGTACCTTGTGGTAATCTCCCTCTTGATGCCTCTTTCCTGCAAGAACTCTTCAAAGTCATTGGAGAAGTATTCTCCACCACCATCTGACCTTAGCCTCTTCAAATGTCTACCTGTTTGATTCTCAACTAATGCAAGATATCTTTTGAAACAATTAAATACTTCATCTTTATGTTTCATGAAGTACAAGACAGTCCATCTGCTATAATCATCTATAAAAGATACATAGTACCTTGATCCAGATATGGATGGCTCCTTGCTTGGTCCCCAAACATCTGTATGCACCAATTCCAAGTAATCTTCATGCATAAATCCTTTCTTGGTGTATGGCAACCTGTGTGACTTACCAAATTGACAAGCCCCACACTTGTATATCATGTGTTGCTTGGATACATTAGGTATCCCAAGCACACATTGATCCCTACTCATTTGTTTTATGGTCCTCTCTCCAATGTGACCTAATCTTTTGTGCCACATCTCCAATTCTGATAGAGTTTGGTCTTTATAATTGTACAAGGCAATATTCTTAGTATCCTCAAGTTCAAAGGTAAATAGTCTACCTGATTTCTCTCCCTTGGCTATCCTTCTGAATCCATGTCTTGGATCCTCCACATATGCACCATGTTGAGTGAACCTGACCTGTAGACCTTTTTCAACAATCTGACCTACACTCATCAGATTCTTGGTGATTGTTGGAACATACAATACTCTGCTTAGCAAATTCTGATTACCATCACTTGTTTTGACATTACCTACTTTAACCACTGAAT
>CM035407.1:189158073-189173073 GCA_020310875.1 Ceratopteris richardii
TGTCTCATCTTTGTGGTGGGGATCCCTCCCCAAATGATTCAAAACACTATCTCATTTTGCACTTTGATGAACTGGACAAAGTACAAACTAGTGAAAGAATAATAAGGGTGGATCTAAACACATCCCTGGCCAATTCACAGTTTCTCGATGTGTGATCTGGGCACAAACATATGAAATGGATGGATTCCAATTGCTAGTCCATTTCTGAGCATGACTCGTGCATGGACTTAGTAATGAAGGTGGGATTCTTATCCCTCGCAAGACTTTAAGAACTCTTGATCCACTTGAATTTGATTTGCAACACTTAAAGTTTGGTTGTCTCAAACATCTAACTTGGATGTTTGTACAATCATAATTAACTCCGATCCAATAGATACTTGATTTTTTCACCCGGCTAGAGGACTACTTTGTCCAAATGGGTTAAAAAATCCTATGTAAGCTGTAGGAGAAATTTTACCATTTATGTTGAGTCAACCATACTAGCTTGACCAATTCAAATTCAAAATGATTCTTCAACTTAGGACACTTTTCTCAAAGACTTCCAAAAGTTCTTGGGAATTGTCAATCTTATGAGCAACTCCTAACTGCTTTATTCTAGAGTGTACTAAACTCTAGGTAATGAGAGTTATGCTAGTAACTGCAAGCAAACTCAAAAGAATAAGTCAATCTTGGACTTTCTATCTTTTGAAGATTGAATAAGTTCTTATACAGAACATCTATCTAGGATGTTTAATTTAGTTATCTAGTTCCAATCAGGTCACCTTGGACTTTTGTGAAAGGAATCAAATACCATATCTGAGTCAATTCCAAAAGATTTGGAAAGCGAAAAGAAAAGAACTTAAAATCTATATTAATTAATTCAAACTTCTAAGATATAAACTTGCTCAAAGTCAAGTACTTGATGACCTAAGACTCTAACTTCTTAATGATGTGTTTCAACAAGGTATTGAAGCTTTTATTATTCTATCTTTAAGAGAAAGGAACTCGATCCTTGAAAAGATTTGTAGAGTAAATCTAAACATCATCCTATCCACAAGATACTAGTGTGGTATCCAACATCAGTGTGTCGACCCAAAGATATTCTATTGATGAGTTTTTTATTTAAACAATGCTTCATTTGAGACTAAGTTCAAAAGTCAAAGTCTTACTTTAGTTTGAAGTGTTTCAAGAAGAACTTGGAAGCTACTTACTTCGTATCTTCTTACTAACTTGATCTTGAAGTATCTTCATATCATACTTTTATTCTCCTTGAATTAAAACTTATTTTAGTTCCCTTGAAGATCAGATCTAACTTCAAAACCCATACTTAGACTAAAAAATAATTATCCTTCCACGGTCCGATGTCCCATACCATCTTTCCTACATCAATCTGAGTATAAAATCTGGTGTCCCATACCACTCTATTTTATATTCACATTAATGTGTGATACTTATCCTAAAGTCTAAACATAGAGTACCTTTTCACTTCAACATTTAAAAAGAATTTTGAAGTTTCAGGCATTATCTCTAACTGGATATTCTATTTTTTTATCCCTTCACAGGATCGTTTCACGATCTTATGCTTTCCTTTGGGAACTTGAAAACCTTTGATACAATATCCATTCTTCTTTACTAAGGTTTTTCAAAAGAAAAACCCACTATCATTCCAAGTTCTTGAATTTATCAAATTCAAGTCTAATTGGTTATACTTGACCAATTTGTAGCGACAAGAGCTTTTTTACTTCTTATCTTTAGATTCCTTTCTAACAAAAGCTTTTAAATAGCTACCTCGAGGACTTTATAGGAATCTCTCTACTGCTTAAGTCTAAGCATCCACTCATGCTTTTTGATTTCACCTTTAAGAAATCCCTTTAAGGATAGGTAAACTTTTATGTTACACCTTTCAGAGACTTATTTACCATTGACATGGTTGCAGACTACATACTTGGAATATCTACTTTGTTCAAACTTGGAACAGCTTACTATTTCAATTGCGAATACTTGGGAAATATTCATAGTAGTTCCAACCGCAATTCTTGAACAACCCTTTCCAAGCTTTGATCAAGTCTTGTTGATCATGCGATAATAATAAAGACTTTGTCTTTACCTTTAAGATCTCTCGAATTATCAAAAGCTTCTTTGCTTACCTACGGGATTTTAGAGATCTTTCCCCTACTCAAGTCCAAGCATATACCAATGCCTTTCAGATTCTAAAGCTAAGAATCTTTGATACACTTCTAGGTGATATCAACCATTAAATGGACTTTAAGTACAATTTCTGGTGGTTTGGGACTGTTAGGGAACTACTTGCTATCTAAAGAATTTAAAGAATTTCCTTCTCACTACTTGGAAGACATTATTCTTCAACGACTAGAGATCCATTCTAGGCCATGACATGTGTGGATCCAATCATCCATGTCCAACCATCCATGCTCAGAAAAGCTATCTTCTTCCTTACAAAAAGTTATAAGTATACATGTGCACACACTTGAGTGCATCCTATTTCCTTTTGCAAGCAAGAAGAAAATATAAATTGTGCATGAAAACATTCTTTTCTATACGCATGCTTGTGCTTAATGAGTGTTTCAATATGTTTATGATCTTTCAGGTAGGTTTTCATAATTTGCAT
The DNA here is from genome assembly GCA_020310875.1 of Ceratopteris richardii. Classification (NCBI taxonomy): domain Eukaryota; kingdom Viridiplantae; phylum Streptophyta; class Polypodiopsida; order Polypodiales; family Pteridaceae; genus Ceratopteris; species Ceratopteris richardii. Next base: position 189,160,682 of record CM035407.1, read on the forward strand.
CAAGATTATCGAGAATGAAGTTTACTACGATACTTCAATGATAAAAATGCATCCTATATGAAACTAGAGAGCAAAAACAAACATTGAAACTAATCATGAACTTGGAAAATACTTATCTGCCAATTAAGCTACATCCTTCCTTTGATCTCGAGAAGAGCCGCTCTTAGTTGTGGTTAGAGATCAAGAAACCAACCCTTTGATCTTTGTCCAAGCATCTTTCATCACTTGAGAAAAATGAAAGCCAAAATATGATCCGACTTCTTTGATTAATGCTTGTCTTGGCCCTTCTGATGCCATCGGATGATGTGTGAGGGATGCTTCAGGTGACTACAATGGGTGTCTGAAACTATAAGTCAGGAGATCAAACCCCCATCCCACACATCATTAGAATAGGACCTCTAAGCTTATAATTGGTTAAAACGCTATCTTCAATTGGTAGAGATTTTGAATTCGATCCCTCTCGATGCGAGTTGATAGAAAGTCTTCTTTTACTGCAGATGGATTTGTAGACATCGAGTCAACAAGGTGTAGTGGTAGAGGTGCACGCCTTTTCTGCAGAGGTCGTAAGTTCAAGCCCCGCCTGCGTCCACCTGAGAGACACTGTTTTATCTTCTGAGAAAACATTTTGCAGGCCATTGAAAGAAGTTATTATGAATTTCGCTTCCGGTGGAGTGCACGAACGTCACTCGTTCCTGTGGATAGAGGAGAAGAATTTTGTTCAAGATGTTTCGGGTTTAATCCCCACGTGCGGCTTCTCATAGATAAGACCTCCTTTTGAAGAACTCCTAAACTTTTGGAGATCACCGGTCCTCTCTTTCTGTCTCCTTTGCCTCCGCGATCTCTGCACACCGTGCCCGAACAGGCAATGGACGGAATGGGAGATAAACGATCAAAATATCATGTCATGATCCCAAAAAAGATGATGAAATTTCAAACTTTGCATAGAAACTCTAGCTTGGGAAGAAGATTTCCATGTTGGAAAAACAATGTTCCTATTGGTCCATTCTATCCAGAGTTTACAAGATGTGTACAAGCTTTTATACTCCCTCAAGCGGACGGCCGAGTAACAGCATGTGTAGTTGTCAAACTCACATCTTGTACACACTAGAGCCTTGGTGGCATGGATAGGTCGTTATCCTCCCAAACCTCCCACCAGGGATCGATTCCCATCGCTGACAGCGCGTGGAAAATAGAAGATTTTAGCGTTTGCTTTTGGCTAAAATTGACGGACGAGCGCGAACGCAATCCGTTGTGTTTTCTAGATTCATTGCGATCGTATTGATCGTATGCTTTATTAGAAGCGATCGTAGATCGTAGCTTTATTAGCTTTATTATGAGCTTTTCAAAGTTACACAAAACTATATAAGAAGAGTATTGGCCTCATTATCTTTCATCCTGCACCTAGTATTCAACACAAGCTTGGAGCTTGGACCTCAATAGAGGTGGTGTTTCTTCTAGCACATGGGGCAGCCATGGTGCTAACTTGAAGCATGTTGAGGAGCAGCTATGGAGTTCTTCTTAATGATTCTTCTTGGAGAAGATGAAGGGTGTGCTCACACTCTAGCTAATGGAGAGGAGGTTATCTCTTGTTCATGGCAAGAAGACTTGGTCATTAGCAGCTTGATGGTGAGGATTGGTCATCTACATGGTGTATTTGAAGATTATCTTCTACAGGAAGATATTAGGTTGAAGATTGTCTTCTACAAGAAGATGTCAGGCTACTTCAAAGACATTGGATGGTGCCATCTACATGGTGTATTTGAAGATTGTCTTCTACAAAGAAGATGTTAGGTTGAAGATTGTCTTCTACAAGAAGATGTCAGGCTACTTCAAAGACATTGGATGGTGGTTAACATAAGATTTACATCTTATGTTAAGTATTCAGGTACATATTCTCTTTATGCACACAGGTACTACTTGAAGTTTATGGAGGCTGTGGCGTTCATATAAGAAGGAGTCCTATTCGGCATAGGTACAAGAGAATCAGTACTTATATGCTTTATGCATATTTTTGTGAGGTGTTTGAGAAGGTGTGTTCACATGAGTTTGAGGATTTCCGGCAACAATCTTGTTAGCATTCTATGCTACTTTATAAGTATGTGATCTTTTCACACACGTATCTAACTTAGGGTCTTCCATAGCCTAAGTTTAGATATAGGTTTGTTGACCATCAGTTTCACACTGATCCTTCCTCATTCAATCACTCATATTCACTCTTCTATAACCTATTAGGTCACACATCTCATGTATATTCAGATTACTGCCCACACATATGAATATGTTTGTTACATTGTACATTCACTCATTCATCTATTTCTCATCACATAGAATGGTTGAGAATTTTGCTCCCACATTGTACATTGAACATTGGTATATATGATACTATGAGTAAGCGATGGCTTACATAACACCTTACACATGTCTTCTATTCTTTCTCTATCTTTATCTCATCATCTGTATGATTAAGTTGTGGTATGTTCATGTTTTGTCAATATGGAAGATTGCTGGAATTAATGTTGTACATGAATGGAACTATGGAACCATGGACCTGTGACATGAGCCTAAGGGCCTACCTCACTTCCAACATTTGGTATCAGAGCACTAAGGTTTTTGGTTACAGAACTTTAGATCTTTGGCATCAATGCATTAAGGCTCATTCATGTCCTAGGTTCCCAGAATTCCAGATTTACAACATATAATTTGAAAGCATCTTCTAACATTTGACATTTGACATACACACTTAATCTAGATGAGTAGAGATTTGAGAATTAGACAATTCAGTTACATGTGTATTCATCAGTGTGGAGTATGAAGTTGATGATCTGTTAGCAGCCAAATATTTTTGGAAGAGTATGCAAATACTTTACAAAAGTATTGTTTGAAGACCCAGACTTGATGAAGAGAAGACTACTTCAAATTCAAGGAAGAACAATGGTTTAGAGAAGATGAAGAAATTAGATCAACATCAAATCACAGGTATCAGTTTCTACTATCAGATTATCATTTGCAGGTCATATCTTAGAAGAGCAGTTATGAAGAGATTTGAAGAAATTCAAGAATTGCTTTTATACGCTTTCATCATTTGAAAGTTAAAGGCTACATCGAAACAGGTATCTAGAGGTTTTTCTAGAGAGTTTTTGAGAAATCTCTTTCATGGCAAGAAAGTTCATCTAAGAAGACAAGCGCAGAGATGAGATGAGTTTTTTTTTTTCAGCCAATTTTCTGTTGTAAGTTGGTTGGATATCAGGGTACAAATGTATCCAGAGAAGGTAACTCTAGAAGGGTAATTCATCATTCAGACGACGATTGGTGAATTTAGTCGTTTCAGACATTTGAAGCACAATTTTTATTCAGAGATATGAGGAGATGATAAAACATGTTCAACTTCCATTTGTATACCATATTTGTTTTATCTCTTACTCTTACATTAGAGGAAGAGAAAAGTTCATTTGAAGAAGTCAAGAGTGTTTGCTACTTCAAGATGAAGAGAACAAAAGGTATGGAAGTAAAGTTTGAAAATGTTGACATCATCAGGTGGAAGAAAGATGCAGAAAAAGAAAGTCCATCATTTCCAAAAGAAAAGTAAGGCTTCCTTTTCTCATATATTTTCCATATACTTTTCCTATTTTATCCTCTACACCCAAAGACAAGTCTACGAGAACATCTTGTTTAAAGAAGAAGCAGTTTCTTGTTTTGCATTACACTTGGTCATGATTTAGTAGATTTGACAAAGAATTGCATTGAGAGAAAGAAAAGCAGCAGATATATGTTTTAACTCATATATGTATGAGTTATGTTTTAGTTGAAGCTTTTAAGCAGGCAGCTTATATGTTCCCTCAAAGAATTCTTGGAGTGTCAATACAAAGCTACTTGGTATATGACAAGTTGCAGAGAAGTATATTTCTTCTTTATCTAACTCTTGAGGTAAAAGAGTTTTTCTGTAGCAGATGTTGAAGACTTGGGTTGAGGTTTTATGTTTGGAAAAGATTACCTCATATTCAGTATTTTCAGAAAACTTCAGAAAATTCAGAATCTTGTTGATGTACCAGTCAGTTGAAGAATCTACTTTCTATGATTGTCTTGTTTTTTTGGATACATGCTTGTATTCAAAAAGGTGTTCCATTAGATCCTCACTTAATTGAAAAGTGGAGTTAGCCAAAAGAAAATCAAGCAGGTACTATCACATTTCACCCGGGTAAAATATGAAAGTTATGAAGTATCAACTTGCAGCTTTTGGAGTTCTCAAGGTGAGAAGTTTGTCCACTTATGTTTCAAGTAGGAATTGCAGATTCCTTGAAGGATTTGTTTGAAGAAAAGTTTTACAACTTTTTGAGAAGCATGGACACTTGGAGACATTCATGAAGTAAATCAAACATTCAGTCATGAAGGTTTGATGATAGCAGATTCTACACAGGAGAGATCATTGATCTTGAATAAATCTTGTATGATCTTGAGTATTTATGATTCAGTTGTCTATCCTTTGTTTGTGAAGATTCTTAACATTGGAGAAGTAAGTCAAAGATTCAGATTCTATCAGATTTGTGTTGCACAGAGATAGAAATACTTGTTATGTGCAGAAGGGTATGAATCCTAAAATGCTTTCAGCAAGGTTTTATCAGCTAACCTTATTCTACAATATGGGAAGCTGAAGACCTACAATGAAAGTTATTAGCAACTGCAGTGCTGATAAAAAAAAGGGTTCAAAGATTTTGTTTCAGATACAGGTATTGATCACTGAACATCAGATTTATGAAGGAAGACGTTCCACATTTCATAAAGTTTGATATATTTGAAGAATTCTGGATACTAGTGTTAAGTCATCCAGGAGGTGATGAAACATGAAGACTTATTTTCAACCATATGTAAAAGAATGCAGAGTCATACCTACAGGTATTCCTATATTTCCTTTGTCAGGTTCTCTTTATGTTCCAGCTTTGAAAGAAGAAGGAAGAAGAAGAATGTTTGGAGAAAGTTCCTGTTAGGATGTTCCTGTTCAGGAGAAGGTTCTAGAGTTCTATTTGAAGAGAAGCTTGATATTTCAGAAAGGTATATTTCAGACGTGCGCACATATATGTTTATACCAGGTTCTTAAGGAAAGAGGTATGAAGGATTTAAAGGATGAAGACACGATGACATCATAGATTTTTTACTCATATTTCAGTTGATTGCAATTGAGTTGAGTTGATTTGACTTGAGTACAGTCAGAGATGAACCAGCAGTGTTCATAATACACTACGTTGTGAGTTGATAGTCACAGGTTCCAGGATTCAGTTCTTGATTTTTAGTGTATTTACATGACACAACAGAAGTACGTTGAGAAATCCTTTTGGAAGGTAAATGCAAATATGTGGATCCTAGTGTATGTTTTCAGTTTTTTGAAGACAGGAGATAGCAAGTTCAGAGACAGTTCATGTTATATTTGTTGTCAAGCAGTGATTGCTTGATGTATACACTATTGGATATCTAGTTTGCATATTTTCTCAAGTATTATGGTTCATATTCAACAAATTCAGGTTTTTTGAAGGAAAGTCAAATTCAGTTTTGAAGAAGACTTTTTCTGAAGTATCAGAAGTACAAGCTTGAAGCTTGTGACAGGCTATTTGAAGCTTATGATAGTTTGCAGTTTGTGACAGATTGCAGATCCAGCCCAGATTGTACCAATATGACATTGCAGGGGGGATTGTTGGAAAAACAATGTTCCTATTGGTCCATTCTATCCAGAGTTACAGGATGTGTACAAGCTTTTATACTCCCTCAAGCGGACGGCCGAGTGACAGCATGTGTAGTTGTCAAACTCACATCTTGTACACACTAGAGCCTTGGTGGCGTGGATAGGTCGTTATCCTCCCAAATCTCCCACCAGGGATCGATTCCCATCGCCGACAGCGCGTGGAAAATAGAAGATTTTAGCGTTTGCTTTTGGCTAAAATTGACGGACGAGCGCGAACGCAATCCGTTGTGTTTTCTAGATTCATTGCGATCGTATTGATCGTATGCTTTATTAGAAGCGATCGCAGATCGTAGCTTTATTAGCTTTATTATGAGCTTTTCAAAGTTACACAAAACTATATAAGAAGAGTATTGGCCTCATTATCTTTCATCCTTCACCTAGTATTCAACACAAGCTTGGAGCTTGGACCTCAATAGAGGTGGTGTTTCTTCTAGCACATGGGGCAGCCATGGTGCTAACTTGAAGCATGTTGAGGAGCAGCTATGGAGTTCTTCTTAATGATTCTTCTTGGAGAAGATGAAGGGTGTGCTCACACTCTAGCTAATGGAGAGGAGGTTATCTCTTGTTCATGGCAAGAAGACTTGGTCATTAGCAGCTTGATGGTGAGGATCGGCCATCTACATGGTGTATTTGAAGATTATCTTCTACAGGAAGATATTAGGTTGAAGATTGTCTTCTACAAGAAGATGTCAGGCTACTTCAAAGACATTGGATGGTGCCATCTACATGGTGTATTTGAAGATTGTCTTCTAAAAAGAAGATGTTAGGTTGAAGATTGTCTTCTACAAGAAGATGTCAGGCCACTTCAAAGACATTGGATGGTGGTTAACATAAGATTTACATCTTATGTTAAGTATTCAGGTACATATTCTCTTTATGCACACAGGTACTACTTGAAGTTTATGGAGGCTGTGGCGTTCATATCAGAAGGAGTCCTATTCAGCATAGGTACAAGAGAATCAGTACTTATATGCTTTATGCATATTTTTATGAGGTGTTTGAGAAGGTGTGTTCACATGAGTTTGAGGATTTCCGGCAACAATCTTGTTAGCATTCTATGCTACTTTATAAGTATGTGATCTTTTCACACACGTATCTAACTTAGGGTCTTCCATAGCCTAAGTTTAGATGTAGGTTTGTTGACCATCAGTTTCACACTGATCCTTCCTCATTCAATCACTCATATTCACTCTTCTATAACCTATTAGGTCACACATCTCAAGTATATTCAGATTACTGCCCACACATCTGAATATGTTTGTTACATTGTACATTCACTCATTCATCTATTTCTGAAGAATTTTGCTCCCACATTGTACATTGAACATTGGTATATATGATACTATGAGTAAGCGATGGCTTACGTAACACCTTACACATGTCGTCTATTCTTTCTCTATCTTTATCTCATCATCTGTATGATTAAGTTGTGGTATGTTCATGTTTTGTCAATATGGAAGATTGCTGGAATTAATGTTGTACATGAATGGAACTATGGAACCATGGACCTGTGACATGAGCCTAAGGGCCTACCTCACTTCCAACATTCCATAGAAGCTCTAACTTGGGAAGAAGATGATAATGAATCTTAGAAGATCTCCATGAGATCCTAGGAAAGATGATGAGCTAACAAGGTCACCATGGAAGCTTGCCTATGCTCTGATACCAATGCAAGAAAACTAGGAATTACGACCACCACATGCGAGAGAGATTACTCTCCTCCCAACCTTATGCCTGTATATATAGCTGCTCGAATCAACGAGGACCACAAATGTAACTAGAGCCCACAAGTGTATGTGCAATCTCCTCCACTCCTTTAGTACCTTCCACTAGAGTCCACTAGTGGTTGGTGTACTCGCTCTCGAGTTAAGTCTCACTGGACTCAAGTTAACTCACCTTAACTTGAGTTAGAAGGCTCCAGAGCTCCTTGGGCAAAACTCTCTCCCCATGCTACCCATGGGAGTTGAACCAAAGACCTCCTCCTTCACAACCATGAGACTTAACCACTAGGCTAAGTGGATTACTCGAATACGAGAGCACATGAACTTATGCTTAAGTCTATTCTAAGATCTTTGGTCCTACAGATGAGTGACCAAATGGTATCGGATTTCAGATTTGTCGGAAGGAGTTGGATCCATAGACCATAGGCTTTATTTATTACATTCTTCCCCCCTTGGAAAAATATTTTCGTCCTAAAAAATAGAACTATATATATATATATATAAAACTCTAGGCATCCCTCGAGCCTCATCTTCTAAAACTGGAAGAACATGGTCATGTTCTAAAACTGGAAGAACATGTCTCATCACATCCCTGGCCAATTCACAGTTTCTCGATGTGTGATCTGGGCACAAACATATGAAATGGATGGATTCCAATTACTAGTCCATTTTTGAGCATGACTGGTGCATGGACTTAGTAATGAAGGTGGGATTCTTATCCCTTGCAAGACTTTAAGAACTCTTGATTCACTTGAATTTGATTTGCAACACTTAAAGTTTGGTTGTTTCAAACATCTAACTTGGATGTTTGTAAAACGGTTAACTCCAATCCAATAGTTACTTGATTTTTTCACCCGGTTAGAGGACTACTTTGTCCAAATGGATTAAAAAATCCTATGTAAACTGTAGGAGAAAGTTTACCATTTATGTTGAGTCAACCATACTAACTTGACCAATTCAAATTCAAAATGAGAATTTGTCCAACTTAGGACACTTTTTCAAAGACTTCTAAAAGTTCTTGGGAATTGTCAATCTTATGAGCAACTCCTAACTACTTTATTCTAGAGTGTACTAAACTCTAGGTCATGAGAGTTATGCTAGTAACTGGAAGCAAACTCAAATGAATAAGTCAATCTTGGACTTTCTATCTTTTGAAGATTGAATAAGTTCTTATACAAAACATCTATCTAGGATGCTTAATTTAGTTATCTAGTTCCAGTCAGCTCACCCTGGACTTTTGTGAAAGGAATCAGATACCATATCTGAGTCAATTCCAAAAGATTTGGAAAGCGAAAAGAAAAGAACTAAAAATCTGTATTAATTAATTCAAACTTCTAAGATATAAACTTGCTCAGAGTCAAGTACTTGAGGACTCAAGACTCTAACTTCTTAATGATCTGTTTCAACAAGGTATTGAAGCTTTTATTATTCTATCTTTAAGAGAAAGGAACTCGATTCTCGAAAGGATTTGTAGGGTAAATCTAAACATTATCCTATCCACAAGATACTAGTGTGGTATCCAACATCAGTGTGTCAACCCACTGATATTCTATTGATGAGTTTTTTATTTAAACAATGCTTCATTTGAGACTAAGTTCAAAAGTCAAAGTCTTACTTTAGTTTGAAGTGTTTCAAGAAGAACTTGGAAGCTACTTACTTCGTATCTTCTTACTAACTTGATCTTGAAGTATCTTGAGATCATACTTTTATCCTTCTTGAATTAAAACTTATCCTTGGAAGTTTTAATTCCCTTGAAGATCAGATCTAACTTCAAAATCCATACTTAGACTAAAAAATAATTATCCTTCCACGGTCCGATGTCCCATACCATCTTTCCTACATCAATCTGAGTATAAAATCTTGTGTCCCATACCACCCTATTTTATATTCACATTAATGTGTGGATGATACTTATCCTAAAGTCTAAACATAGTGTACCTTTTCACTTCAACATTTAAAAATAATTTTGAAGTTTCAGGCATTATCTCTAACTGGATATTCTATTTTTTTTATCCCTTCAGAGGATCGTTTCAGGATCTTGTGCTTTCCTTTGGGAACTTGGCAATCTTTGATAGAATATTCATTCTTCTTTACTAAGTTTTTTCAAAAGAAAAACCCACTATCATTCCAAGTTCTTGAATTTATCAAATTCAAGCCTAATTGGTTATACTTGACCAATTTGTAGCGACAAGAGCTTTTTTACTTCTTGTCTTTAAATTCCTTTCTAACAAAAGCTTTTAAATAGCTACCTCGAGGACTTTATAGGAATCTCTCTATTGCTTAAGTCTAAGCACCCACTCATGCTTTTTTATTTCACCTTTAAGAAATCCCTTTAAGGATAGGTAAACTTTTACGTTACACCTTCCACAGACTTATTTACCATTAACATGGTTGCAGACTACATACTTGGAATATCTACTCTGTTCAAACTTGGAACAACTTACTATTTCGATTGCCAATACTTGGGCTAATTTCATAGTAGTTCCAACCGCAATTCTTGGACAACCCTTTCCAAGCTTTGATCAAATCTTGTTGATCATGCGATAATAATAAAGACTTTTTCTTCACCTTTAAGATCTCTCGAACTATCAAAAGCTTCTTTGCTTACCCACGGGATTTTAGAGATCTTTCCCCTACTCAAGTCCAAGCATATACCAATGCCTTTCAGATTCTAAAGCTAAGAATCTTTGATGTGCTTCTAGGTGATATCAACCATTTGGACTTTAAGTACCATTTCTGGTGGTTTGGGATTGCTTGGAAACTACTTGCTATCTAAAGAATTTAAAGAATTTCCTTCTCACTACTATTGAGATATCAAGCTCAACATGTGATGATCCAGGATGACACGTACCAGTTTTTTGTTTCTCTGACATGTATAGTGGTCATATCGATATATGTCAGGGATACTTCATTGAGCTTTATTAGATTTATCTACCGAGAGTGATGGCACATTTGTTTCTTGCCAGTTCACTCATTCGCGGACATTAGGTTTTTCCTTATGTACTGGTCTTTATATATTGCACTGGTTGTATTCTTGTTTTTAGGTCATTCTTGTACATTCCTTTTATGTAATAGAGATATGTCTGAAGCAGTCGGGTCCCTAGACCATAGACTTACTTTATTACATTCTTCCACCCTTGGAAAAATATTTTCGTCCTCAAAAATAGAGCTATATATATAAATGTAGGCATCCCCCGAGCGCGATGTTCTAAAACTGGAAGAACATGGTCATGTTCTAAAACTAGAAGAACATGTCCCATCTTTGTGGTGGGATCCCTGCCCAAATGATTCAAAACACTGTCTCATTTTGCACTTTGATGAACTGGACAAAGTACAAACTAGTGAAAGAATAATAAGGGTGGATCTAAACACATCCCTGGCCAATTCACAGTTTCTCGATGTGTGATCTGGGCACAAACATATGAAATGGATGGATTCCAATTACTAGTCCATTTTTGAGCATGACTGGTGCATGGACTTAGTAACGAAGGTGGGATTCTTATCCCTCGCAAGACTTTAAGAACTCTTGATTCACTTGAATTTGATTTGCAACACTTAAAGTTTGGTTGTTTCAAACATCTAACTTGGATGTTTGTACAATGGTTAACTCCGATCCAATAGTTACTTGATTTTTTCACCCGGTTAGAGGACTACTTTGTCCAAATGGATTAAAAAATCCTATGTAAACTGTGGGAGAAAGTTTACCATTAATGTTGAGTCAACCATACTAACTTGACCAATTCAAATTCAAAATGAGAATTTGTCCAACTTGGGACACTTTTCTCAAAGACTTCTAAAAGTTCTTGGGAATTGTCAATCTTATGAGCAACTCCTAACCGCTTTATTCTAGAGTGTTCTAAACTCTAGGTCATGAGAGTTATGCTAGTAACTGGAAGCAAACTCAAATGAATAAGTCAATCTTGGACTTTTTATCTTTTGAAGATTGAATAAGTTCTTATACAGAACATCTATCTAGGATGCTTAATTTAGTTATCTAGTTCCAATCAGCTCACCCTGGACTTTTGTGAAAGGAATCAGATACCATATCTGAGTCAATTCCAAAAGATTTGGAAAGCGAAAAGAAAAGAACTAAAAATCTGTATTAATTAATTCAAACTTCTAAGATATAAACTTGCTCAGAGTCAAGTACTTGATGACCCAAGACTCTAACTTCTTAATGATCTGTTTCAACAAGGTATTGAAGCTTTTATTATTCTATCTTTAAGAGAAAGGAACTCGATTCTCGAAAAGATTTGTAGAGTAAATCTAAACATCATCCTATCCACAAGATACTAGTGTGGTATCCAACATCAGTGTGTCAACCCATTGATATTCTATTGATGAGTTTTTTATTCAAACAATGCTTCATTTGAGACTAAGTTCAAAAGTCAAAGTCTTACTTAGTTTGAAGTGTTTAAAGAAGAACTTGGAAGCTACTTACTTCGTATCTTCTTACTAACTTGATCTTGAAGTATCTTGAGATCATAATTTTATCCTCCTTGAATTAAAACTTATCCTTGGAAGTTTTAATTCCCTTGAAGATCAGATCTAACTTCAAAACCCATACTTAGACTAAAGAATAATTATCCTTCCATGGTCCAATGTCCCATACCATCTTTCCTACATCAATCTGAGTATAAAATCTGGTGTCCCATACCACCCTATTTTATATTCACATTAATGTGTGGATGATACTTATCCTAAAGTCTAAACATAGAGTACCTTTTCACTTCAACATTTAAAAAGAATTTTGAAGTTTCAGGAATTATCTCTAACTGGATATTCTATTTTTTTTAATCCATTCACAAGATCGTTTCACAATCTTGTGCTTTCCTTTGGGAACTTGAAAACCTTTGATAGAATATCTATTCTTCTTTACTAAGGTTTTTCAAAAGAAAAACCCACTATCATTCCAAGTTCTTGAATTTATGAAATTCAAG
>CM035407.1:189183073-189185573 GCA_020310875.1 Ceratopteris richardii
AAGGAATGATACTGAATCTCTATATGCTTAGTCCTGGCATGAAAAACAGGATTAACTGCCAAATATAATGAACTCATATTGTCTCCAAAAATAATTGGAGTACTCTGATCAGTTCCAAAACTCTTCAACAAGGTCTTTAACCATATTACTTCCTTTGCAGCCTCTACCATTCCTTTATAGTCAGCTTGTGTGGATGACAAAGCAACTGTATGTTGCTTCTTTGAGCACCAAGAAACTAACTTATCTCCAATATAACAGAGATACCCATGAGTAGACCTTCTATCATCTGAATCACCTGCCCAATCTGCATCACTAAACACTTTGATTCTTGTATCAGAAGTAAATCCATAATACAAGCCTTCATTTAGGATTCCTTTGATATATCTGAGTACCCTTTGAGCTGCCATCCAATGAGTCTTCTTTGGACAATGCATAAATTGTGATAACACACCTACTGCATATGATAAATCTGGCCTTGTCAAGGTAGCATAGATTAAACTACCTACCAAACTCTGATATTTCTTCATGTCATTGAATTCTTCACCTCCATACCTGCTTAACTTATGATTTACCTCCAATGGTGTGCTTGAAGGCCTGCAATCTTCCATGTTAAATTTGACCAGAATATTCTTCAAGTATCTCTCTTGTGTAACATATAATCCATGTTGAGTATACACAATCTGCATTCCTAAGAAATAAGATACGTTTCCCAAATCTCTTATCTTAAATTCCTTCTCTATTTGTTTCTTAAGCTCATTGATTCCTTGAGCATCTATACCTGTGACAATGATATCATCAACATAAATACACATATATGTGTATCCATTTTCACTTGCCTTCACTAGCAAGCTACTATCTCCCTTTGATGCTTGAAATCCACATTCATTCAAGAACTTAACAAGCCTGTAATTCCATGCTCTTGGAGCCTGCTTCAACCCATACAAAGCTCTCTTGAGCTTACACACATAATTTGATCCAATTGAATCTATGAAGCCTTCTGGTTGCTCCATGTAAACTTCATCTGCAATGTATCCATTTAGAAATGCATTCTTCATATCTAATTGTGATAACTTCCATCCTTTACAAGCAGCAATAGCAATCAATGATATAATTGTAGACATCTTAGCAACAGGACTAAAGGTTTCATCATAATCTACCCCATAAGTTTGAGCATAACCTTTGACCACAAGTCTAGCCTTGTATCTAGAAACCTTACCATCTGCAAACCTTTTTGTTTTATACACCCACTTACATCCAATGACCTTCTGATTCTTTGGTCTTGGCACTAACTCCCATGTTTCATTTTCAAGTAGAGCATCATACTCTTCTTGCATTGCCTTCTCCCAATTCTGTTTTCCTTTAGCTTCTTCATATGTGATTGGATCCTCTTCTGTCTTCACAATATAAGCATAATCTTTTGTTGTTAAGAAAGATGTGTCATAGCTATTTCTAATAGGCTCTTTCCTTTCCATTGAGGATCTTCTGACCTCTGCACTTCTTGAAGTCTCAGCCACATTTGATTCTGGATCAAATCTTGGCCCATCTTCAACACTATCCAGCAATTTTCTTTTACAATCAACATCATCATGATCTTCTTCATACACACTTACTTTTGTCTTCCCTTTTCTTTGTATTTCTTTAACATCTGCATAATCATTTGTTGACCCTGTATACCATGTGCTTTGCTCATCAAATGTAACATCTTTGGTAACAAGAAATTGCTTTGTAGATGGACTCCACAATCTCTAACCCATCTGTCTATCATCATACCCAATAAACACATACTTCTCTGCTTTGGGTTCTAACTTATGTCTCAATTGTGAAGGAACATAAGCATATGCTAAACATCCAAATACCTTACAATGATCAAGAGTAGGTTTCTTACCCCACCATGCTTCAGAAGGAGTTCTTCCCTCCAATGCTTTACAAGGTAACCTATTCACTATGATATGTTGCAGTGTTGATAGCTTCTGCCCATAAGTAATTTGGGCAATTCTTTTCCTTCATCATTGCTCTTGCAAATTCTACAATAGTTCTTTTTCTTCTTTCTGCAATTCCATTCTATTGAGGAGAGTAGCTCCAAGTTACTTCTCTCTTTATACCTGCATTCCGCAAATAATCATCAAACTCTTTACAGAAATACTCTCCCCCTCCATCTGATCTCAACCTCTTGAGCTTTTGTCCTGTAATCCTTTCTACATAAGCATGATAATGTTTGAATGTCTTGAACACTTCTGATTTGTATGATTACATATAAAGTAATCCATCTGGTTGCATCATCAACAAACAACACATAATATCTGGATCCATTTATGCTATAGTCCCTTGAAGGACCCCACACATCTGTATGAACCAATTCAAGCATATTTGAATACTTATATCCCGATTTATTATATGAATTTTTGTGTGCTTTACCTAATTGACAAGCTTCACACTTGTACACCATGTGTTGCCCTTCAATATTTGGCAAACCAAGCACCACATCATTCCTTGACATTTC
>CM035407.1:189216479-189241479 GCA_020310875.1 Ceratopteris richardii
TATGACTATAGAAGGTGGAAAAAAAAGCTTGGACTTTGGATAGCCTTGGACTCAGAGGAGAGCTGTCCAGAATTTGAGTTAGAAGTATTGATTCATCCAGATTTTCAATCAAGGAAAATAATTGTCACTGCAAATTGGAATCTCAGAAATGTAAGGGAGCTTCTAGAATACCTTGATGAGGTATCATCTCAGTGTAGATTCTCAATTGATGATGCAATAGTTAACATTAGATCAGAGAAATCATTATCTTGCATAAGCTGCCTGCCACCAAGGGTGATTAAGTTCCAACCTTTAAGATTGTAACAAGTTAACCCTGACATTCTTACATAATGTATCTTCATCTAATAGAAGCTTCTATTGATACTTCCATTGAATTTTCTTGGCAGGATGGTTACAAACAATGTGTGTTAAATTATTAATTTTAAATGTCTTAGATATTTTTTAGGTCCTTAATTTCATATTTCCATTGATTTTTTTTTGCAGGAGTGAATTGATGACTAAGAAATAATTATACAGGAACTTGCATAAGTTAATTCTAGATGAAGAAGAGATCTAGAATTGAATATCTAATTTCAATTTAATAATTATAGTCTATCAAAGGTGCACACTAGGCTCAGCTAAATAATTTGATTCTATGCAACTTTTTTTGTCCTCAAGTAATGCAAGAGAAATTATCATGGTACACATAACAAGTAATATAAGAGAGTGTGGAGAACTTGGTGCAAATTCCAATCCAAGGTTTGGTATTTCAATATTAGAAGAGCATGTCTTAAGGCATAAAGCAGAGGAGACGAGATAAGTGAAGACGACCGATGCAAGCGACTAGTGCAATCTGAATTTGTCGGATGGCCCTTATCGCTTACATCGGTCGTGTTAGCAAACTACCGCGAGAGAAATTATCATGGTACAAACGCAAACTACCAAGTAATATAAGAGAGTGTGGAGAACTTGGTGCAAATTCCAATCCAAGGTTTGGTATTTCAATATTAGAAGAGCATGTCTTAAGGCATAAAGCAGAGGAGGCGAGATAAGTGAAGACGACCGATGCAAGCGACTAGGGCAATCTGAAATTGTCGGATGGCCCTTATCGCTTACATCGGTCGTGTTAGCAAACTACCGCGAGAGAAATTATCATGGTACAAATGCAAACTACCAAGTAATATAAGAGAGAGTGGAGAACTTGGTGCAAATTCCAATCCAAGGTTTGGTATTTCAATATTAGAAGAGCATGTCTCAAGGCATAAAGCAGAGAAGACGAGATAAGTGAAGACGACCGATGCAAGCGACTAGTGCAATCTGAAATTGTCGGATGGCCCTTTTCGCTTACATCGGTCGTGTTAGCAAACTACCGCGGGAGACTTCAAGAAGTGACCTTGCGTAAAGATTTGACTCACGAGTATAAAAACTAGCAGCAGCGATGAAATGGATAATACGACCGATGCAAGCGATAGGGGCAATCCAAGATTCTCCGATTCCCCGTATCGCTTGTATCGGTCGTGTCCTCTTAATTCTTTATGTCCTTCTGTAACTTCTCGAATTTAAACACTTTCCAACAAGAATGAAGTAAAAAACCCACAATGCATTCATAATTGTGACATAAATAAATTTAATTGGACCATCCAGTGAACTTTTGTCAAACTCTCAAGAGGTTCAATACAACTGTGACCATCTTCCAGATGAAGATTGGCATAACTACATACAATTTGTTAAAAAATAAATATTCCAACCTCGGTTGGCTTTACAATTGATTTCAATCTACGACTCAAAAATTGATTTAACCCTTTCTATCCTTTTTAGAGCCTTGCTTTCTCTGTTGCTTCTGTCCCTTTTTGGAGGTTTCAGCTTGACTCTTTATGTTGTTCATATGCTTTAGTGGTGAGTGAAGAGGAAGCCCTTTCTTTTTATCTTCAGACTGTTTTCTATCAGGTGGAGGGGGTGGAGGTGAGTCTGGATCATGTGGGCAGATTGCATGTTTCATGATACTATTTATTGCTCTCTCTCTGATCAAGATGATCCATGCATCTGGGTAGTCTGATAAATTCAATCCAGGACTGTAGAACCTTCTTTCCAAGAATCTTACAGCATTTGCAATCACTCTCCAGCCACATGATGTTGAGTCTCTCTGCAATGGCACATGAATTTGGCTGTATCCAAATTGCTTTTGTTCATTCATTTTAGCTATTCCTGGAAAATTCTGATCAATATGCATCTTGAGAAGCTTTGCAGCACTGCATTGTAAAGTGAAAATCAAAACGGGGCATGGCTTTAAAATAGAGAACAACAAAATGTATAGTAACTTACACTTTGCAATTCCCATGCTGTGATGGAAGAGAATTTAGGAAAAGAGCTTGATATGCATTGAAGTCCACAATAATCAAACTCCAATGGCCCCTGTCAATGAGTTGCATGTAAATATACTTTCTTAAATGAAACAAATATGTTTCCAAAATGAAGATGAATACTTACTTTTCAATGTATGGGTAAATTACACATTCTACTTCTTCTGTAAAACCCCGTAGAAAGGACTTGGCATCTCCATGTTTATGTAAAAAACATTGTGTCACCAGAGGATCTAAAATAAATACTTTTCTTTGAACCTTTTCCTCACATTGTTGAAGAAGAACCCTACAAATCAAGAAATAAAAATGCAGTTAAGGAACTAGAAAATTATGCAAAACAAAAGCATTTTAAGGCCTCTAGATATACCTGAGTGAAATGTTGACCACACTATCTGATATTTCAAGATGAAGCTCCCTCAACATTTTGTTATCTTCAGGTCTAATGTCAAGAAACAATTCACCTTGCCATGGCATTGCAACATTAACTATAACCTGCCCATCTCCTTTCTTGAGGAGCTCTTTATTTGCTTTCTGTAACTTTTGAATCTGGGTTAAGATGGCACTTTCCTCTGTAAATAATCCCTGCTTTTTCCTCTCCTCCTCACTATTTGCTGCAGCTCTAGTCTCATGATCATGAGTGACTTGAGCGTTGATCTCTTCAATGACAACTGTTGTTTTAGGTGCTCGAGCTGGAGGTATATTTAAAATATCGAAGAATTTTTTGTCGTGGTGATCAATAGGAACCAGAGCTTTATCAAACTTATATCTTATTCTTGAAACAATAACATAATCCTTCGCCATTAAAGTTACCCTATGAGAATGAGCAGCACATAAGTAGGCATCATTCATGAAATCAATAGCAAAGTCCTCTGCAGCTTCTTGCAGGCATAGCAGTGCTTGAGTTTGCCACCTCACATTGACAAAGGATGAGGTCTTCATCAAAGAACAGAGGTTGGATGAGATCTGCTTGACAACTCTCATAAATGGAAGTCTTGGGATCAACAATCCCACAGACTTTTGGGCTCTTCTTATTTCCCTCAAAGACTTAACATGGTAGTTGACCCTTTTTTTTGAAGGCTGCTCTGGCACTTTGGCTTGAACCTTCTGGGAATTTTGCTCCTCGACATTTTCCCCTTGGGCATTCTTGTCCTGACCCTCAGGGTACAACTTCCTTGCTGTCTTTTTGGTTCTAGCCATACTCTGCAAAAAATCAATCTTTAGGCAAGGAATTAGGAAAAGTGGAATATTCCACTATCAAAACTTACTCTCTAAAAGCTATGATCAATGACTCTTTCCACTATCAGAGGCACGACCGATGCAAGCGATAACAGTCATCCGGAAATGCCCGGATGTCCCTGATCGCTTGCATCGGTCGTCTTTAAATTAATCATCAAATATCAATAAATAATATCTGACAATGCAAAACACTCAATTATCACTAAGATAAAGATAATTGGAAAACTATAATCAATGACTCTTTCCACTATCAGAGGCACGAGATGAAAAGGAACGTCCGAGATATGGAAACCAAGACATTAAAGATGCTACCTTGCTTACTATAAAGAAAAATTTGAACAGCCAGACAGAAGAGTCAGCTTCTCAAATCCTCTACTAGCAGAACCCGCTTCCTCCTTTTTGATGGAGACCTCCCACACCTATATCTCACGAAACCCCCCACTGGTGTCCTGCTCCTCGAAAAAGATCCCCACATGCATGTCAAGGATTTGAGAAGCTGACTCTTCTGTCTGGCTGTTCAAATTAAGCAAGGCAGCATCTTTAATGTCTTGGTTTCCATATCTCGGACGTTCCTTTTCATCATAGCAAAGGAAACCAAAATTTGCAAGCTATGATCAAGGACTCGATGATATTAAAAAACATGACCGATCCAAGCGATTAGGGTTATCCAAAAATCTCGGATGTCCCTAATCGCTTGCATCGGTCGTGTCCACATTACCTTACGTAGAGAGCGCTCTCTATAGAAATTGTGAAGTAGGCTAAAAACGTGGTGGCAATGGAACCTCGACGCTTGGCAAGTGTTGACAGAAAAAAATGAAGGAAATGAATAGGAGGAAGCTTAAATAGGTCCCAAAACTGAGTTGATCATTGTGCCACGTGGCATGCTCCGATTGGTCCAAGTCAGATACCGGTTGCGAATTCCAACGTCTTTTGCCACGTGGCATGATCTGATTGATCCACGTCATCAATCCGTTGCATCGGGGAACGTACACTTTACCACGTGGCACTCTATGATTGCTCCACCTCATTCGACCGTTTCTTCCCTCCTCACTAGAGACACGACCGATCCAAGCGATAAGAGTCATCCGTAAATGCCCGGATGTCACTCATCGCTTGCATCGGTCGTCCCTGAATTCATCATCATATTTCAATAAATAGAAGTTAAAATAAAGGTAACAATGCGTTATACTCAAGCAACACAAAAGAAACCAAAATTTGCAAGGTATGATCAAGGACGATGCTATTTAAAAAACATGACCAATCCAAGCGATTCGGGTTATCCAAAAATCTCGGATGTCCCTAATTGCTTGCATCGGTCGTGTCCACATTACCTTATGGAGAGAGCGCTCTCTATAGAAATTGTGAAGTAGCCAAAAAACTTGGTGGCAATGGAACCTCCACGCTTGGCAAGTGTTGACAAAAAAAAAAAAAGCAAATGAATAGGGAAGCTTAAATAGGTCCCAAAACTGAGTTGACCGTTGTGCCACGTGGCATGCCCCGATTGGTCCACGTCAGATAGCCGTTGCGAATTCCAACGTCTTTTGCCACGTGGCATGATTTGATTGATCCACGTCATCTATCCGTTGCATCGGGCAACGTACACGTTGCCACGTGGCACTCTGTGATTGGTCCACCTCATTCGACCGTTTGTTCCCTCCTCGCCTATAAATACCTATTTCTTCACAAACTCAAATTTTCAACCTTCAGAGAATTTCTCACCTACATGTGTATTTTTCTTTCGTCGCCGACACGACCGATACAAGCGATTTTCGCCATTTGACCTACGTTGATTCGCTCTAGTCGCTTGCATCGGTTGTGTTCTCCTAATAGACATACAAGAGAAGCTGCAGCTTAGATGGAGGTAATGAATGAGATCCTTAGTGTCTCTCCATCAGAGAAACTTCTTGATTTCATGGTTCAAGAGGGTTTAAGTGTAGATTATTTTCCTGATGCAATGACCATATTCAACCCCGAAATTGATTTTGAAAAACTCTTAGAGAACTCGAAAAGTTTTCTTAAGGATGAGTGGGAGATTTTCTTGGGGTTGGTCGATGGGAGGATCCTTTCTATTTCTCAGAAAACCTATGTCCATCCTCACATCTTTGGGAAGGATCCAACAGATAGGGCTAAAATCACAAGAAAATGCAGAAGGATATCCCCTTTGCCAGGGAAGCTTGATTTTTGCCCAGAGCATGAAAAGGACTGCTGCTTGCTCCCTTTAAACATTGCTTTCTTGATATGGCTTGATCATATCTTAGTTGAAAGGGAGGAAAATGTTCATGATGAAGACGAGCCTTGCTTAGAGCTGGCACTTGAGGCTAGCTCGAAAACTATGAAAGGTGTCATGGAGATTGTTGAGGAGATCAATCTGCAAGCAGAAGAAGAGCAGGTCAAAGATTTTGATGTGGCCACTTTTAAAGCAGAGACTGCAATAAGGGAGCCAAGTGAAGAAGTTCAAGTGTCTGAGAAGTCCCTACTTCTCCCAAATCTACCTTTTTACTTTATCTCTGGGAAAGAGTTCATACCTCTATTTTACATTCAGGAACTTTTCAATCTAAGGGAGGACTACTGTCTTGCAGCTATAGCTGAGGCAGAAGAAGTTGCAAGGAGATTCATCAATAAGAAAGGAGAAAGAAGAGAGGAATTTTTGCGTCTTGATTTGGATTTGTCTAATGAAGAATTCAAAGATTCATCACAAGCTCTTTCAAAATGCTTTGAGAAAGCTATCTCAGAGAAGCCAAAACTTGCTGATGAAGAGTTTGATGAGCATCAGAAGCAACTTGGAATATACTCGTTTGGACGTGGCTATTCATTCTTGGATGTCGCTGAGGACAAAGGAACAATTTGTATTGACTCAAAAGAGCTCATTGAGGAGGAAGATGAGGTCAAGGTATGTTGTTTGATATATTCTATCAATTAAAGTTTTGTCCGAGATCTCTATTTTTTTAAGTGAGAAAATGACCACGACCGATGCAAGCGATACAACCTAACGGATAATCTCCGTTGGGCCTTATCGCTTGCATCGGTCGTGTTCGGACTTGAAGAGGAAGATGAGGTCAAGTATGTAGTAAAATATATTCTCATGATTTAAAGGAAAAGGAGATGAGATGGGCTTGATGCAAAATCTCTATCTTGTGTCAGTTTGTCCAAGTTCTCCATTAGAAGTGTCAGAAGTCGATCACGACCGATGCAAGCGACAAGGCCCATCAGATATTTTCCGTCGGTCCTCATCGCTTGCATCGGTTGTGTTTGGACTTTAGGAAGATGATGTCAAGGTATGCAGTTAACTATATTCTCAAGAACTGTTGGTTAAGGATTTGAGATGGGAACAATGCAAAATCTCTTTCTTGTATCAGATTTGTCAAAGTTCTCCATTCGAAGTGTCAGAAATGGATCACGACCGATGCAAGCGATTATGCCCATCGGATATTTTCCGCTGGGCCTCATCGCTTGCATCGGTCGTGTTTGGACTTTAGGAAGATGACGTCAGGGTATACAGTTAACTATGTTCTCAAGAACTTTAGGTTAAGGATATGCGATGGGACCAATGCAAAATCTCTTTCTTGTATCAGATTTGTCCAAGTTCTCCATTCGAAGTGTCAGAAATGGATCACGACCGATGCAAGCGATTAGGCCCATCGGATATTTTCCGTTGGGCCTCATCGCTTGCATCGGTCGTGTTTGGACTTTAGGAAGATGACATCAAGGTATACAGTTAACTATGTTCTCAAGATCTTTAGGTTAAGGATATGAGATGGGACCAATGCAAAATCTCTTTCTTGTATCAGATTTGTCCAAGTTCTCCATTCCAAGTGTCAGAAATGGATCACGACCGATGCAAGCGATTAGGCCCATCGGATATTTTCCGCTGGGCCTTATCGCTTGCATCAGTCGTGTCTCTTGCTTTTCTTTCTAATAGTTTCAAGTTACTTCACATGTTTCCTTAAGTGTGCTTGCACTTCATCTAACCATGTTTTTCATTTTTATCACAGTTAACTTTATTGGATGAAGACAATTACCTTGGCAGGGGCAAGGGAACAAGAAAAGCCTTAGAAGAGAAAGGAAAAGCAAAGGTGGATATTCATTCTATTATCCACTATCTTCCAAAGTTGGACCCAGCCACTTTTTGTGTTATTCACAAGCACTATAGTGAGGAGCCAGACTTTGGATTATTCTGCTTGAGGACTCTATCAAAATACATGGGTTTTACTCCAATACCCTTTAATGCTTTCAGAGTTTTACTGCTTGAAAGAGCAACTGCATTCAGAATTTTTGGATATGCCCCTGGACTCAATGCTTCAAGGGCAGGGTACTTTCTTTGTTATTCAAGCTATGCAATGGCTGCAGGGGTGTCAAATTTAAAAAGCATTGCTGGATACAGGAGAAAAGAGTTCCTGAGATATAGAGGTGATTTGCCAGAGCCAAGCTCTTTCAAAAGGCTCAAGGAATGACTTGATTTTTTCAAATTCTATACTCAACAAATGTACATATACAGAAATTGCCCAATGTGATATAAGACATTGCAAATTGATACATGATTTGATTCAGTTTGTGATATTGATACATGATTTGTCTGGAGATAGCCATATCCTTCTGATTATATTTGGCATGAGGTCCTTTGTAATTGTCTTCTAAAGAGCTTGAAGGTCTGCAACTTGAGTGATGCTTAACTACTTCATGTACCAGAGCATCCAAGGAGATATCTGCACAAGGTAGTTCTGGAGGAGAAGACTCTTGCATATGGTGAGCTAAAGAGAATATGTGAAACTCAGATTGGTGAAGTTACACGATGTTGCTTGCCAAGGAATATAAAGCAATTCAATTCTCAGTATTTCCTGAATGGAACAGTAGCACTGGTGAATGGTCTATGTCAATCAGCATGGTAATCTCTTAGGAACCGGCACGTGTCCAATATTCCTCTGAGTGTCAATATAGGGAAGTGCACGTGCATGAGCCCAAGCTCAAAAATGCACATTGTTAGTGACAAATGTTGCTTTGAAAAGAGGAGAGGTCCTTTGTAATTGTCTTCTAAAGAACCAATCAAAAAGCTCTCTGAAGGCATTGCTCTTTGTTACTCCTCCTCCTTTCCTTGTACACCTAAAGAAGCTTGTCCTTGCTTGATAATGAGATTTTTCCATGCCTTGGGTGTTCCACATGGCAAGTGGTTCTTTTTCTGCAAAGAATGCACCATGCACAAGAAGAATATGCTGGAAAGCAGAAGAATTTCATTAGATCTTTATTTCAATTAAAAATAAATAAATTGAATAAAATATCTTTGGAGCTCACCAAGTAGTATGTTATGTCTTTGGCACCCCATGCCTCTATGATGGTTTCTATAAGCTCTGTGGTCGCCTTTCTGAAATCTGTCACATAACTTTTTGATGTTACGTGCTGCCTCATGATCTTTAAAAGATTATCTAGTTTGACCCACACCTCCATTCTCTTTTTTGCTATTTCTGGTTTGCTTTTTACATTAGTCGTGACCTCACAAAATGTTTTCCATGAATTCCACATGGCATTAAGTTGTTTGCCATCATGGTTGCTGAAGAATCTCCTTGCTTTTGCACCTCCCATTGAGACATCCTGTAAAACATCACCTGTATTTTGTGAAAGCTTTGGATCTTTTCTTAGATGAACATCACCACCATGAAACCCCATTTCTGAAAGAAGACATTCACATTTTTTTATGCATTCATCTGCAAGAGTTGTAGGCTTGATAGAATATGCATAATCCAAGTGAAGACGGACCAACTTGTCAATGATTCTTAACTCTGCATGTAGTGTACATATGTGTACATTTGTCAATGCTATTGGAAGTATGGGATCCCAAATCATTGAAGAAGATGAGTAGTTACGAAGAATAACATTTTGTCTAGAAGGAGCCTCTTCACCCTCAGCTCTAGTAATCCATCCATTTGTGCCTGGGCTTTGCATGCAGTACAAGCAAGGGTATTTAGAATTTGCTCCCCCACTTATACCAAACATGCATTTGAGTGTCTTAAGGTCTCCACTCAAATGCCACTCAACTTGAAAGTTTCCGTAGTCTTTGACATTCAACAATTCTCCTGCATGATGCCCTTGGATAACATTTGGAATGTTTGTCTGTGAGAATAACCATTTAAGTGTTTTATGGCTCTCAGATGGAACTTGAGCACAGCCAACCCACCATAACTCCATTTCTGATTGTACTTTGAGAGATGGAGTATCCAATTTCCCAAGGCTATAGTCCAAAGCTTTGTTCATCAGTGCAATGCTTATTCTCTCCATCTTTTGATGTTTTTTAAGCTCAGCTTCATCAAGTTTGATTACAAATTTCAATAGACCAGAACATTCATGCTCTTTTATATTATAGAACTGAACCATGTATGTTTGAAGTTTTATAACATCTATCCATATGTTGTTAAATGCATTGTAAGTGAAATGTAACTTTTGTTTTCCTACTTCGTAAGGCATGTTACCGTGAATATGTTTATATTCACCAAATACTGATGTGATCTTCTTATTCAAGCAGAGCCGAAACTTTCCTACATGATGGGGTCTAGGCAATCCAAAACTTCTAACTTTGTTAAATTTTAAAAATTCACACCAAACTTTTGAAATTGCTCTATAACCTTTCCTACTCACTCCGACACTATCACAAATATTTTGAATTTGAGATGGTTCTAGTAAAAGATTCATTTCTGTCATGAGTTTTTGAAAAACAAAGCGTTTCAAGCATGTATTTTCATTTAGTTTCAATAGTTTTAAAACATCATTTTGACTCAAAATTTCATTACAGAAATGTATGCGCTCAAAATTGCTCGACATATTGAAACCTAGCACATTTGTCACATGATCTCTAACAATTTTCATTCTTTTCTTTTTCTGGCCAGATTTTTCAGTCAAATCTAAAAAAGGTTTTACTCGTTTTGACCGCATTCTCAAACCTATAGGAGTTTCTTTCATTTTTTTAAAAGACTCTAACTGAGAAGATAAAGTGGATAATTTGTTTTCTAGCTCCCTCATATGTAAATTCTTCTGGTGTAGTGTGTTTTGTAAATAGTTTATGTATTGTACATAATTCCTTGAAATATCCCAGAGCCTTGAACAATAGCCTCGTAAACCATCCTCACCATCTCCCACAAATCTAATCAGATCATGAAGATTATGAAAAGGGGGGTACCTTCCAGTTTGTGGATCAATTGGATAAACAGATCCATCTGTCCATATGTCGATATGTTTCTTGCCTTCCTTTCGCAATCCATCTACTTCAAGAGGATGAAGAGCCCTTCGAAATACGTTTCTTGTCGTCGCATACTCCTGACTAACTGCAATGTTGATATGGAACTTTTTACAATGATTTCGAATGTTTGAAAGCTCAGGGAGAGTATTTGGGTTAACGTTCTCCATGGTCTGCTATGAAAAATGACCAGCAAGTGTCTAAAATGACGTGAAAGGGAGAAACAGGCTTGCTATGAAAAGTAGAGAAAAAGAGCGCAAAACGTGATCAGCACACATTATATAGGTCCGTGAACAAGAGGAAAATTCAACTTTTGAGGAGTAAGATATCACACAAACTTCGAGGCGTAAGATATCACACAAACTTTTCATGATTATATGATACGAGTTTCTCTCTCTTCAAAATTTGCATAAGATACGTTTTAAATGAACTTACACGGAATTTCTTAAAGGATTTGACAACTTTAATCCCGATTAAGCACAACTAATTGAAATCCTTACACGGCCCTTTTTGGGCCGTTTTTCGCCCTAATGGATAGATAGATAGATAGATAAATAGATAGGTAGATAGTTAGATAGATAGATAGATAGATAGATAGATAGATAGATAGATAGAAAGATAGATAGATAGATAGATAGATACATAGATAGATAGATAGATAGATAGATAGATAGATAGATAGATAGATAGATAGATAGATAGATAGATAGATAGATAGATAGATAGATAGATAGATAGATACAAAGATAGATAGATACACAGATAGATAGATACACAGATAGATAGATACACAGATACACATATAGATAGATAGATAGATAGATAGATAGATAGATAGATAGATAGATAGATAGATAGATAGATAGATAGATAGATAGATAGATAGATAGATAGATAGATAGATAGATAGATAGATAGATAGATAGATAGATAGATAGATAGATAGATAGATAGATAGATAGACAAATAGATAGACAGACAGATAGATACATAGATAGATATATAGATAGATAGATAGATAGATAGATAGATAGATACATATATATATATATATATATATATATATATATATATATATATATATATATATATATATATATATATATATATATATATATATATATATATATATATATATATATATATATATATATATAGACAGATAGATAGATAGATAGATAGATAGATAGATAGATAGATAGATAGATAGATAGATAGATAGATAGATAGAGAGATAGATAGATGTATAGATAGATAGATAGATAGATAGATAGATAGATAGATAGATAGATAGATAGATAGATAGATAGATAGATAGATAGATAGATAGATAGATAGATAGATAGATAGATAGATAGATAGATAGATAGATAGATAGATAGATAGATAGATACATAGATAGATAGATAGATAGATAGATAGATAGATAGATAGATAGATAGATAGATAGATAGATAGATAGATAGATAGATAGATAGATAGATAGATAGATAGATAGATAGATAGATACATAGATAGATAGATCATCACGTCCATCCTCTGTTCTATCGTCTGAGTACTAGTTTGTATTCAAAGTGGGTAGATTTCTCATAATTGCACCACAATAGGAGTTGGTGATCATTGCAGTATATCCCTCATCGGAGGTGTTCTACATGTTGGTGCAAACAAGCCTTCACACTTGGCTTTGATTTGTGCCTTGAAGACTCAACATGAAGATTGCACAAAGATCACTTAGCATTGGATATCAACATTGAAGTTTATTGCAAAAGTTTGGATTACTTCATTTCAAGGAAGAGCATAGGAACATATGCCTAAGCTTAGTTACTTATTACTTCATGTAAAAGTCAAAGTGACTTCTTGTAATTGTACCTACCTTCAAAAGTCGTGGAATTTGGAAGGTATGAATGGAGAGAATATCTCCATGTGATTAGATGAGAAATTTGAGGGAGCCTATATTTGAATTTGAAATTCAAATCTCAAGTGATGACTTATAAAAGAGCTATGTAAAAGTCGCGGGTATGAGGCTCACTCCCCGAGGCTAATCCAAGCAGATCATAGAGTGTGTGAGAGCTACTACCTAGCCTACACCTCTGAGTACCATTGGGCATCACTCTACATGCCAATGGGAATGTACATTTGATAGTTTCAATACATATACTCATAGTTCTTAACTCTGTGTCTTCTGAGTCATTCACCTCAAAGTCTGTCAACTTCAACAGGACATATCTCAAGATCTACTGAACCAAATTTGATGATCCAGGGCTCATTGGAACCAGCTCAAAGCATTCTACAACACTACAAAATTTCAAGTCATTCTATTCAGCCAATTGGGAGAAATCACAATCGAAGCAGTCACTGGTATAGTTCTGTGTTGTTCCTAAAAAATCGGGGATGTCTCTGATTTTGCTAAAGATCATGCTCAGTGTATAGTTTGTTATTTGGAGTGATTTAACTTGCTAATGGTAGCTTGTTAAGTTAATTTAATACTCCCAGAAGGAATTAAACCAATTGTAAGTGTGCTGGACACACTGAGCTTAGGACTGAGCAGGTGTCAATACAGGAATAGAAAGTTTTTAGAGTTGTGAAGGTTCAAAATCATCTGTTTTGATTTGGTCATTACTCAATCATTTTGTAAGGCACATATATAGTTTCTTGGTGTCATTTGAAAGCTCAAGGAGTCTCCTAATCATATCTGAAGAGAAAAGAGGGCAGGTGTGAAGCAGGTCTAGCAGCACCAACTTGATCTTCTGATTGTACCCAGCCATCACATCCAACAGTGGTATCAGAGCAAATAAGGTAATCATGGGTGATGGTTTCCCTTCCTCTATTGACAAATTGGATAGGAATAACTACCAGGCATGGTCATTAAGAATGAAGACTTATCTACAAGGGAGAAGCTTGTATGGATACATATCAGGAGATGAGGAGTTGCCCTCATTCAAAACCAGAGGCCTACCTACAAAGGATGAGCATGAGAGACTTAATCAATGGTGTGCTAAAGATGCTTTGGCAAGGTCATATCTTCTAAACTCTATCTCTGATTTCCTTCTACCTCATGTTAGGAACTGTAAGACTTCCCAAGAGACTTGGGAAACCTTGTCAACATACTTCTCATCAAGTACAAGGGCCAGAAAGAATCAGCTATGGATTGAGTTTACAACTCTCAGGAAGCAATCAAAACAATGTGTTTCAGATTTTGTCACCAAAGTCAAAGACATTGCAGATCAACTTGCAAGTGTTGGAGAAGAAATTGAAGAAGAGCAAATAGTCAGACAAGTGATCAATGGACTCAAAGAAGATGACAAGTGGGAAAGCTTTACCACTGCAATGGACTTATACATGGACATCCAAGCACCTGATCTAACAACTCTGATTGGACAACTATTCACACATGAAGCAAAGATCACAAAGAATGGAGAGCAATCAAAAGGTAACAATCCCTCTGCCCTATATACAGATAAGAAGTCTAAAGACAAGGGTAAAAGTAAGAAAGTTGATGAAGAAGGATCCACCTCCCAAGCAAACTATGCAGGGAGAGGTAGATCATCTAGAGGTAGGGGCAGAGGAGGTAAGTCAGGTAGGGGGAGACCCTATAATCAATCTCCATGCAATATTTGTGGCTTGTCTAACCATACTACAGATGAATGCTACAAGAACTACAAGAATCAAAGAGGAAGAGGTCACCAAAGAGGAGGATACTCCCAAGGCAGAGGCAGATTCAATCAATCTCAAGGCTACCATGGCTACAACAATAATTACAACAATAACTACAACAATAGCAATGGCAATTATCAAGGAGGATACAGGAACAGAAAGGATTACAACAATTATGCAGAGGATCAAGATGATTCCTTGTTGATTATGAACATGACATCTAAATCAGGTATCAATGATGATCATTTGTTCTATATTGACTCAGGTTGCTCTAACCATGTAGCTGGGAATGTTGCCTTACTCTCTGATTTGGAAGAACCTAAAGGCAAGCACCAAGTGCAGACAGGTGATGACACTAAACATTCAGTGGTTAAAGTAGGTAATGTCAAAACAAGTGATGGTAATCAGAATTTGCTAAGCAGAGTATTGTATGTTCCAACAATCACCAAGAATCTGATGAGTGTAGGTCAAATTGTTGAAAAAGGTCTACAGGTCAGGTTCACTCAACATGGTGCATATGTGGAGGATCCAAGACATGGATTCAAAAGGATAGCCAAGGGAGAGAAATCAGGTAGACTATTTACCTTTGAACTTGAGGATACTAAGAATATTGCCTTGTACAATTATAAGGACCAAACTCTATCAGAATTGGAGATGTGGCACAAAAGATTAGGTCACATTGGAGAGAGGACCATAAAGCAAATGAGTAGGGATCAATGTGTGCTTGGGATACCTAATGTATCCAAGCAACACATGATATACAAGTGTGGGGCTTGTCAATTTGGTAAGTCACACAGATTGCCATATACCAAAAAAGGTTTTATGCATGAAGACTACTTGGAATTGGTGCATACAGATGTTTGGGGACCAAGCAAGGAGCCATCTATATCTGGATCAAGGTACTATGTATCTTTTATTGATGACTATAGCAAATGGACTGTCTTGTACTTCATGAAACATAAAGATGAAGTATTTAATTGTTTCAAAAGGTATCTTGCATTAGTAGAGAATCAAACAGGTAGACATTTGAAGAGGTTAAGGTCTGATGGTGGTGGAGAATACTTCTCCAATGACTTTGAAGAGTTCTTGCAGGAAAGAGGCATCAAGAGGGAGATTACCACAAGGTAGTCACCTGAACAAAATGGGGTAGCTGAAAGAAGGAATAGACTCATTGTGGAGACAGCTAGGTCTATGCTTAATGAGAAAAAATTACCAAATTATCTTTGGGCAGAGAGTGTATCTACTGCCACATACTAATCAACAGGTTGCCATCAAAGACACTTGATGGAATGACACCCTATGAGGCTTGGCATGGTAAGAGACCATCCCTGGATCATTGCAAGATCTTTGGGTGTGTTGCATATGTGCATATTCCCTCACAGGTAAGAGGAAAGCTAGACCCCAAGGCTGAAAAGTGTATCTTTATTGGTTATGATTTGAATCAGAAAAGATACAGGTTCTATAACCCCTCAAACAAAGGCTTCAAGGTAAGCAGAGATGTAATCTTTGATGAAAATGATTCATGGTATGATAATGAGTGCAGGAAAGTTAGCCTACCTTATGATATGGAAGAAGACTTTCCAAAACTTGTCAGGCAAGAACCAACTCAGAATGAGGATACAAGCTCAGATGATGAAGACACCATCAACATAGAAGAATTCAAAGCTTGGAAATCCAAAGGGAAGATGAAGATGAAGCAACTTGAAGACAATCCAGAATCCTCAACTCAAGCTATGAGGAGATCTTCAAGAGAAAAGAAGAAACCAATTAGGTATGGATATGATACTTCACTTGTAACCAAGCACTCTGTATATCTTGCAAAGGATATCTTAAGTGAAGAACCAGGTACATTTGAGGAAGCCATTACTAAACCAGAATGGAAGGAAGCAATGGATGAAGAAATGGAGGCTCTCAAGGAGAGTGACACTTGGGACTTGGTACCCAAGAAGGACTCCATGAAAGTGATAGGATCCAGATGGATCTACAAACTCAAAAGGAACTCAGATGGTACAATAAGCAGGTACAAAGCTAGGTTGGTAGCCAAGGGTTTTGCACAAACCCAAGGCATTGATTATGAGGAGACATTTTCTCCTGTGGCCAAGATGCCAACTATCAGAATTATGGTGAGTGTAGCTGCATCCAAGAATTGGAACATGTACCAATTGGATGTGAAGAATGCATTCTTGAATGGATGGATATCTGAAGAGGTCTACATGTCACAACCACCTGGCTATGAGGATCCCAATAAGGTAAATCATGTTTGCAAATTGAAGAAAGCTCTGTATGGATTGAAACAGGCACCTAGAGCATGGAATTATAGGTTGACAACCTATCTCTTGGATCAAGGATTTGTGATGAGTAAAGCAGATACTTCATTGTTTATAAAGAAGAACAATTCAGAGATAATATACTTGTGTGTCTATGTTGATGACATCATCATTACAGGAAATGATGTTCAAGGAATTAGACACATCAAAGGTCAAATGATGAAGGAATTCAAGATCAATGATCTTGGATTATTGAAGTACTTCCTAGGGCTTGAATTGGTCTATACAAATTCAGGTATATTCATTACTCAGAAAAAGTACATTCAGGACATGGTCAAGAAGTTTAATTTGCAGGAAGCTAAAGTCTCAAACATTCCTATGGAGATCAACCACAAACTCAGTGCACATGAAGGAGAAGAACTCAAGGATATTACAGGGTACCAAAGGTTGGTAGGTAGTCTAAATTATGCTACCTTAACCAGGATTGATATATCATATAGTGTTAGTGTACTTAGCCAATTTATGCATAAACCAAGAGTACCACATTTGGAGGCAGCCAAGAAGATAGTAAAGTACCTAAAGGGAACACAAAATCATGGTTTGTAT
Source organism: Ceratopteris richardii (assembly GCA_020310875.1). Taxonomy (NCBI): domain Eukaryota; kingdom Viridiplantae; phylum Streptophyta; class Polypodiopsida; order Polypodiales; family Pteridaceae; genus Ceratopteris; species Ceratopteris richardii. The sequence goes on from CM035407.1 coordinate 189,233,801, forward strand.
TATCCATATTCATCAGACATTGACATCAAGGTATACTCAGATGCAGATTGGGCAGGTTGCAAGGATGACAGGAGGAGTACATCTGGTTACATATGCTTTGCAGGTGATAAACCAATTTCTTGGTCATCCAAGAAACAACCCACAGTAGCCCTATCATCTATTGAGGCAGAGTACAGAGGGCTAGCCAATGCCACTCAAGAAGCCATATGGTTGAAGCTACTATACTCAGAATTGGGTATATATGCAAGGCCACCAATCATATTTGGTGATAATACAAGTTCACTCCATCTAGCTGCTAACCCTGTTTATCATGCTAGGACAAAACACATAGAGGTTCATTACCACTATGTGAGGGAGAAATTACTTAGCAAGGAAATCCAGTTATCATATGTGTCCACTAATATTCAATGTGCAGATTTGCTTACAAAAGCTTTGGATGGAAGCAAGCTATGCAGGTTTAAATCCATGATTGGATTGCAGGATATCATTGAAGACTCAAGATGAAGACTCAAGCAAGTGTTTGGCTTGAGGGGGAGCTGTTGGTGCAAACAAGCCTTCACACTTGGCTTTGATTTGTGCCTTGAAGACTCAACATGAAGATTGCACAAAGATCACTTAGCATTGGATATCAACATTGAAGTTTATTGCAAAAGTTTGGATTACTTCATTTCAAGGAAGAGCATAGGAACATATGCCTAAGCTTAGTTACTTATTACTTCATGTAAAAGTCAAAGTGACTTCTTGTAATTGTACCTACCTTCAAAAGTCGTGGAATTTGGAAGGTATGAATGGAGAGAATATCTCCATGTGATTAGATGAGAAATTTGAGGGAGCCTATATTTGAATTTGAAATTCAAATCTCAAGTGATGACTTATAAAAGAGCTATGTAAAAGTCGCGGGTATGAGGCTCACTCCCCGAGGCTAATCCAAGCAGATCATAGAGTGTGTGAGAGCTACTACCTAGCCTACACCTCTGAGTACCATTGGGCATCACTCTACATGCCAATGGGAATGTACATTTGATAGTTTCAATACATATACTCATAGTTCTTAACTCTGTGTCTTCTGAGTCATTCACCTCAAAGTCTGTCAACTTCAACAGGACATATCTCAAGATCTACTGAACCAAATTTGATGATTCAGGGCTCATTGGAACCAGCTCAAAGCATTCTACAACACTACAAAATTTCAAGTCATTCTATTCAGCCAATTGGGAGAAATCACAATCGAAGCAGTCACTGGTATAGTTCTGTGTTGTTCCTAAAAAATCGGGGATGTCTCTGATTTTGCTAAAGATCATGCTCAGTGTATAGTTTGTTATTTGGAGTGATTTAACTTGCTAATGGTAGCTTGTTAAGTTAATTTAATACTCCCAGAAGGAATTAAACCAATTGTAAGTGTGCTGGACACACTGAGCTTAGGACTGAGCAGGTGTCAATACAGGAATAGAAAGTTTTTAGAGTTGTGAAGGTTCAAAATCATCTGTTTTGATTTGGTCATTACTCAATCATTTTGTAAGGCACATATATAGTTTCTTGGTGTCATTTGAAAGCTCAAGGAGTCTCCTAATCATATCTGAAGAGAAAAGAGGGCAGGTGTGAAGCAGGTCTAGCAGCACCAACTTGATCTTCTGATTGTACCCAGCCATCACATCCAACAGTGGTATCAGAGCAAATAAGGTAATCATGGGTGATGGTTTCCCTTCCTCTATTGACAAATTGGATAGGAATAACTACCAGGCATGGTCATTAAGAATGAAGACTTATCTACAAGGGAGAAGCTTGTATGGATACATATCAGGAGATGAGGAGTTGCCCTCATTCAAAACCAGAGGCCTACCTACAAAGGATGAGCATGAGAGACTTAATCAATGGTGTGCTAAAGATGCTTTGGCAAGGTCATATCTTCTAAACTCTATCTCTAATTTCCTTCTACCTCATGTTAGGAACTGTAAGACTTCCCAAGAGACTTGGGAAACCTTGTCAACATACTTCTCATCAAGTACAAGGGCCAGAAAGAATCAGCTATGGATTGAGTTTACAACTCTCAGGAAGCAATCAAAACAATGTGTTTCAGATTTTGTCACCAAAGTCAAAGACATTGCAGATCAACTTGCAAGTGTTGGAGAAGAAATTGAAGAAGAGCAAATAGTCAGACAAGTGATCAATGGACTCAAAGAAGATGACAAGTGGGAAAGCTTTACCACTGCAATGGACTTATACATGGATATCCAAGCACCTGATCTAACAACTCTGATTGGACAACTATTCACACATGAAGCAAAGATCACAAAGAATGGAGAGCAATCAAAAGGTAACAATCCCTCTGCCCTATATACAGATAAGAAGTCTAAAGACAAGGGTAAAAGTAAGAAAGTTGATGAAGAAGGATCCACCTCCCAAGCAAACTATGCAGGGAGAGGTAGATCATCTAGAGGTAGGGGCAGAGGAGGTAAGTCAGGTAGGGGGAGACCCTATAATCAATCTCCATGCAATATTTGTGGCTTGTCTAACCATACTACAGATGAATGCTACAAGAACTACAAGAATCAAAGAGGAAGAGGTCACCAAAGAGGAGGATACTCCCAAGGCAGAGGCAGATTCAATCAATCTCAAGGCTACCATGGCTACAACAATAATTACAACAATAACTACAACAATAGCAATGGCAATTATCAAGGAGGATACAGGAACAGAAAGGATTACAACAATTATGCAGAGGATCAAGATGATTCCTTGTTGATTATGAACATGACATCTAAATCAGGTATCAATGATGATCATTTGTTCTATATTGACTCAGGTTGCTCTAACCATGTAGCTGGGAATGTTGCCTTACTCTCTGATTTGGAAGAACCTAAAGGCAAGCACCAAGTGCAGACAGGTGATGACACTAAACATTCAGTGGTTAAAGTAGGTAATGTCAAAACAAGTGATGGTAATCAGAATTTGCTAAGCAGAGTATTGTATGTTCCAACAATCACCAAGAATCTGATGAGTGTAGGTCAAATTGTTGAAAAAGGTCTACAGGTCAGGTTCACTCAACATGGTGCATATGTGGAGGATCCAAGACATGGATTCAAAAGGATAGCCAAGGGAGAGAAATCAGGTAGACTATTTACCTTTGAACTTGAGGATACTAAGAATATTGCCTTGTACAATTATAAGGACCAAACTCTATCAGAATTGGAGATGTGGCACAAAAGATTAGGTCACATTGGAGAGAGGACCATAAAGCAAATGAGTAGGGATCAATGTGTGCTTGGGATACCTAATGTATCCAAGCAACACATGATATACAAGTGTGGGGCTTGTCAATTTGGTAAGTCACACAGATTGCCATATACCAAAAAAGGTTTTATGCATGAAGACTACTTGGAATTGGTGCATACAGATGTTTGGGGACCAAGCAAGGAGCCATCTATATCTGGATCAAGGTACTATGTATCTTTTATTGATGACTATAGCAGATGGACTGTCTTGTACTTCATGAAACATAAAGATGAAGTATTTAATTGTTTCAAAAGGTATCTTGCATTAGTAGAGAATCAAACAGGTAGACATTTGAAGAGGTTAAGGTCTGATGGTGGTGGAGAATACTTCTCCAATGACTTTGAAGAGTTCTTGCAGGAAAGAGGCATCAAGAGGGAGATTACCACAAGGTACTCACCTGAACAAAATGGGGTAGCTGAAAGAAGGAATAGACTCATTGTGGAGACAGCTAGGTCTATGCTTAATGAGAAAAAATTACCAAATTATCTTTGGGCAGAGAGTGTATCTACTGCCACATACTTAATCAACAGGTTGCCATCAAAGACACTTGATGGAATGACACCCTATGAGGCTTGGCATGGTAAGAGACCATCCCTGGATCATTGCAAGATCTTTGGGTGTGTTGCATATGTGCATATTCCCTCACAGGTAAGAGGAAAGCTAGACCCCAAGGCTGAAAAGTGTATCTTTATTGGTTATGATTTGAATCAGAAAAGATACAGGTTCTATAACCCCTCAAACAAAGGCTTCAAGGTAAGCAGAGATGTAATCTTTGATGAAAATGATTCATGGTATGATAATGAGTGCAGGAAAGTTAGCCTACCTTATGATATGGAAGAAGACTTTCCAAAACTTGTCAGGCAAGAACCAACTCAGAATGAGGATACAAGCTCAGATGATGAAGACACCATCAACATAGAAGAATTCAAAGCTTGGAAATCCAAAGGGAAGATGAAGATGAAGCAACTTGAAGACAATCCAGAATCCTCAACTCAAGCTATGAGGAGATCTTCAAGAGAAAAGAAGAAACCAATTAGGTATGGATATGATACTTCACTTGTAACCAAGCACTCTGTATATCTTGCAAAGGATATCTTAAGTGAAGAACCAGGTACATTTGAGGAAGCCATTACTAAACCAGAATGGAAGGAAGCAATGGATGAAGAAATGGAGGCTCTCAAGGAGAGTGACACTTGGGACTTGGTACCCAAGAAGGACTCCATGAAAGTGATAGGATCCAGATGGATCTACAAACTCAAAAGGAACTCAGATGGTACAATAAGCAGGTACAAAGCTAGGTTGGTAGCCAAGGGTTTTGCACAAACCCAAGGCATTGATTATGAGGAGACATTTTCTCCTGTGGCCAAGATGCCAACTATCAGAATTATGGTGAGTGTAGCTGCATCCAAGAATTGGAACATGTACCAATTGGATGTGAAGAATGCATTCTTGAATGGATGGATATCTGAAGAGGTCTACATGTCACAACCACCTGGCTATGAGGATCCCAATAAGGTAAATCATGTTTGCAAATTGAAGAAAGCTCTGTATGGATTGAAACAGGCACCTAGAGCATGGAATTATAGGTTGACAACCTATCTCTTGGATCAAGGATTTGTGATGAGTAAAGCAGATACTTCATTGTTTATAAAGAAGAACAATTCAGAGGTAATATACTTGTGTGTCTATGTTGATGACATCATCATTACAGGAAATGATGTTCAAGGAATTAGACACATCAAAGGTCAAATGATGAAGGAATTCAAGATCAATGATCTTGGATTATTGAAGTACTTCCTAGGGCTTGAATTGGTCTATACAAATTCAGGTATATTCATTACTCAGAAAAAGTACATTCAGGACATGGTCAAGAAGTTTAATTTGCAGGAAGCTAAAGTCTCAAACATTCCTATGGAGATCAACCACAAACTCAGTGCACATGAAGGAGAAGAACTCAAGGATATTACAGGGTACCAAAGGTTGGTAGGTAGTCTAAATTATGCTACCTTAACCAGGATTGATATATCATATAGTGTTAGTGTACTTAGCCAATTTATGCATAAACCAAGAGTACCACATTTGGAGGCAGCCAAGAAGATAGTAAAGTACCTAAAGGGAACACAAAATCATGGTTTGTATTATCCATATTCATCAGACATTGACATCAAGGTATACTCAGATGCAGATTGGGCAGGTTGCAAGGATGACAGGAGGAGTACATCTGGTTACATATGCTTTGCAGGTGATAAACCAATTTCTTGGTCATCCAAGAAACAACCCACAGTAGCCCTATCATCTACTGAGGCAGAGTACAGAGGGCTAGCCAATGCCACTCAAGAAGCCATATGGTTGAAGCTACTATACTCAGAATTGGGTATATATGCAAGGCCACCAATCATATTTGGTGATAATACAAGTTCACTCCATCTAGCTGCTAACCCTGTTTATCATGCTAGGACAAAACACATAGAGGTTCATTACCACTATGTGAGGGAGAAATTACTTAGCAAGGAAATCCAGTTATCATATGTGTCCACTAATATTCAATGTGCAGATTTGCTTACAAAAGCTTTGGATGGAAGCAAGCTATGCAGGTTTAAATCCATGATTGGATTGCAGGATATCATTGAAGACTCAAGATGAAGACTCAAGCAAGTGTTTGGCTTGAGGGGGAGCTGTTGGTGCAAACAAGCCTTCACACTTGGCTTTGATTTGTGCCTTGAAGACTCAACATGAAGATTGCACAAAGATCACTTAGCATTGGATATCAACATTGAAGTTTATTGCAAAAGTTTGGATTACTTCATTTCAAGGAAGAGCATAGGAACATATGCCTAAGCTTAGTTACTTATTACTTCATGTAAAAGTCAAAGTGACTTCTTGTAATTGTACCTACCTTCAAAAGTCGTGGAATTTGGAAGGTATGAATGGAGAGAATATCTCCATGTGATTAGATGAGAAATTTGAGGGAGCCTATATTTGAATTTGAAATTCAAATCTCAAGTGATGACTTATAAAAGAGCTATGTAAAAGTCGCGGGTATGAGGCTCACTCCCCGAGGCTAATCCAAGCAGATCATAGAGTGTGTGAGAGCTACTACCTAGCCTACACCTCTGAGTACCATTGGGCATCACTCTACATGCCAATGGGAATGTACATTTGATAGTTTCAATACATATACTCATAGTTCTTAACTCTGTGTCTTCTGAGTCATTCACCTCAAAGTCTGTCAACTTCAACAGGACATATCTCAAGATCTACTGAACCAAATTTGATGATTCAGGGCTCATTGGAACCAGCTCAAAGCATTCTACAACACTACAAAATTTCAAGTCATTCTATTCAGCCAATTGGGAGAAATCACAATCGAAGCAGTCACTGGTATAGTTCTGTGTTGTTCCTAAAAAATCGGGGATGTCTCTGATTTTGCTAAAGATCATGCTCAGTGTATAGTTTGTTATTTGGAGTGATTTAACTTGCTAATGGTAGCTTGTTAAGTTAATTTAATACTCCCAGAAGGAATTAAACCAATTGTAAGTGTGCTGGACACACTGAGCTTAGGACTGAGCAGGTGTCAATACAGGAATAGAAAGTTTTTAGAGTTGTGAAGGTTCAAAATCATCTGTTTTGATTTGGTCATTACTCAATCATTTTGTAAGGCACATATATAGTTTCTTGGTGTCATTTGAAAGCTCAAGGAGTCTCCTAATCATATCTGAAGAGAAAAGAGGGCAGGTGTGAAGCAGGTCTAGCAGCACCAACTTGATCTTCTGATTGTACCCAGCCATCACATCCAACACTACAAAAATAAGGAAAGCATTTCTCACCAATTTTTGGCTTATTGTTGCTTGTTTCGGGCAATCTCTAGTGTAGCAGTCCCTTGACTATAAACAGTTGGAACATTGTGGTGCATTTTTTGGTAAGAGGCAATGAGCTTGCATGTGGCCATATTCTTTGCATCTAAAACATATGATGGGCCATCGAAGCCTATTCCTGAATGTTGAGGCCTGATCATTCATGTTGTTTTGCATACCTATATTAGCAAGAGTAGCACAAAAGGTAGGGACTACATAGATAGTACTCAAAACAGTTCCTAGAGCTACCATAGGCTACTTCATCAAAACCATGGTTGGTGCTTTTCTAATCAATTATCCCTAGAATGCAGCTACTTGGGGTTCCACCATTCTCGTCAAGTAATAATAATTGCAAGCCTCATGGCTGCATTTGCTGCAAAACTAACAAATTACCTTGTCCAGACATTCTTTTTGCGGGTGCCCTTGTTGATGGAAAATGGTACACCTAAGACTTGTCCTTGTCTCTTGCTCCCTTAGTTCCTTGATTTCTATTCTTAACTTCACTATTGTATCTTCTTTCACAATTGCAAACTATTGATGTTTGTGGATGTC